>CM060247.1:68286-443286 GCA_030684275.1 Acipenser oxyrinchus oxyrinchus | reverse complement strand
GCTTTGCCACAAGCTTGTTCCAGTGAGCTCTAGGTTAAAATGTGTTCTTCAAGTAACTGCAGCGTTAGTGAAGCAGGCAGGAAAAGGAATTGGTTTCAGGTAACATGCACTTGATTTGAAAGTGTGCAGTGTAGAATTCACTTTAATGTGTAAATAGGCAAATTCAAGTTTATGATACATGTGCAGCATACTTTGCAAATATGTTAAATTGATTTATTAGGGCAATTGCAATTGTATTGCTATTATTCACCTGGAAATATAAAAAGATTTTATTTCAGGAATCATGCAAATAATGCACAAGTGAAAAGAGAGTACAATTGTTTGCAATGTGTACGCAGTAAGTACCTACACGTTTATTATACATGTGTAGCATATTTTGTAAATACATTCAATTGGTATATTAGAATATAAAGCAAGTATAAACAACGACATGCTTTTAGAGGTGTAAAATGTATTGTAATGTGTGCTGACCATAATGAATTGGGCAAACAGATGGTTATCGGCAAGCCTGGGTTATTGTACATAAAATGTACTAATATAGATAGCATATCTTTGAATGATCTGGTCATGGAGGTCAGTTAGTGCAAGCAGAATAAACACAAATGATTTGGGTTTGTTTGATTAATGGTGGATTTGCAATACGGGGCACTGCTGGATTCTCTGGTGCTCTGATGGATCATGCAGTATATATAAGTGTGGGTGCAGAAGATTGGGTTGAATACACGCCTGGTGAAGCAACTGTATCATCTCTGAACCTCCTGTGAAAGTGAGCAACATGAGGAAGGCAATTATACTGGCTGTCATCTGTTCAACTGGTGAGTGTCAATGCTGACTTATTATATATACAATATATATACAATTGAACTTGCTATGTGCTCATCTTTGACATATTTTATATTTCAAATTGCTCTATATGTAATGTATTGTATCTATGCTATTTATACAGTAGTGCTTGGTAAACTGTGTTCTCTGTTTTTATATTACCTGCTGCTTCCCTGATGCAACAATTCAAAAAAATAAGTGTCCTCTTAGTAGAGCCGGGACCACATTTTCCTTTTTTTTTAAATGCTCTATAAAAAGAAAACATACAAGACATTTTCCTATAAATGTCTCTATTGATTTTTACATACTGTAAGTTTCTAAATCTATAGAAACGTTAATAGTTATCTGTGTGCTTGGGGACACATAGGTCTACAGATGTGTGAAATCTGCAGATAAATGAGGTGTGACTAGAATGCATGAATAAAATCCAGAAACGTGTAATGTAAACCAAACGAGCTTTTACTGGAGACTATAATAATAATAATAATAATAATAATAATACTTTATTTCTAGAGCATCTTTCATACCACAGGATTCAAGGCACTTCACACAAGTTCACCATTACAAAGACCGATATTATGAAAACACCAAGACAAAAAATACTCAATACAAGATATTTATAGTTTTAAAATGAGATTATTTTGACAGTGTTACTCCTTGTAAAATCAAAATGCGATACGCCTCCAACCCATTTCCCTATCTTCTTTTGTTACCAAAAATTTTATTTTTTTTTACAAAATGCTACAAAGCTATAAGATCATAAGCCATTCAGACCATCTTCGCTCACAATTTTCCTTTAAACTAAGTTGTGTGTATCGCAGCTAAAAATATCACAAGCTATTTGCTTATTTAGTCCACACATTAAGCAAAAGCAAAAGTGCGCCACACTTGGAGAACGCTCGGTTAGCTTCATGGCTCCGACTCTTTGGAACTCTCTCCCAGCTTTGGTGCGTGATGCTCCCACCGTTGCTCGCTTTAAATCAACTCTCAAGACCCACCCGTTCTCTCTTGCTTTCCATGCTCTTTAAGCCTGATATCTGCTATTAGCTGCTGTGTTGCTGCTACTATTTCAAGTATTAAGCTATTATCATGTATTATGCATTTTTCACTGTATTTAAAGTATTATGGATTTTCTGCATCTTGTAAAGCACTTTGTGATGGTGGTCCACTATGAAAGGCGCTATATAAAATAAAGATTGATTGATTGACACATTAATATTAAACAATGGTAGCTTCGTTTTGATAGTTTTCTGGGATTTCAAACAAAAAATACAATTCTATGTATAAACAAGCCTGCTGTGCAACTTGAACTTTTCAACACAACACTTACCAACAGAAGTGTTTTTAAACAGTTCACAGCTGCAAGTCCTTCTTTTGAACCTTAAGGAAGTCCATCATAGGCTTTTGTTTCAGTGAGACAAAAGTAGCTGTGTTGTTATATATGTGTGTGTGTGCACACCGCGGGGGTTAAGTCTACATTAGCAATAATGTACTGTACTTCAGTGATAAAACTCAAATCTTAACCATAACCCCAACGCCAACCATAACCCCAACCATAACCTCAACCCCAGATGCTGCCCATCTTCACCCAATAACACACGACAGGGTGTTCAAATGGCATCCAAACACTTAGGGCTGTTTGTTAAACAGCCTAGGCATTCAGATATTGGACCATAAAATGGCACCCCCACCTAACCTACCCCTACAAAAGCAAATTAGGCAGAATGGTTCTAAAAGTTCCAATGTTGATGTATCTGCACATGTTGTAACACTTTTTAGCCAATGAAATGCATTCATAACTGTGTAAAAAAAAAAGTGCTTCCTACCTTCTGTTCTAAATGTACTAACTCGGCTTCCGTTTGCCCTCTCTAGTTCTATTCATCGCAGGAGACTGTTCGAGACCCCCTAACAGCAAAGGTAATTCATGCTGATCCTGTGTCCTGTGCACCTGCCCACACAAGTTTGATAGTCTGAGCCCTCACAGTGTCTGGCTCTTGCCAAAGCCATGTCCAGATTGAACAATTCTATCCTGGTACAATGCCATGACTTTGAATCTTTCCCAACATGTTTATAAGCATTCTAAGTGTTTCTGGGTTCTGTTGCTCCATCTTTATTCCAACTTTTCATTGTACAGTATCTGCCTGGCTTGAAGCTCGTCTGTTCAGCTGAAAGATGTTATACAGTATCAGCCTGGCTTGAAGCTCATCTGTTCAGCTGAAAGATGTTATACAGCCTCACTGCCCTTTTTTCAACCTGATTCCATGTATCTCTTGATCACTTCCAGTCCAGTCAGGAAACTCATGCGATAGATTATTTATTAAAACAGACTACACAACATGACTACACTATACATATTTTACACTACATTCTTTGGTCTTTGGCCTCGCCTTTCGAAGTACATTAGCTCTCAGATAAGTAGAGAGGCAGGGGGCAGGATAGCTGCCCTCCCCCATTAGACAAACCCAAAAAGCAGGTGGGGGCTGGGGAGGAGGAGGCGAACTCTGGCGCATAGTGGGGACGTAATGGATTGAGGTAAGCTAAAAATCCTTTCCTTGCCGATCATCGGACGTATTGTTTATCAAAGGACAAATAAGATACTAGCTATTCGATTGATGGTTTGAGCTGGTGTTCGAAAGTGCCTAACGTGCTTGACGTTTCTGTGATTTGATCTAAGGTTAATGTGAGCTCCCTGCCAGAACCACCACTTTGCTTAATTTCTATCAACAAAAATAAAAAAAAGCCCTATTCGGATGTAAAGTAAAAGTGGACAAGTTAGACAACTAGCGTTAACTTTCTTTCTGAATGTTGCTACTTGATTAACCAGAAGACTAAAGTCAGAAATACTAAAAGAAACTTAAGAAATTCAATGACAGCATTTCAACTACAAGTGTTGTTTTGTAATGTCTTCACAGAAAGAGACTTCTAGTCGACACGCTTGTCCATGAATTTCTCTTGTAGTATTTCTAACTTCATTCCTGCTGAGAGTTTACCTTGGAAGCTCAGAGCCAGAGCCCTACTGGAGCTGTTGCTGCAGGTGTGGTTTGAGATTTGTTTCGGTGGCTGATGTCCTGGTTTTCTGGGTGTTTTCACAGCGTTTGGAGTCTTGTGCCGAGGCTACAAAAATAATGTTGCAAGAGCCTGTGACAAGCTGGGATGTGGACACTATGGAGCTAGACGGTAAAGTGTAAAATAAAATTAATATTCATGAGCCATTCATCAGGGTAACTTGATTCGTTTTTGACAACATGCCCTTCAAAAGATAATAATCAATGTCAGCAGTTAATGCCCCACCATAAAGGCACCAATCATACCACCGAGTGACTGAATGTGATTGTTATTTCACCACATTGCCTGAATCACTGGTCTTCTTTGTCATTGTGTGTGACAGTATTTCTATGCACTTGCATATGTTCTTAGTGTTGCTGCTTCTCTGTCCTTTACCCCACAGCGTAGGGGGTCGTTCCCACGGAGGAGTTGATGTTAAGTGCTCAGATGGCTCTGCTGTTTACGCTCCATTTGACGGTAAACTTGTTGGCAGGATCAGACCCTACGGGAACAAAAACAAGATCGACGATGGCTTCAAGCTCATTGGCAATGGTAACAGCTATTCTATCAACAAAGTACACTGTGTGTAACAACACCACTTCCACACTGTTATACAATTTGAACACAGTATTTTACCACACTGCTTTTCCAATGGTTTTACCATAGTTTTACCGTGGCTTGCCATGTTTGTTAAGAAGCTTTACCATACCTTGCTATTCTTTACAATGCTTCCCTATGCTTTGCCATGCTTTCACTGTGCTTTATTAAACTTTGTTATGCTTTTACCATGGTCAGCTTTTATAAGGCCACACAACAATCTAACAATGCTTTCTCCTTTCGTCTGTAGGGCTGTGCGTGATGCTCTTTTACATTAAGCCTGATAAATACACAGGTAATGTGAAGAAGGGACAGAGGATTGGGACCATGCTACCCATGCAGACAGTCTATCCAGGCATCACCTCTCACATCCATGTCCAGATGTGTGACCGCTCTAATCCCACCCGTTACCTGTGAAACCAGACAACCCCCAGCCCTGCTCGCTTCCTCTCTGGCTGACGAGTCACCTCTGTGTAAATTCACATCTAATTCGTGTTAAAAAAATACAATACAATGCAGTGCAATAAACGTGAATCAATATTTCTCTTAACAATAAAGCATTTTGATCTAAATGTGTAGCATCTTGCTTTTTTTCTCCAAATCTATGTATGTAAACTATGCATATGTACACTGTGTATGCTGTTTGCAGTGTATTTGCCAGTTATACCACCAGACATTCTTAATACCCACCAATAGCCAGGAGTGCCTGCTCTGCTTCTGCTTCCAAATGGAAGCATCCCACATGCCCTTTATTTGACACACAGATATTTAATGTCAAATCCGTTTTTATACTACCTGCTACTACCACACTGCATGTCTCTGGTACAACAATTGAAATAAGTGTCCTCTTGGTGGTACAGGGATCACAAACTTCCTGTTTTTAAATGTTCTGTAAAAAGAAAAAAAGAAAACAGGACATTTTCCAATAAACGTTTCTACCGATTTTTACAGAATTTTTAAAATCTATAGAAAGATCAATATGAAAATGTCCTTTATATATATGTTAGCTTGCGCAGTTCGGGGGTGTGGAGCTGGGGGCCTCTAATTTCCTGTTAATAAGAAAGTTTAAAAACAAGAGGAGGCCCCATTCGGCCCATTTCGCTTGTTTGGTTGTTAGTAGCTTATTGATCCCAGAATCTCATCAAGCAGCTTCTTGAAGGATCCCAGGTTGTCAGCTTCAACAGCATTACTGGGGAGTTCCATTTAAGCGCTGATCACTTGCACCTTCACTGTCTAGTGTTTCGTTTCACGAATCTTGACTGGTAGTGGTACCCGTAACCCCCCCCCAAAAAAAGAAGAAATAATTTCTACAAAGATTATTCTTTTCAACTAATAAGATTAAATATCTGCAAGCTTACCTGCTTCCAAATGGAGAAGTCTTCTGTCTATGCCTTTCCTTCCGACTCCTCCACAGATCCGTCCCCGTCCGATCTCCCGTCCCTCCTGCTCCCGGTCCCTGCACCAGCCCCGCCAGCCGACCCTGCTTCCAAATGGAGAAGTCTTCTGTCTATGCCTTTCCTTCCGACTCCTCCACAGATCCGTCCCCGTCCGATCTCCCGTCCCTCCTCCTCCCGGTCCCTGCACCAGCCCCGCCAGCTGACCCTGCTTCCAAATGGAGAAGTCTTCTGGCTATGCCTTTCCTTCCGACTCCTCCACAGATCCGTCCCCGTCCGATCTCCCGTCCCTCCTCCTCCCGGTCCCTGCACCAGCCCCGCCAGCCGACCCTGCTTCCAACCAGCCTTCAGCTAGGCAAGCGCGTGGCTCAAAGCATGGTTCTGCCAGCCAGCCCCAGCAGCAGCTTCATTATAAAGATTGGACGACACCTAAGGTTCTGAAAGTTCTCTTTGAGAAGTCTATCCCCATCCCCATGGGCGGAGATCATATGGCTCTGTTTCTCACTTATTGGGAAGCTTTGTCAGCCGAGCCGATTCCCCCCCCCCCCCCGCATGCAAGCTTCAGCCACCAGGCCGTCCTCACCTACTACTCTCACAGCTTCCGTTCCTGCTGCACATTTGCAAGATCCTGCTGCGCATTCGCAAGATCCTGCTCACGCAGCCCAGCTCCCGCTGGCGACGCAGCCACATCTGCTGCCGCAGTTACCTGCTTCGTCCAGCGGCTCCACCAGCAGCGCCCCTCATGATTAAGGCCCTGTGAAAATCATGGACATTTTCTTTAAAATTCACAGCAGTGTCACGGGTAAAGTATCGTATTTTGCGGAATGTGCATGGAAATATGTAATAAATTACATGTAGAAATTATTATTAGATTTTTAAACAGCAAATATACAGATAAATGCACTCACATCAAAATTAACATGAAAGTTATTCAAGCACTTTACAATAGCTTGTGAAACGGTGTTGTAATTTACAGCCTGTAGGTAAAGTGTATCTGCAAGGACAGCTTTTAGTTCTAGTACGTCAGGTGCATGTTCACCATTTAGGTCTTGCAAAACAAATACAATGTGTAACCCATACTGATCTTGGGCATGATCATGACCACTGATAAGCAACAAGACTGTTTTACCAATTCCATAATCTCCTGCTTGTGATATTCGGCAACTTTAGGTAAGTATTCACGTCTCAGCTGGGCTGAGAAGGAATCGCTCCACCATTTGCTACACTGAAGACTTTCTGTAACTTTTGGTTGTCCAATTTTTCAAAAGCGCAAACAAACGCCTCTATCAGGTCAAAATTTAACAAGTGGATGTGGAAAAGTGGTAAGTGTTACGTGCAGGTGCAGGGGTGATGCAGTGCAGGAATGAAACACAGAGAGTTAGAATCCAGTTTCAATAATCCCCCGGCAATACACACCAATGTGTAGAGCTTGGCAGGAAACAATAATAACTGGTTTTGCAAACCAAATAATAGTACATGTTATCTGCCCCACAATACAATACACCAGTCCGGGTGCGTGCAGTAGTGTTGGTGGTGGGTGATAACAATTTAACAGTGACTGTAGTGCAGTGTTGTTCCGTGTAGTGCTGGCCCAAGGCGACAGCTCCGGAGACGTGTTAGCCGTCTAGTGAATTTACAAAAAAAAAAGACAATTACTAACAGCAACAAAAACAAGCCCTCTGCTGAACACCTACCGTGTTCCTTTCCTCCTCCATCTGATGGATGACTTCCTGCTCATTTCCCCACCCTTCAGATCCTCCAGCCCAGGCAATTCATCAGCTTAAGACCCTCTTCTCCTCAGTCGGTGTCCCTCTTTCCGAAGAGAAAACCATCGGCCCCGTCAACTCTCTGGAATACCTCGGCATTAGCCTTGATACCGTGAAATTCAAGCCAGCCTACCTTCTGCCAAACTCCAATGTATTCTCTCACTCACGTCTTCTAGCCCTCTCATCCACTGCCAAGAACCTGAATTCCCAGGTCAAAATCTCACCGGAGACCAGAAAAGATATAAAGACATGTTTCAATCTCCTTACTAACGGGAACGGTCTCTCTCTATTTTACAATGGCTTCATTTCAGCTCCTCATGATCTTACCCTCTTCACTGACGCCTCATCCATTGGATTTGGCAGGTTCCTGGCATCAGAATGGTTCTTCGCACCTGGCCCCCCGAAATTCAGCTCCTTCCACTGCTCTCTTTCAAATCGATCCTATTGTGGTGGCCGCTCTCCTCTTGGGTCACCAGTGGTCAAGGAAATCAATCCTGCCCTCAGCAACCTCCTTCGATCTGCTCAGCACTACATGTCTGCAGCCCTCGCCCCTTCTTCAATAGCTTCCTATTCTACAGCCTGGTCAACGTCTTCAAATTTCTGCACTCATAATCGTATCCATCCTATTCCCTTCGATCAAGACTGGATCCTGGCTTTCATTGTCCACGCTAAGGAATCTCTCCATCTCTCCCCAGCATCTATTAAATCCTACATTTCAGGGATCCAATATCACTACCGCATCATGTCTGTGCCTTCTCCCTCTCTATTCCAGCAGTTTGCCTGACTCTGCGCAGAATCCTTACAAGCTCACCCCCTGCCTCACCCTCCCATCTGCCTATATCAACGGACATTCTCCATTTACTCATCTCTACTCTTCGGAAAGGCTGCTTCTCCCCCTATGAGGACCGAATTCACAGTCTCTTCGGCTTCTAGTTTCCCCGCGGTGGGCATTCGTTTAAATAATTCGGCTGTATTTCTCAAAGACAGCTCAATTTCAGCGTGGTCATTTCATTCAGCTTTCAAGGATTGAGTCTTCTATCTGCCCTTTCTCAGCAATGTCAAGATATCTTTCCAGCAGGAAACTCTGCCCCACCCAGACCCTTTATTCGTCGAGTCCTCTCGCTCCATCATCACTCGTCACTGGTTCTCAAGCCACCTCTCCACTCTCATCTCCAGAGCAGCCCTCCCTCCTTGGCTCTACACCTCCATCCATTCTGTATAGGTGCAGCCACCTCCGCCGCGAGGGCCAGAATCACAGCTTGATCAAGAATATGGGGAGCTGGTCTTCTTCTGCGGTGGATTCTTACAGTCATTCATCCTCCTCTGATATAGTTGCAGCCTATTCTAAAATTGTTAGTATGCCCAGAGTGCCTGGGCCACCAGAGGTTTTCCCCTAACCAGCCTCAAGGGTTTTTTTCCTCTCCACTGAGCGGCAGGTATATAGTCACACCTTAATAAAATCACCAACCATCCCTCTGTTTGTTCCGTTTGTCTTTCTGGTCTTGTGTCTATATTATGTGTTGGCATGTGCTGTCTTTTGTTTGTCTCACGGTGTGGGTGATTTCGCGAGGTGGTCCATCCTTTGGGCGGCAAGTGAGTCTCACTTCCCCGACCTCAGGGCTAGGCATCCGTCTCCCTTACCTTCAGGACACACTCTGTCCTTTTGCAGCTCCTGCACTTATCTTACTATGTGGCGATCACCCCATATGTGCTGCAATAAGCGCAGCCTCTGCTTTATTCTTAATTGAATAGCAGTAAGCCTGGCCAGGTTAGTTCGATTTCTTATATTCAAATTAAAGTTGGTAAAAGTGATCCCTGCTCACTCGAGGCTCTGTTCTATATCCTGCCTTTCTTTCGGGACGTGGCCACTTGTGCTCGAGTCCCATACTAACCTCCATGCTTTGTCCTTATTTCAGGTCCCAGGCAGCGTGAAGTCTCGGCCAATCAGGGGTTTAACGAGTGCCCCTTTACAGAAGTCTCAGATGCTGGGTACCTTCTCTCCTTCATACCTCCTTTCGTGTCCTGGTCTACCGGGACTGACTTCCTCTCCCAAGGGGCTGCTCCTCAAGTCATAACCCTTGTATGTGTTTTCGGTCACTGGATCCTTCTAGCCCATGGTATGTGTCAGCATCATCGCCCTCAGTCAGCGACCATCTTTTCTGTCCTGTCTTCGGTTGCTGGGTCCTCTGCCCCTGGGATGTGTCGGCATCGTCGCCCTCAGTCAGTGACTGATTTTCTATCCTGTTTTCAGTCGCTGGGTCCTTCACCCCTGGGATGTGTCGGCATCGTCGCCCTCAGTCAGTGACTGATTTTCTATCCTGTCTTCAGTCGCTGGGTCCTTCGCCCCTGGGATGTGTCAGCATCATCACCCTCAGTCAGTGACTGCTTTTCTATCCTGTTTTCAGTTGCTGGGTCCTTCGCCTCTGGGATGTGTCAGCATCATCACCCTCAGTCAGTGACTGCTTTTCTATCCTGTTTTCAGTTGCTGGGTCCTCTGCCCCTGGGATGTGTCGGCATCATCACCCTCAGTCAGTGACTGATTTTCTATCCTGTCTTCGGTTGCTGGGTCCTTCGCCCCTGGGATGTGTCAGCATCGTCGCCCTCAGTCAGTGACTGATTTTCTATCCTGTCTTCAGTTGCTGGGTCCTCTGCCCCTGAGATGTGTCGGCATCGTCGCCCTCAGTCAGTGACTGATTTTCTATCCTAATTTCCAAGTCCGGGCCTGTCGGTCTGCAACTAGTCAGGTCTTCAGCCCACTCCTCTATCCTAAGTCTGGTCCTTTCAAGCCGTCATCCTGTCCTACTAACTGCTCCATTCCGTTTCCTCTGCCCTATCCTTACATGCCCCATTATTATATATATTATTATTAATATTATGTGTTTATTTAGCAGACGCCTTTATCCAAGGCGCCTTACAGAGACTAAGGTGTGTGAACTATGCATCAGCTGCAGAGTCACTTACAAATACGTCTCACCCAAAAGACGGAGCACAAGGAGGTTACGTGACTTGCTCAGGGTCACACAACGAGTCAGTGGTTCAGGTGGGATTTGAACTGGGGACCTCCTGGTTACAAGCCCTTTTCTTTAACCACTGGACCACACAGCCTCCTTGGCAAAAAACTTTGTTAATGCATCAGTTGGGGTTGATATTAAAGCGACAAATGTAGGAAAATATGATGTTAGGGTTTGTTAGGGCTTGTTAACCCTAACTCTGCATTCCCTCCCATCCCCTTACAAGCAGTGGAAGGGGCAAGGCAACACAAGCAACTAGACAGCTATCATTAATTCATTTAGAACAATTTGTAGATTTTATTTTTCACTTTGACATTATGGACGTTTTTTGTGTTGATCAGTGGCAAAAACTCCTAATTAAATCCATTTTGATTCCATGTTGTAACACAATAATATGTGGAAAAGTCCAAGGGGGGTGAATACTTTTGAGAGCCACTGTACACTTCCATGTTTGCAGGTGACAATATCATTATGTCATACATCTGTTGCATGGGTGTCTTGTTCTTAAAGTGCTCCCATTCCCCTAATCTGTGTTACTATGGATGCTAATGCTAGCCCATCACCCCTTCCTCTATTGCAAAAGACTGTATTATGCAATTGAACATCTGCAATTCCATACAACAGAAAGTTATGCTCGGACATAGATTCATATTACAGCACTATTGGTAGTCCTTCTGTCATGCACCTGTGTACCCACCCAACAAACTAACGCACATCAAACATGTGGATGCCACACTAGACATTGATCATAACGGTGGAATTCATAGAGGTACAGTGTGATGTTGGTGCCACTATTATGCATCCGTCTCCTACTAGACCTGCATAAACAGTGCCCAGATATACACGACCCTCCAACACACAGGCATGGCAGTAGACCTCATACACCTAGTGGACCATGATGATGGATGTCTCTTGTGTTATCTGCAGAGTTGTATGTTGTTCGTCTTAACTGATGATGGCTGTCTGTGATTGCTTGTGTTGCCTTGCCCCTTCCACTGTTTGTAAGGGGGTGGGAGGGTGTGACAGGATGGCTCGCAGTGGTGAGGTGTGGTGACATCACGGACCAGGAAGTAACTGAAACCAAAACAATGGATGGGCGGGTGAAGCTGAATGCAACTGCATTCAGCGTATTTAATAAATAAACAAACAAAAGATTTAAACAAAACAGAAAAAAGAAACCAAAGGGCTCGAGGGCCAAACAAGTAAACAGACAAACAAGTAAGTGTTGTGCTGGCTAATCCAGTACGTTTTAGCAATTGTATTGTCTCCTTGCTCTCTCCTTTCTCCGCTCTCCGTACTCTCCTCTGTACACTCAACCCCTGCAGAACGGACAGCTGCAGGTTCTTATACTCTGGCCGAGGGGTTAACTAGTTGTTAATTATCTTATTACCCCTCGGCCACAGTCTGCACGCGTTTGGTAAGGATGCATGACTGTCACCTAGTTACATAATCAGTAGCTGATCAGTCATGCATCCTCACGGGGTTTTTAAATATAAATAATAAAAGACACGGCGCTTTTAACTGCACCGCAAACAAAAATACAAAGAATAATAAATAGGGCGGGACACTCCATACAGAGGATGCAGAGTTAGGGTTAAAAATCCAAACATCGCATTTCCCTACTTTTGTTCTTTTAATATCAACCATAACTGATGCAATAATGAAGGTTTTTGTGAAGTATTTCCTTCCTCTTTGAGAATATAATTATAACTAGAAAGTCTGTGTGTTCTGTTATAGAGCACAAGAAGTGAAAGTGGCTACATTTGTAAACTTGATTAAACACATCACAGATGTATATATGTTAACAGTATATCTAAACATTTTAATAAAGCAATTGTGTAACAAGATTAATCAATATCATTAATAACCCGATTTAGTTATAATGAAACATATTAATAGTTTCAAATTAGTCACAAAACGTACTAATCCTAGGCATCAATTGGATTTTTAAATTAATGTTATCAAGTACAAAGTTTAGTACAAAAACTTTTCTATAAAAAAAGCACAAGTGCATGTCAAAACCTAGCCCACAGTACAAGGGCCAGGGGTCACAAATGGAGATTAGATAAAGGGGCATTCAGAACAGAAAATAGGAGCCACTTTTTTACACAGAGAATTGTGAGGGTCTGGAACCAACTCCCCAGTAATGTTGTTGAAGCTGACACCCTGGGATCCTTCAAGAAGCTGCTTAATGAGATTCTGGGATCAATAAGCTACTAACAACCAAACGAGCAAGATGGGCCGAATGGCCTCCTCTCGTTTGTAAACTTTCTTATGTTCTTATGTTCTTAAATGCATTCGTTACAACCGATAAGCAAAAACATCATTCTATGAACAGACTTAACAAACGGAGGAGGCTGTGTGGTCCAGTGGTTAAAGAAAAGGGCTTTTAACCAGAAAAGGGCTTTTAACCAGGAGGTCCCCGGTTCAAATCCCACCTCAGCCACTGACTCATTGTGTGACCCTGAGCAAGTCACTTAACCTCCTTGTGCTCCGTCTTTCGGGTGAGACGTAGTTGTAAGTGACTCTGCAGCTGATGCATAGTTCACACACCCGAGTCTCTGTAAGTCGCCTTGGATAAAGGCGTCTGCTAAATAAACAAATAATAATAAGAATAATAAATGAATGTCTTTTTTTAAAATACTGAATTTTGACCATCCGTTAGTAATATTCCAAGTTGTTGGAATTTTGCGAGGCAGGAAGACTCCGACACTTTCAGCTTTCGATGTGGAACATAAACCGATTTCAGCCTTTTGGCTGACAGAGATTTGGGGCTACTGTTTGTGTATTGTGGGGACTTTGTTTAGACAAAGTTCTAAGCAGTAGTTACATCACATGTAATAAACTATAACATTAATGCTATGTTTTTTTCTGATGACTCCTTTCCTTTCCTTTCTTTCCAACAAGGAAATAGATGGTGAAATCTGACTTGTGACGCCACAGAGTGAACTCAGTGGCGGAAAAGATGGTGAATATTATTGAAAACACGTTGACGAGAAGCTTTGATTTCACTGACTGTACTTCTTCAGAAGTTAATGAAAATGAGGAGTGTAATGGGGAGGGCAGTGTTCTTGATGACAGTGGGCTCGTTGTTGGTGTATGTGGCATACAGCCATATCAATCTGAGCCGTATGAATCCGAAAGCAATTGGACATCGATGAACGCGATTGCCTACATAACACAGATTGGGAAGTTTTTTTTTTATTTGTATTAATACTACAATGTGTATAAACTAACTGCATACCAATTGATCTGAAGTAATCAGTTTTTATTAAATGTGATCAAATGTTATTAAAAAAACAACTATGGTACATTCAATCCCAGGTGCGCTGCTGTTGCACACTTGAGCAAGGTAGCCTACATCACTGAGTCACATTGCTCGGTATGTAAAAAATGCCCAGCTGTATAAATTGGTACAAGTCTAAGTCGCTTTGGAGAAAAGCATCAGCCTAATACATTAATAAAATGTGGTTTAAATATCCCACTTTCTTGACACTTGCACAGGTAACTAACCCTTCCTATTATGATGGATTATTATTATTATTATTATTATTATTATTATTATTATTATTATTATTAACCTTCATTGTTATTTATGTTCGTTAAATGTCTTTCTTTTAAATACTCTTGTTATAGGCTTGGTACTTTTCATTGTTTATTTCTGTTCCCTCTCCTCTCTTCAAAACTGTAGCTAGCGTTGTTAACCCATGTCCGTTTCTTAATTAAATCAAGGCTATCTGGTGATGTCGAAACAATTTCAGTTTTTTTCTATATAAAGATAATTGATCGCTTTACTCTCATGGTGAAAAGAACAGTCACTGCAATGGACTCTGCATTGAATCACATATTTCGAGAGAAACACAAACGCTTATTTTGTAAAACACGTTCTGTCTGGAGACAAACCTCTGTTTAAACTTCACAAATAACAAAAATGCAGAAATAGAAGAAAAATGGTGTAATGAATGATGCGTTTCCATCAAAATAGTACCTTTTACATTGCAATCATGTGATACCTGTTACTTTAGAGATACTGTGCACTGTAACCTGTTACTTTAGAGAGACACCGTGCACTGTAACCTGTTACTTTAGAGAGATACCCTGCACTGTAACCTGTTACTTTAGAGAGATACCCTGCACTGTAACCTGTTACTTTAGAGAGATACCCTGCACTGTAACCTGTTACTTTAGAGAGATACCCTGCACTGTAACCTGTTACTTTAGAGAGATACCCTGCACTGTAACCTGTTACTTTAGAGAGATACCGTGCACTGTAACCTGTTACTTTAGAGAGATACCCTGCACTGTAACCTGTTACTTTAGAGATACTGTGCACTGTAACCTGTTACTTTAGAGAGATACCGTGCACTGTAACCTGTTACTTTAGAGAGATACCCTGCACTGTAACCTGTTACTTTAGAGAGATACCCTGCACTGTAACCTGTTACTTTAGAGAGATACCGTGCACTGTAACCTGTTACTTTAGAGAGACACCGTGCACTGTAACCTGTTACTTTAGAGAGATACCCTGCACTGTAACCTGTTACTTTAGAGAGATACCCTGCACTGTAACCTGTTACTTTAGAGAGATACCCTGCACTGTAACCTGTTACTTTAGAGAGATACCCTGCACTGTAACCTGTTACTTTAGAGAGATACCCTGCACTGTAACCTGTTACTTTAGAGAGATACCCTGCACTGTAACCTGTTACTTTAGAGAGATACCCTGCACTGTAACCTGTTACTTTAGAGAGATACCCTGCACTGTAACCTGTTACTTTAGAGAGATACCCTGCACTGTAACCTGTTACTTTAGAGAGATACCCTGCACTGTAACCTGTTACTTTAGAGAGATACCCTGCACTGTAACCTGTTACTTTAGAGAGATACCCTGCACTGTAACCTGTTACTTTAGAGAGATACCCTGCACTGTAACCTGTTACTTTAGAGAGATACCCTGCACTGTAACCTGTTACTTTAGAGAGATACCCTGCACTGTAACCTGTTACTTTAGAGAGATACCCTGCACTGTAACCTGTTACTTTAGAGAGATACCCTGCACTGTAACCTGTTACTTTAGAGAGATACCCTGCACTGTAACCTGTTACTTTAGAGAGATACCCTGCACTGTAACCTGTTACTTTAGAGAGATACCCTGCACTGTAACCTGTTACTTTAGAGAGATACCCTGCACTGTAACCTGTTACTTTAGAGAGATACCCTGCACTGTAACCTGTTACTTTAGAGAGATACCCTGCACTGTAACCTGTTACTTTAGAGAGATACCCTGCACTGTAACCTGTTACTTTAGAGAGATACCCTGCACTGTAACCTGTTACTTTAGAGAGATACCCTGCACTGTAACCTGTTACTTTAGAGAGATACCCTGCACTGTAACCTGTTACTTTAGAGAGATACCCTGCACTGTAACCTGTTACTTTAGAGAGATACCCTGCACTGTAACCTGTTACTTTAGAGAGATACCCTGCACTGTAACCTGTTACTTTAGAGAGATACCCTGCACTGTAACCTGTTACTTTAGAGAGATACCCTGCACTGTAACCTGTTACTTTAGAGAGATACCCTGCACTGTAACCTGTTACTTTAGAGAGATACCCTGCACTGTAACCTGTTACTTTAGAGAGATACCCTGCACTGTAACCTGTTACTTTAGAGAGATACCCTGCACTGTAACCTGTTACTTTAGAGAGATACCCTGCACTGTAACCTGTTACTTTAGAGAGATACCCTGCACTGTAACCTGTTACTTTAGAGAGATACCCTGCACTGTAACCTGTTACTTTAGAGAGATACCCTGCACTGTAACCTGTTACTTTAGAGAGATACCCTGCACTGTAACCTGTTACTTTAGAGAGATACCCTGCACTGTAACCTGTTACTTTAGAGAGATACCCTGCACTGTAACCTGTTACTTTAGAGAGATACCCTGCACTGTAACCTGTTACTTTAGAGAGATACCCTGCACTGTAACCTGTTACTTTAGAGAGATACCCTGCACTGTAACCTGTTACTTTAGAGAGATACCCTGCACTGTAACCTGTTACTTTAGAGAGATACCCTGCACTGTAACCTGTTACTTTAGAGAGATACCCTGCACTGTAACCTGTTACTTTAGAGAGATACCCTGCACTGTAACCTGTTACTTTAGAGAGATACCCTGCACTGTAACCTGTTACTTTAGAGAGATACCCTGCACTGTAACCTGTTACTTTAGAGAGATACCCTGCACTGTAACCTGTTACTTTAGAGAGATACCCTGCACTGTAACCTGTTACTTTAGAGAGATACCCTGCACTGTAACCTGTTACTTTAGAGAGATACCCTGCACTGTAACCTGTTACTTTAGAGAGATACCGTGCACTGTAACCTGTTACTTTAGAGAGATACCCTGCACTGTAACCTGTTACTTTAGAGAGATACCGTGCACTGTAACCTGTTACTTTAGAGAGATACCCTGCACTGTAACCTGTTACTTTAGAGAGATACCCTGCACTGTAACCTGTTACTTTAGAGAGATACCCTGCACTGTAACCTGTTACTTTAGAGAGACACCGTGCACTGTAACCTGTTACTTTAGAGATACCGTGCACTGTAACCTGTTACTTTAGAGAGATACCCTGCACTGTAACCTGTTACTTTAGAGAGATACCCTGCACTGTAACCTGTTACTTTAGAGATACCCTGCACTGTAACCTGTTACTTTAGAGAGATACCCTGCACTGTAACCTGTTACTTTAGAGAGACACCGTGCACTGTAACCTGTTACTTTAGAGAGATACTGTGCACTGTAACCTGTTACTTTAGAGAGATACCCTGCACTGTAACCTGTTACTTTAGAGAGATACCCTGCACTGTAACCTGTTACTTTAGAGAGATACCCTACACTGTAACCTGTTACTTTAGAGAGATACCCTACACTGTAACCTGTTACTTTAGAGAGATACCCTGCACTGTAACCTGTTACTTTAGAGATACTGTGCACTGTAACCTGTTACTTTAGAGAGACACCGTGCACTGTAACCTGTTACTTTAGAGAGATTAGCCACTTTGTGTCTGTGCGTAATTCTTGGAGTGAAAACACCTTCTCACTCAATGCAATCCGTTGAGGTTAAAAAGTAAGCCTAAAATCTGATTGTAAGTTACAGGAGGCAACCATGAAAAACGAAAATGCTTCAGTTTACTTTGATATGATTATATTGAAGCTTCTTCTGAATAGGATGCTACACACTTACGAAAGATACATTATTTAGAGTCCAACTGTTTTTTATTACAACTGTGATGGTTCCTGCAGAGAGAGACAAGGAAAGTTATCAGCAAAAGTGAAACTTCTTTCTTTCTTTTTCTCAGGTGCTCCTGCGGTAAGTGCCAGCCAACAACAAGAGAAAGTGTTTGCTGCCAGGAACTTGAGAGAACACGTGAAAAATGTGAAGAACTAGACTTTCCCCAGAAATGTACAACCCAACACCCAGACTTCAACCCAGTGTGCCTTAACCATGGTGTATTGGATACTGCATACTACCAATACAGGCAACAATACAACACTGATGATTCAGAAAAGAGTGTGTGTTTAAATAGTACTTTTCATACAATAATAATTTCTGCTGCTGGTGCCATATCATTAAGTAAACTGCATATAGATATAGAACATACACAAAGTAAAATAAAAACATCAACCTCTCACTTTTATTTATTAAACCTATTATACTCCATTTGCTGTTGCAGGAAATACCGCCATGTGGCATATCGTCATTGCAATTATTAAATTATTTATAAATAAAATACTTGTTAAAAGTTTCTTTTCTAGTTTACATACCTTTAACCTACATCAATATACACATAATTTAAGTAAAAAATAGCACAATAGATGTAGATTTATAGTAGTGTGTGTAGATATGTTTGTATGTTTAAAACATGCTAGTTTGATGAATATATTTAAACTCACTTTACTTAATAGTGCTGAATGATGAAAGCTCTCCGAGATACATTGTTATCCAGTTGGGCCAGAACATGAACATCTTCATCGAGCAACTGACTTTGGCAAAAGGCACAGTAGTGCAGAGGCTATTATGATGTTGCAATGACTGCAGATACTGGAATACTAGATACAAGTTCATAGTTCAAGTTGGTATTTAGAACATAAGAAAGTTTACAAACGAGAGAAGGCCATTTGGCCCATCTTGCTCGTTTGGTTGTTAGTAACTTATTGATCCCAGAATCTCATCAAGCAGCTTCTTGAAGGATCCCAGGGTGTCAGCTTCAACAACATTACTGGGGAGTTGGTTCCAGACCCTCACAATTCTCTGTGTAAAAAGTGCCTCCTATTTTCTGTTCTGAATGCCCTTTATCTAATTTCCATTTGTGACCCCTGGTCCTTGTTTCTTTTTCAGTTCGAAAAAGTCCCCTGGGTCGACATTGTCTATACCTTTTAGGATTTTGAATGCTTGAATCAGATTACCGCATAGTCTTCTTTGTTCAAGACTGAATAGATTCAATTATTTTAGCCTGTCTGCATACGACATGCCTTTTAAACCTGGGATAATTCTGGTCGCTCTTCTTTGCACTCTTTCTAGAGCAGCAATATCCTTTTGTAACGAGGTGACCAGAACTGAACACAATATTCCAGATGAGGTCTTACTAATGCATTGTATAGTTTTAACATCACTTCCCTTGATTTAAATTCAACACTTTTCACAATATATCCAAGCATCTTGTTGGCCTTTGCAGACATAGAAAAATAACAAAGAAATAGACCGCAACCTCTTGTACAACTACCTAGGACTCACATGAAGTGCATCAGACAGCTTTAAACTGGCAATCAAAACACTAAAAGAGAAAGCTCTCAGAGGGTACAACACTATTAAAAAACAATTGAACGCATTTAACCATCCAACCAAATTATTACTGAAGCTGTTTGACAACATCATACAGCCAACTCTGCTCTCAGGTCCCAGGACAGATCCTCGAGGTACACCTGTAGAGAGGGGTGAAGAGGACAGAGTCACACCAGAAAACTTGGAAGGAACGGATAGAGAGATAGGAGGAGAACCAGACAAGAGCAATGCCCGAGGTCCCCAGGTCAGAGGGAGAGAGGAGAGGAGAATAGCATGATCGACAGTGTCAAAGACAGAGGAGAGGTCAAGGAGAATTAGAGTGGAGCAGAGAGCAGAGAGGACAGTCAGTTACAGAGACGAGGGCGGTTTCCGTGGAGTGTGCAGGTGTGAACAGGCTGGCTGTAGGGGTGACGTCAGGCCAGAAAGGAACACACAGACAGGCAGTACTGGCAGGTGAAACTGAGATGCTGCGGCCCTCAGTGTTTTATTACACACACAGAAAATAAAATGTTTGAACAAAACAGAACATGGCACTCAAGGCCAAAATAAATAGACAAACAAAAGAGACAGTGGACAACACTAAACAAGTATCGTGCAAGTCCTCTCGCAAGAGTAGCATTTGTTTTGCTTTTAATTATTTTCTCCTTCTCTTTCTCTCCTGTTCTCCACTCTGGAACACACAACCTCGAGTGAGTGCTTCGTGCCTCTATATATACAGCTGCGCCGAGATTCAATTACTAATACACACACAGAAAATAATCATTCACTTGAATCTCGGCACGTGAACTAATTTGTGCAATCCCATGCTCACATACTGTTACATATTTTATCTGCACGTGAAGTGATTGTGCAATCCATGTGCCTGAATACAACCATACTGTATATTTTAAACCGTGTTACACAGACCCATTTATATCCCGTGCACCAACATTAACAGCGGGACACACTGCCACAGCAGGATGGACGCGGGATTGAGAGGGTCAAGCAGAGACGGCTCGCTGAGGAAGGATGCCACCTGTTGGTGGACAGCTTGCATGGGAATTTTAGAGAGGAACGGGAGGAGAGAGACAGGCGATAGTTCTGGCGGAGGACGGGTCAAGAGAAGACTTCTTAAGAATGGGGGTGATGCAAGCAGTTATTATTATTATTATTATTATTATTATTATTATTATTATTATTATTATTATTATTATTATTTAGCGCACATCTATGCATTGCAGGAGAAATGATTCTTCATTCAATTTTTAGAAAGCACACGTAAAATCTCTTCTGTTCTGTTTAAACACACATCCATTTTTATTTAGGAATAAAAATCAGCAATGGTACTGCAACAATGCCCCAAATATTGTTTACACTGCAGAACTCAGCAAAAGCACTCTTGTAAAACAGATTGTGAGCAAGCTGCTTCCTATGAAGATAGTTATATTTGTATATATGTGTTTTTTTTCTATTCCTCCCATTTCTCTACATTGCATTTCACCCCCTTTCATTGAAGCACAATCTTTAGTTTTCTCAGGAATGGGGTTTGACGGTACACATTACAGAGAATTAGGGGTATTTCACCCCCTTTTATTCAGTTTTAATCCTTTCAGAAATGGGCAGCATGTATGCTCCATAGACAAACTGTGTCTGTTTGGAGCTCTCCGTTCCACAAAGCCCAGCAACATTTACAATGACGTAAATCTGATGCAACCAAAAGTGTTTTCTATTCTTGTTCACATTTCACCCCCCTTTTATTGAGTTATAATCCTTAGAGTTTTCAGACATTGCCAATTTGTATGCTCCATTACTATTTGACATTTTAAACACATTTTATTCAGGGAGATATTTGTGATATATTTAAGAAAGTGTAATTATTTTATTCGTTTTGAGCAGCTGAGAAAGTATATATACAGTACTGTGCAAAAGTTTTAGGCAGGTGTGAAAAAATGCTGTAAAGTAAGAATGCTTTCAAAAATAGACATGTTAATAGATTATATTTATCAATTGACTAAATGCAAAGTGAGTGAACAGAAGAAAAATCTAAATCAAATCCATATTTGGTGTGACAACCCTTTGCCTTCAAAACAGCATCAATTCTTCTAGGTACACTTGCACAAAGTCAGGGATTTTGTAGGCATATAGTCAGGTGTATGATTAAACAATTATACCAAACAGGTGCTAATGATCATCAATTCAATATGTAGGTTGAAACACCATCATTAACTGAAACAGAAACAGCTGTGTAGGAGGAATAAAACTGGGTGAGGAACAGCCAAACTCAGCTAACAAGGTGAGGTTGCTGAGACAGTTTACTGTCAAAAGTCATATACCATGGCAAGACTGAGCACAGCAACAAGACACAAGGTAGTTATACTGCATCAGCAAGGTCTCTCCCAGGCAGAAATTTCAAGGCAGACAGGGGTTTCCAGATGTGCTGTCCAAGCTCTTTGAAGAAGCACAAAGAAACGGGCAACGCGTTGAGGACCGTGAGACGCAGTGGTCGGCCAAGGAAACTTACTGCAGCAGATGAAAGACACATCATGCTTACTTCCCTTCGCAATCGGAAGATGTCCAGCAGTGCCATCAGCTCAGAACTGGCAGAAAACAGTGGGACCCTGGTACACCCATCTACTGTCCGGAGAAGTCTGGTCAGAAGTGGCCTTCATGGAAGACTTATGGCCAAAAAGCCATACCTCCGGCGTGGAAACAAGGCCAAGCGACTCAACTATGCACGAAAACACAGGAACTGGGGTGCAGAAAAATGGCAGCAGGTGCTCTGGACTGATGAGTCAAAATTTGAAATATTTGGCTGTAGCAGAAGGCGGTTTGTTCGCGAAGGGCTGGAGAGCGTCTGAATGAGTGTCTGCAGGCAACAGTGAAGCATGGTGGAGGTTTCTTGCAAGTTTGGGGCTGCATTTCTGCAAATGGAGTTGGGGATTTGGTCAGAATTAATGGTCTCCTCAATGCTGAGAAGTACAGGCAGATATTTATCCATCATGCAATACCATCAGGGAGGCATCTGATTGGCCCCAAATTTATTCTGCAGCATGACAACGACCCCAAACATACAGTGAAAGTCATTAAGAACTATCTTCAGTGTAAAGAAGAACAATGAGTCCTGGAAGTGATGGTATGGCCCCCACAGAGCCCTGATCTCAACATCATCGAGTCTGTCTGGGATTACATGAAGAGAGAGAAGCAACTGAGGCTGCCTAAATCCACAGAAGAACTGTGGTTAGTTCTCCAAGATGTTTGGGCCAACCTACCTGCCGAGTTCCTTCAAAAACTGTGTGCAAGTGTACCTAGAAGAATTGATGCTTGATGCTGTTTTGAAGGCAAAGGGTGGTCACACCAAATATGGATTTGATTTAGATTTTTCTTCTGTTCACTCACTTTGCATTTAGTTAATTGATAAATATAATCTATTAACATGTCTATTTTTGAAAGCATTCTTACTTTTACAGCATTTTTCACACCTGCCTAAAACTTTTGCACAGTACTGTATATATATATATATATATATATATATATATATATATATATATATATATATATATATATATATATATATATATAACATTCATATTACCTTAGCCTTTTGTATGTCCCTGTACTGTATTTTCCAGTTAATGTACCGGTATGTACGAAAGGCATCCACAAAGTACTTTTATTCTGACGTAAATGTGCGATGCTCCTACCAGAAGATGCTTATTGTTGCTAGCTTCACACACCTTTTTTTTTAATCACTGGCAGCATGTACTGTACCTGTTATTTTCTTATTGTTATGATAACTTACTCTAATTTTGTTAACCGCAAACGGTAAGTCTAAATGCAGTGCCTCAAATTACATAAATACAGCTTGTGTTCTAATTTTATCGAAGAAAAATGTGTTTGGAATGTAATGGATTTAAGGCGGGAAAACATTTCTTCTTTGCTTGTTTCCACGTGTGTAAGCAGACTTTGATAGTGTTGTGTTTCTTACCTTTCCCAGCTACGACACGTCGGTGTCATCTTCATAAGCATCTGTCTGTGGTGCTGCCGCTGCTGAGGACAGTGTTCTCTTCCTGCTTGGCACGGGCCGGCGTTGTGTGATGTCAAGTGTCAAGCTTGTTCGGACCCCCAGTATGATTTGTACAAAGAAAAGCAGGGGCTAGCGACAGTAACATGTTCTCTTGAACTATTTAGAAAACGAGGTAAATATGGAACAAGTAATCGCACATCACTAAATCATGATATCAAAAAAAAGATAAAATGTCTCTTGACACGTTGAATTATTCTTTTATTGTATGAATGTATTTCCCCAAACTTTTTTTTTTGTACCTACTACCAAAAAGCACGGAGCTACTATTGCATGAAGAGAATTGACAAACGTGTGTGTGAGTGTGTGAGTGAGTGTGTTATTATATTTGTAATTCTCACCTGCTATATTGTATTATGTGTTACAAATGTATGGAAAGTCGAATTTGTCTGTGTGGTAGTGAATGGGTTAAATGGGGATTTGCAGGTGCATTCTGGGAGCTGTAGTCACTAAGGGCTTGAGAGTTGTAGTTCTCGCTCTCCCTGAAAACGGCTGCCTGCAGGGAGAGTGGGACAGGACAGGGTAGACCCACAGGCTCCATTGATAATGTTTTATACATGTTATTGTCTGCAGAACAAATATAAACGGGTTGTGCGTGTGAGAAACGAGTTTCCCGTGTGGTGCTTAAATACAGACAACGCAGAGAGAAGAGAGGGACAGAATACCCTGTCACACTTGTTCACGACAGCAGAGGGCAGTGCAGAGCTCCAAATCAACCTCAACCAGCCCACTTCTGCAGTTATTCCGATGCAGCTGAGGGCTGGCTTTGCCAGCTTGAAACAATAGCAGACCCACAACTACTACCACCAGTGATTGGGATTGCCAGCTGTCCCTGTTTTCACTGGATCGTCCTGGGAAGGCAGCTCCATACACTGAGCAGGTTAGGTAAGTCAGATACAATGTCAGATAAAATATTACTGCAATTGGTTGTCAATACTATAGTAGAAATATTATCAATGTTTCCTATAGGATTTTTAAAGAGAGTTTAAACTTGTAGCAAACCCCTTTTCGTTCAGGCTCTCGCTTGCAGTGTGCGTGATCGCTGGTTCACGGCCAGCCTCGGTTACACACAGTGGATAGTGGTTAAGACTCTTGCTTGCAGTGTGCGTGATCGCTGGTTCACGGCCAGCCTCGGTTACACACAGTGGATAGTGGTTAAGACTCTTGCTTGCAGTGTGCGTGATCGCTGGTTCACGGCCAGCCTCGGTTACACACAGTGGATAGTGGTTAAGACTCAGGGCCAGACTCAGTTACACACAGTGGATAGTGGTTAAGACTCTTGTTTGCAGTGTGTGTGATCGCTGGTTCACGGCCAGCCTCGGTTAAACACAGTGGATAGTGGTTAAGACTCTTGCTTGCAGTGTGCTTGCAGCCCTTCGGCGAACAAACTGCCTTCTGCTACAGCCAAATATTTCAAATTTTGACTCATCAGTCCAGAGCACCTGCTGCCATTTTTCTGCACCCCAGTTCCTGTGTTTTCGTGCATAGTTGAGTCTACGGTCCTCAACGTTGCCCGTTTCTTTGTGCTTCTTCAAAAGAGCTTGGACAGCACATCTGGAAACCCCTGTCTGCCTTGAAATTTCTGCCTGGGAGAGACCTTGCTGATGCAGTATAACTACCTTGTGTCTTGTTGCTGTGCTCAGTCTTGCCATGGTGTATGACTTTTGACAGTAAACTGTCTTCAGCAACCTCACCTTGTTCGCTGAGTTTGGCTGTTCCTCACCCAGTTTTATTCCTCCTACACAGCTGTTTCTGTTTCAGTTAATGATTGTGTTTCAACCTACATATTGAATTGATGATCATTAGCACCTGTTTGGTATAATTGTTTAATCATACACCTGACTATATGCCTACAAAATCCCTGACTTTGTGCAAGTGTACCTAGAAGAATTGATGCTGTTTTGAAGGCAAAGGGTGGTCACACCAAATATGGATTTGATTTAGATTTTTCTTCTGTTCACTCACTTTGCATTTAGTTAATTGATAAATATAATCTATTAACATGTCTATTTTTGAAAGCATTCTTACTTTACAGCATTTTTTCACACCTGCCTAAAACTTTTGCACAGTACTGTATATTCTTCATTGATTAAAAAAGAAAGAAAAACACAAAGACCAACATACATCACTCTTTCTGATAGATTATAGATACAATATTTAAATGTGTGTGCAAGCCCAGGTTCAGCATGCATGATAAAAACAAAAACAAAAACGATGTTGATCTGATAAGCAGGAACAAATATCTGTTAAAATCTAATAATAATAATAATAATAATAATAATAATAATAATAATAATAATAATAATAATGTTCCAATGAGACGGGAAAGAAAAATAGTTTCTCAAGAGTTTGTTGGGCTGCACGGGCTTGTTGTTTTTACAATGATGTATGAACTATCCAGCTAGATACCCTACAGTAAATCCATCAAGATTCACAAAGAAACTCTCCCTGTCTCATCAGAGCCAACCACAGTAGAGCACTGGGATGCCTTTTTTTCAGTGTGTGGAGTCATCTCTGGGAATTGCTGCTGCAGAACACTTTGCTTATGTATTTATTTATTTATGTTTACTTGCAGTAGGAGCTGCTCTTCCACTGTTATGTATGTATGTATGTATTTATTAAACTGATGTCAACCTGGACAGATGCGCAATAGACACATCTCCTTTATCAAGAGGGCCTGGGATAAAACACACTTGTATTCATACATGCAATCATTAAATCACTATTAACCTTTAGCAGCCTTACTTCTCTCTCCTTCTTGTAAGAGTATTACAGGTCATACCTCCCCCTAGCTTCTTGTAAGAGTATTACAGGTCATATCTCCCCCTAGTTTCTTGTAAGAGTATTACAGGTCACATCTCACCCTAGCTTCTTGTAGGAGTATTACAGGTCATATCTCCCTCTAGCTTCTTGTAAGAGTATTACAGGTCATACCTCCCCCTAGCTTCTTGTAAGAGTATTACAGGTCATATCTCCCCCTAGTTTCTTGTAAGAGTATTACAGGTCATATCTCCCCCTAGTTTCTTGTAAGAGTATTACAGGTCACATCTCACCCTAGCTTCTTGTAAGAGTATTACAGGTCATATCTCCCCCTAGCTTCTTGTAAGAGTATTACAGGTCATATCTCCCCCTAGCTTCTTGTAAGAGTATTACAGGTCATATCTCCCCCTAGCTTCTTGTAAGAGTATTACAGGTCATACCTCCCCCTAGCTTCTTGTAAGAGTATTACAGGTCATATCTCCCCCTAGTTTCTTGTAAGAGTATTACAGGGCATGTCTCTACAAACCATGAGAATAGCATACCTGTACTGTACACTGCACAGCACCACTACAAACCATGACAATAGCACACCTGCACTGTACACTGCACAGCACCACTACAAACCATGACAACAGCATACCTGTACTGTACACTACACCACTACAAACCATGACAATAGCATACCTGTACTGTACACTGCACAGCACCACTACAAACCATGACAATAGCATACCTGTACTGTACACTGCACAGCACCACTACAAACCATGACAATAGCATACCTGTACTGTACACTACACCACTACACACCATGACAATAGCACACCTGTACTGTACACTGCACAGCACCACTACAAACCATGACAATAGCATACCTGTACTGTACACTGCACAGCACCACTACAAACCATGACAATAGCATACCTGTACTGTACACTGCACAGCACCACTACAAATCATGACAATAGCATACCTGTACTGTACACTGCACAGCACCACTACAAACCATGACAATAGCATACCTGTACTGTACACTGCACAGCACCACTACAAACCATGACAATAGCATACCTGTACTGTACACTGCACAGCACCACTACAAACCATGACAATAGCATACCTGTACTGTACACTGCACAGCACCACTACAAACCATGACAATAGCATACCTGTACTGTACACTGCACAGCACCACTACAAACCATGACAATAGCATACCTGTACTGTACACTGCACAGCACCACTACAAACCATGACAATAGCATACCTGTACTGTACACTGCACAGCACCACTACAAACCATGACAATAGCATACCTGTACTGTACACTGCACAGCACCACTACAAACCATGACAATAGCATACCTGTACTGTACACTGCACAGCACCACTACAAACCATGACAATAGCATACCTGTACTGTACACTGCACAGCACCACTACAAACCATGACAATAGCATACCTGTACTGTACACTGCACAGCACCACTACAAACCATGACAATAGCATACCTGTACTGTACACTGCACAGCACCACTACAAACCATGACAATAGCATACCTGTACTGTACACTGCACAGCACCACTACAAACCATGACAATAGCATACCTGTACTGTACACTGCACAGCACCACTACAAACCATGACAATAGCATACCTGTACTGTACACTGCACAGCACCACTACAAACCATGACAATAGCATACCTGTACTGTACACTGCACAGCACCACTACAAACCATGACAATAGCATACCTGTACTGTACACTGCACAGCACCACTACAAACCATGACAATAGCATACCTGTACTGTACACTGCACAGCACCACTACAAACCATGACAATAGCATACCTGTACTGTACACTGCACAGCACCACTACAAACCATGACAATAGCATACCTGTACTGTACACTGCACAGCACCACTACAAACCATGACAATAGCATACCTGTACTGTACACTGCACAGCACCACTACAAACCATGACAATAGCATACCTGTACTGTACACTGCACAGCACCACTACAAACCATGACAATAGCATACCTGTACTGTACACTGCACAGCACCACTACAAACCATGACAATAGCATACCTGTACTGTACACTGCACAGCACCACTACAAACCATGACAATAGCATACCTGTACTGTACACTGCACAGCACCACTACAAACCATGACAATAGCATACCTGTACTGTACACTGCACAGCACCACTACAAACCATGACAATAGCATACCTGTACTGTACACTGCACAGCACCACTACAAACCATGACAATAGCATACCTGTACTGTACACTGCACAGCACCACTACAAACCATGACAATAGCATACCTGTACTGTACACTGCACAGCACCACTACAAACCATGACAATAGCATACCTGTACTGTACACTGCACAGCACCACTACAAACCATGACAATAGCATACCTGTACTGTACACTGCACAGCACCACTACAAACCATGACAATAGCATACCTGTACTGTACACTGCACAGCACCACTACAAACCATGACAATAGCATACCTGTACTGTACACTGCACAGCACCACTACAAACCATGACAATAGCATACCTGTACTGTACACTGCACAGCACCACTACAAACCATGACAATAGCATACCTGTACTGTACACTGCACAGCACCACTACAAACCATGACAATAGCATACCTGTACTGTACACTGCACAGCACCACTACAAACCATGACAATAGCATACCTGTACTGTACACTGCACAGCACCACTACAAACCATGACAATAGCATACCTGTACTGTACACTGCACAGCACCACTACAAACCATGACAATAGCATACCTGTACTGTACACTGCACAGCACCACTACAAACCATGACAATAGCATACCTGTACTGTACACTGCACAGCACCACTACAAACCATGACAATAGCATACCTGTACTGTACACTGCACAGCACCACTACAAACCATGACAATAGCATACCTGTACTGTACACTGCACAGCACCACTACAAACCATGACAATAGCATACCTGTACTGTACACTGCACAGCACCACTACAAACCATGACAATAGCATACCTGTACTGTACACTGCACAGCACCACTACAAACCATGACAATAGCATACCTGTACTGTACACTGCACAGCACCACTACAAACCATGACAATAGCATACCTGTACTGTACACTGCACAGCACCACTACAAACCATGACAATAGCATACCTGTACTGTACACTGCACAGCACCACTACAAACCATGACAATAGCATACCTGTACTGTACACTGCACAGCACCACTACAAACCATGACAATAGCATACCTGTACTGTACACTGCACAGCACCACTACAAACCATGACAATAGCATACCTGTACTGTACACTGCACAGCACCACTACAAACCATGACAATAGCATACCTGTACTGTACACTGCACAGCACCACTACAAACCATGACAATAGCATACCTGTACTGTACACTGCACAGCACCACTACAAACCATGACAATAGCATACCTGTACTGTACACTGCACAGCACCACTACAAACCATGACAATAGCATACCTGTACTGTACACTGCACAGCACCACTACAAACCATGACAATAGCATACCTGTACTGTACACTGCACAGCACCACTACAAACCATGACAATAGCATACCTGTACTGTACACTGCACAGCACCACTACAAACCATGACAATAGCATACCTGTACTGTACACTGCACAGCACCACTACAAACCATGACAATAGCATACCTGTACTGTACACTGCACAGCACCACTACAAACCATGACAATAGCATACCTGTACTGTACACTGCACAGCACCACTACAAACCATGACAATAGCATACCTGTACTGTACACTGCACAGCACCACTACAAACCATGACAATAGCATACCTGTACTGTACACTGCACAGCACCACTACAAACCATGACAATAGCATACCTGTACTGTACACTGCACAGCACCACTACAAACCATGACAATAGCATACCTGTACTGTACACTGCACAGCACCACTACAAACCATGACAATAGCATACCTGTACTGTACACTGCACAGCACCACTACAAACCATGACAATAGCATACCTGTACTGTACACTGCACAGCACCACTACAAACCATGACAATAGCATACCTGTACTGTACACTGCACAGCACCACTACAAACCATGACAATAGCATACCTGTACTGTACACTGCACAGCACCACTACAAACCATGACAATAGCATACCTGTACTGTACACTGCACAGCACCACTACAAACCATGACAATAGCATACCTGTACTGTACACTGCACAGCACCACTACAAACCATGACAATAGCATACCTGTACTGTACACTGCACAGCACCACTACAAACCATGACAATAGCACACCTGTACTGTACACTGCACAGCACCACTACAAACCATGACAATAGCATACCTGTACTGTACACTGCACAACACCACTACAAACCATGACAATAGCATACCTGTACTGTACACTGCACAGCACCACTACAAACCATGACAATAGCACACCTGTACTGTACACTGCACAGCACCACTACAAACCATGACAATAGCATACCTGTACTGTACACTGCACAGCACCACTACAAACCATGACAATAGCATACCTGTACTGTACACTGCACAGCACCACTACAAACCATGACAATAGCATACCTGTACTGTACACTGCACAGCACCACTACAAACCATGACAATAGCATACCTGTACTGTACACTGCACAGCACCACTACAAACCATGACAATAGCATACCTGTACTGTACACTGCACCACTACAAACCATGACAATAGCATACCTGTACTGTACACTGCACAGCACCACTACAAACCATGACAATAGCATACCTGTACTGTACACTGCACAGCACCACTACAAACCATGACAATAGCACACCTGTACTGTACACTGCACAGCACCACTACAAACCATGACAATAGCATACCTGTACTGTACACTGCACAGCACCACTACAAACCATGACAATAGCATACCTGTACTGTACACTGCACAGCACCACTACAAACCATGACAATAGCATACCTGTACTGTACACTGCACAGCACCACTACAAACCATGACAATAGCATACCTGTACTGTACACTGCACAGCACCACTACAAACCATGACAATAGCATACCTGTACTGTACACTGCACAGCACCACTACAAACCATGACAATAGCATACCTGTACTGTACACAGCACCACTACAAACCATGACAATAGCACACCTGTACTGTACACTGCACTGCACCATACACACTATAAACAGGGAGGACCATATTATAAAGCAAATAAGTGCATGTGATTATACTTGGGTTCACGCTGTTTTCTGAGAAATCGTCTACTCCTAATTTCATATATAAGTCCATGTGCCATCTCCTCCTCCCACACAGCTGTGTAAACGCAAGGCGTGTGGGTCGAAGATGTTTTTTTTGTGACTGCATTACTGTACACCAGCATTGTAAAACTCTTTGGGCCGTATTCATAAAGCCAGTAAATGCATAGTACTTCAGCATAGCAGTTTGACGAACACAGCCCTGCATACCCACATCACCTGGGTGAAGAGCGAGGAAAGAGTTAGGACATCACTATCATAAAACAGCAATACAGTCAGGTTCATCAAGTGCTAACAATCCAGGGATTTGATGCGTGTTGCATAGCCGTTTGATCCATTCTTGGTTTTACTATGACTTTAATAAGACACTCTTGAGCGTGTTACCTATACTCTGTAGCTAATTGAGCCTGTAATAAAACCCGGAATGGGTGAAACTGCTATACAATAGGAGTCTTACATCCCTGCAATCTGACACAGCAACATACTGCAAACACGAACCTGTCCTTCACCACTGCATTGACCAGCAGACTCACCTCCTCAATCCTGCTGATGGAGGCCTGGATTACCTCCACACAGGACACCTGGGAAGAAAGCGTGTCTCCCAGCAGCGCCGGGTAAAACGGTATATTCTAGAAGCACAGTGCAGCTATTTGCAGCCCACAATAATGATTAAACAAAATAAACTAATAAGAAAATCAACACATTCTGAAGCACTGTATTACATTCTCACCGGCCAGTCACAACTCATAAAATGACAAATTCAAACCAGAGTTATTTTACCTAACTGAAATCAGCCACTTCCATTTCACTTCCATTATAGAACCTTACGTGTCTGCGTCGTATCCTGCGCCGCGCTAGTTGGACCGCAGACAGCAGCAGAAGCGGGTTTTCGGCCGGTGAGACCCGGTTGGTCCTGCTTGGCGGCTGACGAAAGTGAAGATGGCGAGGAAGACCCAGGCCAGGACGCAGAGACACCGGGCGAAGCAGCGCTGCAACAGGAATAAAGCCACCCTGCTTACGGTGAGTATGAACCTGAGCCTTTCGTGCCCTGCATGCATCGCGGTGGACACGCTGTGCTCTTTACAGCCGCTGCAGGTGCAACGCCTCAAGTTTATTATCAGTGGTGAGAAATAGATGACAGTTGCTTTGTTTAAACACGTAGCTATGCGATGAAATAAACTAAATGCAAGCACAGAAGTTTTGGGGGGGGGGGGGGGGTTGCGCTGAATTGATACAGTTTTGATAACTTCTACAACAACAACCTTTTGTCAAAATGTGTATAAAGACTCCAGTGCAACACCAAGCTGTGTGTGTGTGTGGTTTTTTGGCATCTCCTTATGCAAGATTTTCCTGAATTGCTTTCCATTACTAGAATATAGTATTACATTGATAATAACTAGGCCTACTTGCAATACTGCATGTGGTATTATTGTAAAGGATAGATAATTACCATTACTAACTAAAGTTGTGATGATCTTAGCAAATGTTATACTCATAAAAGCAAGTTCTTACACATCCACACATTCTCTTCTGTCAAGAATAACACATCTTACAAAATAATATAAAACAACATCCACGGAAAACTATTAAGAATATGTATGTATAACATTACTGGACTGATATGAACACATTTAGAATTTGTATTTTTATTTTCATGTGCCTTGACCTCTGGCAAAACAGATCTAGTGTATCCGTACATTGTGTATGTCCTCTACTGTATCTTTTTGTTACAAGTTAGATGCACGATTGTAACAGAAAGAGTAAGGCTGTTCAGACTCAGGCCTCATTAGAGTTACCCAGACAAGCTCAAAGCCGGGTTTAAAGAAAAATCCATGTAATAACTTACTATTGGGACAGCAGACCTAGAACCACTCAGAAAGATTGTAACATAGTAAAGGGATAGTAGTGGTCAAGGAATATAGTAAAGCAACTCAAACCTGAAGCTTCTTACTGTTTCATCTTTGCAATAACAAATAAACACATTAAATAAATGCTTGTGTTGCCACAGGCATGGAAACAAGGCTCCCATTGCATATCCATTTCTCATTTTACTGTGAGTTTAATCAGACACACCTGGGCTTGTTATTGCCTAGACACACTGTAGCTAATCAAGCTCGTAGAAAAATCTGGAATGGGTGAAACTGCTATGCAATAGGAGTCTTATTGCCATCCCTGTTTACCACAGTGCTGTGTTATAAGAAAGTTAGTGTGCCAAGCAGCTGGCAATACACTTGCATTAGACACGTGGAGAGCAGTTTGATTATCTGATAGGGAGACACAATGGGAAATTGTGTAAAAATATGTTTTCACCATTCAGTGGACGTTTTGGTAACTTTTCATTCAATATCTTCTTTACAAAAAAAAAAACTTCAGGTACAATAGCTTATGCCACTCGCTAGAATCCTGAGCAGGATAAATTAAGCATAAATACAACAAAGGGTATCTGCACACAGGATCCGTTCATCAAAATATTTGTAACTTTTATTTGTCCAACATCAAGATTAAAAAGTGAACAAGTGAAATGAACGTTTCAGTGCCGTGCACCTTCATCACGATTTACAAAACACAGAAGTAAAAAGCAAAGCAAAACCACAGCTCCTTTTAAGCTGCTTGCACATGGAAGATTGTAGTGACATTGTGATCCATCACACAAAATCAAGAGCGACTGTTACAACTTACCCCACTTACAACTAGCTCCAATCTCTCCTACATATTAATATGTGATTCTCTCTTCATGACCTGAAATATTCAACAGAAAAACTGCTATTTCAGTTCTTTATATATTGTTCATACTCTGTTTAAAAACATCAACAGCACACAATGGGACACATTTATCAAGGTGCTTATTCCAAGACTCATTGTGCACCATTGTTAAAAAACGTCATGTTACAAACTTGTGGGCAATATTGCTTGTTATTAATTTTGTAACATTAATAAATATTATCAGTTATAAAATCCATCAACCAGGTGATACCATGCAATATCATCAACCCCCCTTTGCAATACCTCTGTTACAGATTTGTGAGCTGTACTATCATGTTTTATGACGATACATGTTTTTCTATATGGCATTGCATTACGATCATACTGTTTCATTCTTATATAACGGGGGTCTTATAAACACACAGTGCAGGGTGCTGTGTAAGATGCAAGCTGATTTAGCAGCCTAATGTCATTTCAGTTTCCATTACTACAGCTTCTGTTACTTTGTACTTCTGCTAACCATGTTGCCAGCCTTTGTTACTGATCATCTTCAAGTTTGCAATATTGCATGTCAGTACTGAATCTATTGCCCTAGCCCTGTCCTGCTCTACATCCAGGGTTGAAATGCACAACAAACCCTGACTTTGAACTGCAGATGTTGATAACAGGTGGTTTACAAATGATGAACCATATGAAAAAAAGACTAGGAAGATTATGTTAAAACATGGCTTAGCAAGGGTGGGTGTGCAGCCACTGACTCCAGCAACAAGGCACGACACCCCATCCACAAGCAGAGGACAACTTGAAGCATACAGTATATGGGAGCTGCTGTAAATCAAGGTCAGCACATCAGGTCTGGAAACAAAAATGCGCTCCTCTTCCTGAATGATAAGATCCGGTACCTTTGTATTTGCAGATTAATGCCTGGCCACAGCTGGCTTTCCTGGGACCATGCCTGCAGTTTCATCATCATCGATTAGGTTCAGAGGGCAGCTGTTCAGCCCAGCAAGACACATTACATGACATTAGAAAGGACTTCTCACTATACGTTTCTTTTTGTATTACTCTACATTCTCAACTAAACAACCTTTCTTTCAAGAGCATGTTCAAGTACAGTACACGTATATTTTTTGACTCTGATCAGGGGCTGTATGTAGCTGAGCACTGCTGACATCACTGACTCTGATCAGGGGCTGTATGTAGCTGAGCACTGCTGACATCACTGACTGATCAGGGGCTGTATGTAGCTGAGCACTGCTGACATCGCTGACTCTGATCAGGGGCTGTATGTAGCTGAGCACTGCTGACATCGCTGACTCTGATCAGGGGCTGTATGTAGCTGAGCACTGCTGACATCACTGACTCTGATCAGGGGCTGTATGTAGCTGAGCACTGCTGACATCGCTGACTCTGATCAGGGGCTGTATGTAGCTGAGCACTGCTGACATCACTGACTGATCAGGGGCTGTATGTAGCTGAGCACTGCTGACATCGCTGACTCTGATCAGGGGCTGTCATATAACTCAACACACTGATTGGTTGTTATGTTCACGCTGTCTTCTAATATGATATACCGGCTACTAAAAGACTTTGCACAGCAGTGCACATGTAAAATGAGCAATGCATGACATAAATGAAATAACAGGGCAGAGTACTGTTGTAGCTGAGCACGTATTAAAAACCACTATGATTTGTAAATGGAGGTGCTGCAGTATTTATTTATTTTAGAAATAGTAAAATAAACGTTAAATAAATGAATCCAATGACAAACGGTTGACAATGATTCAAATATAATGAAGCCATGCCTAACGTCTTCATTAAGGTCATTGTTTCTTTTTTTGCAGAATTTGTCAAGTTTCTTGTATCGTATTTTTAAATTTAGCACTACTGGATATTTAATGGTCATGGATAAACTATTTACACTTTTTTCGCGGTTATACCCCTTCGATTATACCGCTACAGTGTACAAATTATACACGCACTGAATGTGCAGAAGATACAAACACCGAAGCCGTACTCTCGCTGTTCTGCGCGACCTCTACAGGTGCTGCCAACCCACTGAGACCGATGCCTTCTCCACAGAGCGACACAAACACACAAGGTTATGAGATTCACAGGCTGTGGCCGGGGAATCCCTCCCCGATCCCAGTTGCAGCTGCGCAATCCAATAAGAACTCGAGCTGGCACAGACGCACCTAGTAAAGAGGACGCTTGGCGGACCGACACCGGATAACCGAGAGCTATACCACTGGACATGGGGGGGCGGGTTTGTTTGTACAGGATGCAGTCCCGCTAGACTGTTAATGGAAAAGAAGAGGAATAAATCAAACATTATAAAAGCATGGTTCAAGGCGCTCTGTTATTGTGGAAACGCTAATACAGAAAGCAGCGGCGGCGTCAGCAGATAAAGGCGTTGAGAGTTTTCTACCTGGGGAGCGAATTTCACGATTATAACGCGGAGGTGATTGCGTGTTTACCTGCTGAATCACCCACAACCAGGTGAGCGCAGCTGAGTCGACCCACAGAAGAAAATAATAATACTAATCCGTAAAAAACACACAAAGTAAACAATTTAATAATATCTGCAGAACGGACTGTAGAGCACATGGGTGTAGATGTAATGCATATCTATCATATATATATGCCCATAATATATACACACATACACACACACACACACACACACATACAATGCACGCTTATCAAGTATTATACCGGTAGTCTGCACAATGTGACAATTAGATCTGATATTATTATTATTATTATTATTATTAAGTGATAGTGCGAGCGACACCATTGATATATATATATATATATATATATATATATATATATATATATATATATATATATATATATATATATATATACAGTACTGTGCAAAAGTTTTAGGCAGGTGTGAAAAAATGCTGTAAAGTAAGAATGCTTTCAAAATAGACATGTTAATAGATTATATTTATCAATTAACTAAATGCAAAGTGAGTGAACAGAAGAAAAATCTAAATCAAATCCATATTTGGTGTGACCACCCTTTGCCTTCAAAACAGCATCAAGCATCAATTCTTCTAGGTACACTTGCACACAGTTTTTGAAGGAACTCGGCAGGTAGGTTGGCCCAAACATCTTGGAGAACTAACCACAGTTCTTCTATGGATTTAGGCAGCCTCAGTTGCTTCTCTCTCTTCATGTAATCCCAGACAGACTCGATGATGTTGAGATCAGGGCTCTGTGGGGGCCATACCATCACTTCCAGGACACCTTGTTCTTCTTTATGCTGAAGATAGTTCTTAATGACTTTCACTGTATGTTTGGGGTCGTTGTCATGCTGCAGAATAAATTTGGGGCCAATCAGATGCCTCCCTGATGGTATTGCATGATGGATAAGTATCTGCCTGTACTTCTCAGCATTGAGGAGACCATTAATTCTGACCAAATCCCCAACTCCATTTGCAGAAATGCAGCCCCAAACTTGCAAGGAACCTCCACCATGCTTCACTGTTGCCTGCAGACACTCATTCGTATGCGCTCTCCAGCCCTTCGTGAACAAACTGCCTTCTGCTACAGCCAAATATTTCAAATTTTGACTCATCAGTCCAGAGCACCTGCTGCCATTTTTCTGCACCCCAGTTCCTGTGTTTCCGTGCAGAGTTGAGTTGCTTGGCCTTGTTTCCACGGCGGAGGTATGGCTTTTTGGCCGCAAGTCTTCCATGAAGGCCACTTCTGACCAGACTTCTCCGGACAGTAGATGGGTGTACCAGGGTCCCACTGTTTTCTGCCAGTTCTGAGCTGATGGCACTGCTGGACATCTTCCGATTGCGAAGGGAAGTAAGCATGATGTGTCTTTCATCTGCTGCAGTAAGTTTCCTTGGCCGACCACTGCGTCTACAGTCCTCAACGTTGCCCGTTTCTTTGTGCTTCTTCAAAGAGCTTGGACAGCACATCTGGAAACCCCTGTCTGCCTTGAAATTTCTGCCTGGGAGAGACCTTGCTGATGCAGTATAACTACCTTGTGTCTTGTTGCTGTGCTCAGTCTTGCCATGGTGTATGACTTTTGACAGTAAACTGTCTTCAGCAACCTCACCTTGTTAGCTGAGTTTGGCTGTTCCTCACCCAGTTGTATTCCTCCTACACAGCTGTTTCTGTTTCAGTTAATGATTGTGTTTCAACCTACATATTGAATTGATGATCATTAGCACCTGTTTGGTATAATTGTTTAATCATACACCTGACTATATGCCTACAAAATCCCTGACTTTGTGCAAGTGTACCTAGAAGAATTGATGCTGTTTTGAAGGCAAAGGGTGGTCACACCAAATATGGATTTGATTTAGATTTTTCTTCTGTTCACTCACTTTGCATTTAGTTAATTGATAAATATAATCTATTAACATGTCTATTTTTGAAAGCATTCTTACTTTACAGCATTTTTTCACACCTGCCTAAAACTTTTGCACAGTACTGTATATATATATATATATATATATATATATATATATATATATATATATATATATATATATATAATATATATTTTTGTAAATGTGTCTCAGGTTTGTAGCTCGGTAGTCCTCTAAAGCATGCATTTATTATTTTTTGCCCCAGCGCATGCAGAGCCGCCGGGGCGCAGAAACTACACACAGTATCAGTTTACAAATGTGTCCTTATATTGTGTTCTTGTGTCATTGCGTGAGTGCGGGCCAAGGTAGCTGCAGGAAGGCACATCATATACGAGATACAAAGAGGAGAGTGGGGCTGTGGAGACCATCGTCAGTCAGTCTGTCTCCGGGGATATGCCTGTGTGTGTGTGTGTGTGTGTGTGTGTGTGTGTGTGTGTGTGTGTGTGTGTGTAACCAGTGTTGCATTGTATTATAAAAGGCAAGGTCTTGGAAAACGCAGTATCTGTTAATGCTGCAGTTCATAGCTAAAGTACAGTGCCTCTTATCTTATGAGATTGTATATCACCTACCCTAGCACAAGATAAATAGACTAAATAAGCCCATAATCAAACTGAATTCCATTTTCCCCTTGGCAGCGGCACTGCAGGATATGCGAATTTGTATAAGCCCCGTGGTTTGATGAGGCGCAGGCGGTGATGGAGGCATGACGTGACGGGTTTAGTTCGGCTGGCGACCGGCACGCTACATCGCAGCTCGGTTTGATGGATGACCCCGGCAGTGCACATAAATAACATATATCTCGTTGTATGTCATCGTGTCTGCGTGAATGGGACAGACAGACCCTGAGGAATGAATCGGTTCCACACCTGAAACTGAAATGATCCTGCTGAGCAGCGGGAATCCCCACCACACGTGTTGGATTGTGTTGGACAGGTGAATGAAGGGACGTTGAATTGCATGGCAGTGCTACACACGCGGAAATCTATTTAAAAGCAATGTTACCTTTATCCGTGTGACGCACAGGGGGAATTTTGTATCCTATTTAAAAAAAAAAAAGTTTTTTCACTCTCCCTAAAACTCGTGGTAGCGTTAATAACTTTGTGGAGGAACCGTGTGGTTGCAGTTTGTAGAAGGGAGATGTAAACCAACAGTTACCTTGGATTACACATTGAGTGCGGCTCCTGGGACTGGGGAAATGGAGCATGAGAAGCGGATACCTGGAGCGGGGGCGCGCACAGACAAGACCGAGCTGGGCGAGGAGGATTGCGACATTACCGGACCTGTCCCGGGCGCGTCCGGACCGACTCGTCCCAGGCCCTCCTCGTACCGCGCCCTGCGCAGCGCCGTGTCCACGCTGGCCAGGATAGACGACTTCTACTGCGAGAAAATCGGGGCAGGATTCTTCTCAGATGTCTTTAAGGTAAGGGTTTGTTTGGCGAATTGTAATGTATTGTGCATTATGGACGCACATCTAGCCGTAGTTTGACAGCTGTGAAATACGTTTCTTTTCGATATTAGTATCAGTTGAAGTAGGTAGGGATACTCGGGTTACATATTTCTGTATTAGAAATACAGAGCTTGGACTCCCTTTGTTTTATAAGCGGCACAGTGGCAGTTTAAGTAATACATGTTCATGCTTGTGTGTGATAAGCTAGAACCTCCCAAATGACAGTGTATTCAGTTCCTTCATTTTAAAATTCCAGCGTTTAGTGTGAGCTCAGTCAGGCACACCTGAGTTAAAGACCCACACAAACTTGTACAGGTAACTTCAGGCATGGCAATAAGACTCCCGTTGCATTGCAGTTTGATCCATTCCTGGCTTTACTAGGAGTTTAATAAGGCACACCTGAGCTTGTTATCTATACACACTGTGGCTAATCAAGCTCATAGTAAAACCTGGAATGGATCAAGCTGCTATGCAATGGGAGTCTTCTTTCCATCGCTGAACTTAGAAGAAATCCTGGAAGGGGAAGTGTTCTGTTCAGTTTTAGCTAAGTTCCCTGGGCTGGGATTCCCGTCTTGTTCCGCAGGGTAACGGCTTTTGCTCCTGTGTTTGGGGTTGCAGGGTGTTTGGGGTTGCAGGGTGTTTGGCGTTGCAGGGTGTTTGACGTTGCAGGGTGTTTGACGTTGCAGGGTGTTTGAGGGTGCAGGGTGTTTGGGGGTGCAGGGTGTTTGGGGGTGCAGGGTGTTTGGGGGTGCAGGATGTTTGACGTTGCAGGGTGTTTGGCGTTGCAGGGTTGCAGGGTGTTTGACGTTGCAGGGTGTTTGGGGGTGCAGGGTGTTTGGGGGTGCAGGGTGTTTGGGGTTGCAGGGTGTTTGGGGGTGCAGGGTGTTTGGGGTTGCAGGGTGTTTGGGGTTGCAGGGTGTTTGAGGGTTGCAGGGTGTTTGGGGGTGCAGGGTGTTCAGGGTGTTTGGGGTTGCAGGGTGTTTGGGGTTGCAGGGTGTTTGGGGGTGCAGGGTGTTTGGGGTTGCAGGGTGGCAGGGTGTTTGGGGTTGCAGGGTGTTTGGGGGTGCAGGGTGTTTGGGGTTGCAGGCTTGCAGGGTGTTTGGGGTTGCAGGGTGTTTGGGGTTGCAGGGTGTTTGGGGTTGCAGGGTGTTTGGGGTTGCAGGGTGTTTGGGGTTGCAGGGTGTTTGGGGTTGCAGGGTGTTTGGGGGTGCAGGGTGTTTGGGGTTGCAGGGTGTTTGGGGTTGCAGGGTGTTTGGGGTTGCAGGGTGTTTGGGGTTGCAGGGTGTTTGGGGTTGCAGGGTGTTTGGGGTTGCAGGGTGTTTGAGGTTGCAGGCTTGCAGGGTGTTTGGGTCACGGGGAGGTACGAAGCTTGGGCTTAAAGTTCATGGACACTCCACTACCGCTGTGCTTTGCACAGAGTTCAGTTCAGTGTCTCCCCATGTAGGTCTGCTGAGGTACAGCCCTGGAGAGTGAGGAGTTGAAGGGCGACTCAATTGATACCTTCGTACAAAGCGGCTGTACAACACACAACACTGCCTGCATTTTCACTTTGTCTCGGTATGAGATGCTGAAACTGTGTATTTGTTATCCAGGGATAGTCTTACGTTAAAGTTACACTACATATAGACAGAGGAAGTCGTATTGCTTGGTTTTTACATTGCAGCCATGCAGGTCAGCTTTTTTTTTCCCATCAGCCAAGGTGGTGTTCTAGGTACATTCCATGTAATATTGAGAGCCGCACAGAAGCAGGTGGTGTTCTAGGTACATTCCATGTAATATTGAGAGCCGCACAGAAGCAGGTGGTGTTCTAGGTACATTCCATGTAATATTGAGAGCCGCACAGAAGCAGGTGGTGTTCAAGGTACATTCCATGTAATATTGAGAGCCGCACAGAAGCAGGTGGTGTTCTAGGTACATTCCATGTAATATTGAGAGCCGCACAGAAGCAGGTGGTGTTCTAGGTACATTCCATGTAATATTGAGAGCCGCACAGAAGCAGGTGGGGCAGTCGGTAGTGTGTGTCTTTAACTCTACCTGTCCTGTAGGAAGTATTAAAGGTAAACACATTTACAATACCCAGTCAAGAGTAACCAGCTGATCTCTGTCATGGTTTTAATTAATCAAGATCCGGAAATTTAAACCCAGACAAACAATAACAACACAGCACGGTTATATGGTCTATACATTTTATCAAGGTGTTCAGTAATACACAGTAAACACAGCACGGTTATATGGTCTATACATTTTATCAAGGTGTTCAGTAATACACAGTAAACACAGCACGGTTATATAGTCTATACATTTTATCAAGGTGTTCAGTAATATGGTACAAAAGTAAAAGTTAATTAGTGTTACAATAATTCAGTATTCAGGTCATACTTCTGCTTCAATGGGACATGTCAATTATAAGTAAAAGCAGGCATCCATCAACATTTATATTTGTCTTTCTATAATAATAGCAATGTTCTTAAATCAATATGCAAATGAATGTAACAGGTAATTAGGATATCTGTGTGTGTGTGTGTGTGTGCGTGTGTGTGTGTCTGAGTCGATGCAGGGTGTGTCTGTGCTTCCAGGACTGTCTGTCCGAGTCGATGCAGGGTGTGTCTGTGCTTCCAGGACTGTCCGAGTCGATGCAGGGTGTGTCTGTGCTTCCAGGTCGGTCTGTCCGAGTCGATGCAGGGTGTGTCTGTGCTTCCAGGACTGTCTGTCCGAGTCGATGCAGGGTGTGTCTGTGCTTCCAGGACTGTCTGTCCGAGTCGATGCAGGGTGTGTCTGTGCTTCCAGGTCTGTCCGAGTCGATGCAGGGTGTGTCTGTGCTTCCAGGTCTGTCTGAGTCGATGCAGGGTGTGTCTGTGCTTCCAGGACTGTCTGTCCGAGTCGATGCAGGGTGTGTCTGTGCTTCCAGGTCTGTCCGAGTCGATGCAGGGTGTGTCTGTGCTTCCAGGTCTGTCTGTCCGAGTCGATGCAGGGTGTGTCTGTGCTTCCAGGTCTGTCCGAGTCGATGCAGGGTGTGTCTGTGCTTCCAGGTCTGTCTGTCCGAGTCGATGCAGGGTGTGTCTGTGCTTCCAGGTCTGTCTGTCCGAGTCGATGCAGGGTGTGTCTGTGCTTCCAGGTCTGTCTGAGTCGATGCAGGGTGTGTCTGTGCTTCCAGGTCTGTCCGAGTCGATGCAGGGTGTGTCTGTGCTTCCAGGTCGGTCTGTCCGAGTCGATGCAGGGTGTGTCTGTGCTTCCAGGTCTGTCTGTCAGAGTCGATGCAGGGTGTGTCTGTGCTTCCAGGTCTGTCCGAGTCGATGCAGGGTGTGTCTGTGCTTCCAGGTCGGTCTGTCCGAGTCGATGCAGGGTGTGTCTGTGCTTCCAGGTCGGTCTGTCCGAGTCGATGCAGGGTGTGTCTGTGCTTCCAGGTCTGTCCGAGTCGATGCAGGGTGTGTCTGTGCTTCCAGGTCTGTCTGTCCGAGTCGATGCAGGGTGTGTCTGTGCTTCCAGGTCGGTCTGAGTCGATGCAGGGTGTGTCTGTGCTTCCAGGTCGGTCTGTCCGAGTCGATGCAGGGTGTGTCTGTGCTTCCAGGTCTGTCCGAGTCGATGCAGGGTGTGTCTGTGCTTCCAGGTCTGTCTGTCCGAGTCGATGCAGGGTGTGTCTGTGCTTCCAGGTCTGTCTGTCCGAGTCGATGCAGGGTGTGTCTGTGCTTCCAGGTCTGTCTGAGTCGATGCAGGGTGTGTCTGTGCTTCCAGGTCTGTCTGTCAGTCGATGCAGGGTGTGTCTGTGCTTCCAGGTCTGTCTGTCGAGTCGATGCAGGGTGTGTCTGTGCTTCCAGGTCTGTCCGAGTCGATGCAGGGTGTGTCTGTGCTTCCAGGTCTGTCTGTCCGAGTCGATGCAGGGTGTGTCTGTGCTTCCAGGTCTGTCTGTCCGAGTCGATGCAGGGTGTGTCTGTGCTTCCAGGTCGGTCTGAGTCGATGCAGGGTGTGTCTGTGCTTCCAGGTCGGTCTGTCTGAGTCGATGCAGGGTGTGTCTGTGCTTCCAGGTCTGTCTGAGTCGATGCAGGGTGTGTCTGTGCTTCCAGGTCTGTCTGTCCGAGTCGATGCAGGGTGTGTCTGTGCTTCCAGGTCGGTCTGAGTCGATGCAGGGTGTGTCTGTGCTTCCAGGTCTGTCTGTCCGAGTCGATGCAGGGTGTGTCTGTGCTTCCAGGTCTGTCTGAGTCGATGCAGGGTGTGTCTGTGCTTCCAGGTCTGTCTGAGTCGATGCAGGGTGTGTCTGTGCTTCCAGGTCTGTCCGAGTCGATGCAGGGTGTGTCTGTGCTTCCAGGTCTGTCTGTCGAGTCGATGCAGGGTGTGTCTGTGCTTCCAGGTCTGTCTGTCAGTCGATGCAGGGTGTGTCTGTGCTTCCAGGTCTGTCCGAGTCGATGCAGGGTGTGTCTGTGCTTCCAGGTCTGTCTGTCCGAGTCGATGCAGGGTGTGTCTGTGCTTCCAGGTCTGTCCGAGTCGATGCAGGGTGTGTCTGTGCTTCCAGGTCTGTCCGAGTCGATGCAGGGTGTGTCTGTGCTTCCAGGTCTGTCCGAGTCGATGCAGGGTGTGTCTGTGCTTCCAGGTCTGTCTGAGTCGATGCAGGGTGTGTCTGTGCTTCCAGGTCTGTCTGTCCGAGTCGATGCAGGGTGTGTCTGTGCTTCCAGGTCTGTCTGTCGAGTCGATGCAGGGTGTGTCTGTGCTTCCAGGTCTGTCTGTCGAGTCGATGCAGGGTGTGTCTGTGCTTCCAGGTCTGTCCGAGTCGATGCAGGGTGTGTCTGTGCTTCCAGGTCTGTCCGAGTCGATGCAGGGTGTGTCTGTGCTTCCAGGTCTGTCTCGAGTCGATGCAGGGTGTGTCTGTGCTTCCAGGTCTGTCTGTCAGTCGATGCAGGGTGTGTCTGTGCTTCCAGGTCTGTCTGTCGAGTCGATGCAGGGTGTGTCTGTGCTTCCAGGTCTGTCTGTCGAGTCGATGCAGGGTGTGTCTGTGCTTCCAGGTCTGTCTGTCGAGTCGATGCAGGGTGTGTCTGTGCTTCCAGGTCTGTCTGTCAGTCGATGCAGGGTGTGTCTGTGCTTCCAGGTCTGTCTGTCGAGTCGATGCAGGGTGTGTCTGTGCTTCCAGGTCTGTCCGAGTCGATGCAGGGTGTGTCTGTGCTTCCAGGTCTGTCTGTCCAGTCGATGCAGGGTGTGTCTGTGCTTCCAGGTCTGTCTGTCCGAGTCGATGCAGGGTGTGTCTGTGCTTCCAGGTCTGTCTGTCGAGTCGATGCAGGGTGTGTCTGTGCTTCCAGGTCTGTCTGTCGAGTCGATGCAGGGTGTGTCTGTGCTTCCAGGTCTGTCTGTCCGAGTCGATGCAGGGTGTGTCTGTGCTTCCAGGTCTGTCTGTCCGAGTCGATGCAGGGTGTGTCTGTGCTTCCAGGTCTGTCTGTCCGAGTCGATGCAGGGTGTGTCTGTGCTTCCAGGTCTGTCTGTCCTTCTCTCTGACCTTATTCAGTGTCATGTCTTGGAGTCTGTTGGTTAGGATGTTCTGTGCCTCTCCTTTTCTCTGACCTTATTCATTCATGTTTGGAGCTGTTGGTTAAGGATGTTCTGTGCCCCTCCCTTTTCTCTGACCTTATTCATTCATGTTTGGAGCTGTTGGTTCAAGGATGTTCTGTGCCTCTCCCTTTTCTCTGACCTTATTCATTCATGTTTGGAGCTGTTGGTTAAGGATGTTCTGTGCCCCTGCCTTTTCTCTGACCTTATTCATTCATGTTTGGAGCTGTTGGTTAAGGATGTTCTGTGCCCCTCCTTTTCTCTGACCTTATTCATTCATGTTTGGAGCTGTTGGTTAAGGATGTTCTGTGCCCCTCCTTTTCTCTGACCTTATTCATTCATGTTTGGAGCTGTTGGTTAAGGATGTTCTGTGCCCCTCCTTTTCTCTGACCTTATTCATTCATGTTTGGAGCTGTTGGTTAAGGATGTTCTGTGCCCTCCCTTTTCTCTGACCTTATTCATTCATGTTTGGAGCTGTTGGTTAAGGATGTTCTGTGCCCCTCCCTTTTCTCTGACCTTATTCATTCATGTTTGGAGCTGTTGGTTAAGGATGTTCTGTGCCCCTCCTTTTCTCTGACCTTATTCATTCATGTTTGGAGCTGTTGGTTAAGGATGTTCTGTGCCCCCTCCTTTTCTCTGACCTTATTCATTCATGTTTGGAGCTGTTGGTTAAGGATGTTCTGTGCCCCCTCCCTTTTCTCTGACCTTATTCATTCATGTTTGGAGCTGTTGGTTAAGGATGTTCTGTGCCCCTCCCTTTTCTCTGACCTTATTCATTCATGTTTGGAGCTGTTGGTTAAGGATGTTCTGTGCCCCTCCTTTTCTCTGACCTTATTCATTCATGTTTGGAGCTGTTGGTTAAGGATGTTCTGTGCCCCCTCCTTTTCTCTGACCTTATTCATTCATGTTTGGAGCTGTTGGTTAAGGATGTTCTGTGCCCTCCCTTTTCTCTGACCTTATTCATTCATGTTTGGAGCTGTTGGTTAAGGATGTTCTGTGCCCCCTCCCTTTTCTCTGACCTTATTCATTCATGTTTGGAGCTGTTGGTTAAGGATGTTCTGTGCCCCTCCCTTTTCTCTGACCTTATTCATTCATGTTTGGAGCTGTTGGTTAAGGATGTTCTGTGCCCCTCCCTTTTCTCTGACCTTATTCATTCATGTTTGGAGCTGTTGGTTAAGGATGTTCTGTGCCCCTCCCTTTTCTCTGACCTTATTCATTCATGTTTGGAGCTGTTGGTTAAGGATGTTCTGTGCCCCCTCCCTTTTCTCTGACCTTATTCATTCATGTTTGGAGCTGTTGGTTAAGGATGTTCTGTGCCCCTCCCTTTTCTCTGACCTTATTCATTCATGTTTGGAGCTGTTGGTTAAGGATGTTCTGTGCCCCTCCCTTTCTCTGACCTTATTCATTCATGTTTGGAGCTGTTGGTTAAGGATGTTCTGTGCCCCTCCCTTTTCTCTGACCTTATTCATTCATGTTTGGAGCTGTTGGTTAAGGATGTTCTGTGCCCCTCCCTTTTCTCTGACCTTATTCATTCATGTTTGGAGCTGTTGGTTAAGGATGTTCTGTGCCCCCTCCCTTTTCTCTGACCTTATTCATTCATGTTTGGAGCTGTTGGTTAAGGATGTTCTGTGCCCCTCCCTTTTCTCTGACCTTATTCATTCATGTTTGGAGCTGTTGGTTAAGGATGTTCTGTGCCCCCTCCCTTTTCTCTGACCTTATTCATTCATGTTTGGAGCTGTTGGTTAAGGATGTTCTGTGCCCCCTCCCTTTTCTCTGACCTTATTCATTCATGTTTGGAGCTGTTGGTTAAGGATGTTCTGTGCCCCTCCTTTTCTCTGACCTTATTCATTCATGTTTGGAGCTGTTGGTTAAGGATGTTCTGTGCCCCTCCCTTTTCTCTGACCTTATTCATTCATGTTTGGAGCTGTTGGTTAAGGATGTTCTGTGCCCCTCCCTTTTCTCTGACCTTATTCATTCATGTTTGGAGCTGTTGGTTAAGGATGTTCTGTGCCCCTCCCTTTTCTCTGACCTTATTCATTCATGTTTGGAGCTGTTGGTTAAGGATGTTCTGTGCCCCCTCCTTTTCTCTGACCTTATTCATTCATGTTTGGAGCTGTTGGTTAAGGATGTTCTGTGCCCCTCCCTTTTCTCTGACCTTATTCATTCATGTTTGGAGCTGTTGGTTAAGGATGTTCTGTGCCCCTCCCTTTTCTCTGACCTTATTCATTCATGTTTGGAGCTGTTGGTTAAGGATGTTCTGTGCCCCTCCCTTTTCTCTGACCTTATTCATTCATGTTTGGAGCTGTTGGTTAAGGATGTTCTGTGCCCCCTCCCTTTTCTCTGACCTTATTCATTCATGTTTGGAGCTGTTGGTTAAGGATGTTCTGTGCCCCTCCTTTTCTCTGACCTTATTCATTCATGTTTGGAGCTGTTGGTTAAGGATGTTCTGTGCCCCTCCCTTTTCTCTGACCTTATTCATTCATGTTTGGAGCTGTTGGTTAAGGATGTTCTGTGCCCCTGCCTTTTCTCTGACCTTATTCATTCATGTTTGGAGCTGTTGGTTAAGGATGTTCTGTGCCCCTCCCTTTTCTCTGACCTTATTCATTCATGTTTGGAGCTGTTGGTTAAGGATGTTCTGTGCCCCTCCCTTTTCTCTGACCTTATTCATTCATGTTTGGAGCTGTTGGTTAAGGATGTTCTGTGCCCCCTGCCTTTTCTCTGACCTTATTCATTCATGTTTGGAGCTGTTGGTTAAGGATGTTCTGTGCCCCTCCCTTTTCTCTGACCTTATTCATTCATGTTTGGAGCTGTTGGTTAAGGATGTTCTGTGCCCCCTCCCTTTTCTCTGACCTTATTCATTCATGTTTGGAGCTGTTGGTTAAGGATGTTCTGTGCCCCCTCCTTTTCTCTGACCTTATTCATTCATGTTTGGAGCTGTTGGTTAAGGATGTTCTGTGCCCCCTCCCTTTTCTCTGACCTTATTCATTCATGTTTGGAGCTGTTGGTTAAGGATGTTCTGTGCCCCTCCTTTTCTCTGACCTTATTCATTCATGTTTGGAGCTGTTGGTTAAGGATGTTCTGTGCCCCTCCCTTTTCTCTGACCTTATTCATTCATGTTTGGAGCTGTTGGTTAAGGATGTTCTGTGCCCCTCCTTTTCTCTGACCTTATTCATTCATGTTTGGAGCTGTTGGTTAAGGATGTTCTGTGCCCCCTCCTTTTCTCTGACCTTATTCATTCATGTTTGGAGCTGTTGGTTAAGGATGTTCTGTGCCCCCTCCCTTTTCTCTGACCTTATTCATTCATGTTTGGAGCTGTTGGTTAAGGATGTTCTGTGCCCCTCCCTTTTCTCTGACCTTATTCATTCATGTTTGGAGCTGTTGGTTAAGGATGTTCTGTGCCCCTCCCTTTTCTCTGACCTTATTCATTCATGTTTGGAGCTGTTGGTTAAGGATGTTCTGTGCCCCCTCCTTTTCTCTGACCTTATTCATTCATGTTTGGAGCTGTTGGTTAAGGATGTTCTGTGCCCCTCCCTTTTCTCTGACCTTATTCATTCATGTTTGGAGCTGTTGGTTAAGGATGTTCTGTGCCCCTCCCTTTTCTCTGACCTTATTCATTCATGTTTGGAGCTGTTGGTTAAGGATGTTCTGTGCCCCTCCCTTTTCTCTGACCTTATTCATTCATGTTTGGAGCTGTTGGTTAAGGATGTTCTGTGCCCCTCCCTTTTCTCTGACCTTATTCATTCATGTTTGGAGCTGTTGGTTAAGGATGTTCTGTGCCCCCTCCCTTTTCTCTGACCTTATTCATTCATGTTTGGAGCTGTTGGTTAAGGATGTTCTGTGCACTCTCCCTTTTCTCTGACCTTATTCATTCATGTTTGGAGCTGTTGGTTAAGGATGTTCTGGCCCCCGCCTTTTCTCTGACCGTATTCATTCATGTTTGGAGCTGTTGGTTAAGGATGTTCTGTGCCCCCTCCCTTTTCTCTGACCTTATTCATTCATGTTTGAAGCTGTTGGTTAAGGATGTTCTGTGCCCCCTCCCTTTTCTCTGACCTTATTCATTCATGTTTGGAGCTGTTGGTTAAGGATGTTCTGTGCCCCCTCCCTTTTCTCTGACCTTATTCATTCATGTTTGGAGCTGTTGGTTAAGGATGTTCTGTGCCCCTCCCTTTTCTCTGACCTTATTCATTCATGTTTGGAGCTGTTGGTTAAGGATGTTCTGTGCCCCTCCCTTTTCTCTGACCTTATTCATTCATGTTTGGAGCTGTTGGTTAAGGATGTTCTGTGCCCCCTCCCTTTTCTCTGACCTTATTCATTCATGTTTGGAGCTGTTGGTTAAGGATGTTCTGTGCCCCCTCCCTTTTCTCTGACCTTATTCATTCATGTTTGGAGCTGTTGGTTAAGGATGTTCTGTGCCCCCTCCCTTTTCTCTGACCTTATTCATTCATGTTTGGAGCTGTTGGTTAAGGATGTTCTGTGCCCCCTCCCTTTTCTCTGACCTTATTCATTCATGTTTGGAGCTGTTGGTTAAGGATGTTCTGTGCCCCTCCCTTTTCTCTGACCTTATTCATTCATGTTTGGAGCTGTTGGTTAAGGATGTTCTGTGCCCCCTCCCTTTTCTCTGACCTTATTCATTCATGTTTGGAGCTGTTGGTTAAGGATGTTCTGTGCCCCTCCCTTTTCTCTGACCTTATTCATTCATGTTTGGAGCTGTTGGTTAAGGATGTTCTGTGCCCCCTCCCTTTTCTCTGACCTTATTCATTCATGTTTGGAGCTGTTGGTTAAGGATGTTCTGTGCCCCTCCCTTTTCTCTGACCTTATTCATTCATGTTTGGAGCTGTTGGTTAAGGATGTTCTGTGCCCCTCCCTTTTCTCTGACCTTATTCATTCATGTTTGGAGCTGTTGGTTAAGGATGTTCTGTGCCCCTCCCTTTTCTCTGACCTTATTCATTCATGTTTGGAGCTGTTGGTTAAGGATGTTCTGTGCCCCTCCCTTTTCTCTGACCTTATTCATTCATGTTTGGAGCTGTTGGTTAAGGATGTTCTGTGCCCCCTCCCTTTTCTCTGACCTTATTCATTCATGTTTGGAGCTGTTGGTTAAGGATGTTCTGTGCCCCTCCCTTTTCTCTGACCTTATTCATTCATGTTTGGAGCTGTTGGTTAAGGATGTTCTGTGCCCCCTCCTTTTCTCTGACCTTATTCATTCATGTTTGGAGCTGTTGGTTAAGGATGTTCTGTGCCCCTCCCTTTTCTCTGACCTTATTCATTCATGTTTGGAGCTGTTGGTTAAGGATGTTCTGTGCCCCCTCCCTTTTCTCTGACCTTATTCATTCATGTTTGGAGCTGTTGGTTAAGGATGTTCTGTGCCCCTCCCTTTTCTCTGACCTTATTCATTCATGTTTGGAGCTGTTGGTTAAGGATGTTCTGTGCCCCTCCCTTTTCTCTGACCTTATTCATTCATGTTTGGAGCTGTTGGTTAAGGATGTTCTGTGCCCCCTCCCTTTTCTCTGACCTTATTCATTCATGTTTGGAGCTGTTGGTTAAGGATGTTCTGTGCCCCTCCCTTTTCTCTGACCTTATTCATTCATGTTTGGAGCTGTTGGTTAAGGATGTTCTGTGCCCCCTCCCTTTTCTCTGACCTTATTCATTCATGTTTGGAGCTGTTGGTTAAGGATGTTCTGTGCCCCTCCCTTTTCTCTGACCTTATTCATTCATGTTTGGAGCTGTTGGTTAAGGATGTTCTGTGCCCCTCCCTTTTCTCTGACCTTATTCATTCATGTTTGGAGCTGTTGGTTAAGGATGTTCTGTGCCCCTCCCTTTTCTCTGACCTTATTCATTCATGTTTGGAGCTGTTGGTTAAGGATGTTCTGTGCCCCTCCCTTTTCTCTGACCTTATTCATTCATGTTTGGAGCTGTTGGTTAAGGATGTTCTGTGCCCCTCCCTTTTCTCTGACCTTATTCATTCATGTTTGGAGCTGTTGGTTAAGGATGTTCTGTGCCCCCTCCCTTTTCTCTGACCTTATTCATTCATGTTTGGAGCTGTTGGTTAAGGATGTTCTGTGCCCCCTCCTTTTCTCTGACCTTATTCATTCATGTTTGGAGCTGTTGGTTAAGGATGTTCTGTGCCCCTCCCTTTTCTCTGACCTTATTCATTCATGTTTGGAGCTGTTGGTTAAGGATGTTCTGTGCCCCTCCCTTTTCTCTGACCTTATTCATTCATGTTTGGAGCTGTTGGTTAAGGATGTTCTGTGCCCCTCCCTTTTCTCTGACCTTATTCATTCATGTTTGGAGCTGTTGGTTAAGGATGTTCTGTGCCCCTCCCTTTTCTCTGACCTTATTCATTCATGTTTGGAGCTGTTGGTTAAGGATGTTCTGTGCCCCTCCCTTTTCTCTGACCTTATTCATTCATGTTTGGAGCTGTTGGTTAAGGATGTTCTGTGCCCCTCCCTTTTCTCTGACCTTATTCATTCATGTTTGGAGCTGTTGGTTAAGGATGTTCTGTGCCCCTCCCTTTTCTCTGACCTTATTCATTCATGTTTGGAGCTGTTGGTTAAGGATGTTCTGTGCCCCTCCCTTTTCTCTGACCTTATTCATTCATGTTTGGAGCTGTTGGTTAAGGATGTTCTGTGCCCCTCCCTTTTCTCTGACCTTATTCATTCATGTTTGGAGCTGTTGGTTAAGGATGTTCTGTGCCCCTCCCTTTTCTCTGACCTTATTCATTCATGTTTGGAGCTGTTGGTTAAGGATGTTCTGTGCCCCTCCCTTTTCTCTGACCTTATTCATTCATGTTTGGAGCTGTTGGTTAAGGATGTTCTGTGCCCCCTCCCTTTTCTCTGACCTTATTCATTCATGTTTGGAGCTGTTGGTTAAGGATGTTCTGTGCCCCTCCCTTTTCTCTGACCTTATTCATTCATGTTTGGAGCTGTTGGTTAAGGATGTTCTGTGCCCCCTCCCTTTTCTCTGACCTTATTCATTCATGTTTGGAGCTGTTGGTTAAGGATGTTCTGTGCCCCTCCCTTTTCTCTGACCTTATTCATTCATGTTTGGAGCTGTTGGTTAAGGATGTTCTGTGCCCCTCCCTTTTCTCTGACCTTATTCATTCATGTTTGGAGCTGTTGGTTAAGGATGTTCTGTGCCCCTCCCTTTTCTCTGACCTTATTCATTCATGTTTGGAGCTGTTGGTTAAGGATGTTCTGTGCCCCTCCCTTTTCTCTGACCTTATTCATTCATGTTTGGAGCTGTTGGTTAAGGATGTTCTGTGCCCCTCCCTTTTCTCTGACCTTATTCATTCATGTTTGGAGCTGTTGGTTAAGGATGTTCTGTGCCCCTCCCTTTTCTCTGACCTTATTCATTCATGTTTGGAGCTGTTGGTTAAGGATGTTCTGTGCCCCTCCCTTTTCTCTGACCTTATTCATTCATGTTTGGAGCTGTTGGTTAAGGATGTTCTGTGCCCCTCCCTTTTCTCTGACCTTATTCATTCATGTTTGGAGCTGTTGGTTAAGGATGTTCTGTGCCCCTCCCTTTTCTCTGACCTTATTCATTCATGTTTGGAGCTGTTGGTTAAGGATGTTCTGTGCCCCTCCCTTTTCTCTGACCTTATTCATTCATGTTTGGAGCTGTTGGTTAAGGATGTTCTGTGCCCCTCCCTTTTCTCTGACCTTATTCATTCATGTTTGGAGCTGTTGGTTAAGGATGTTCTGTGCCCCCTCCCTTTTCTCTGACCTTATTCATTCATGTTTGGAGCTGTTGGTTAAGGATGTTCTGTGCCCCTCCCTTTTCTCTGACCTTATTCATTCATGTTTGGAGCTGTTGGTTAAGGATGTTCTGTGCCCCCTCCCTTTTCTCTGACCTTATTCATTCATGTTTGGAGCTGTTGGTTAAGGATGTTCTGTGCCCCCTCCCTTTTCTCTGACCTTATTCATTCATGTTTGGAGCTGTTGGTTAAGGATGTTCTGTGCACCCTCCCTTTTCTCTGACCTTATTCATTCATGTTTGGAGCTGTTGGTTAAGGATGTTCTGTGCACCCTCCCTTTTCTCTGACCTTATTCATTCATGTTTGGAGCTGTTGGTTAAGGATGTTCTGTCCCCTCCCTTTTCTCTGACCTTATTCATTGATGTTTGGAGCTGTTGGTTAAGGATGTTCTGTGCACCCTCCCTTTTCTCTGACCTTATTCATTCATGTTTGGAGCTGTTGGTTAAGGATGTTCTGTGCACCCTCCCTTTTCTCTGACCTTATTCATTCATGTTTGGAGCTGTTGGTTAAGGATGTTCTGTGCACTCTCCCTTTTCTCTGACCTTATTCATTCATGTTTGGAGCTGTTGGTTAAGGATGTTCTGTGCACTCTCCCTTTTCTCTGACCTTATTCATTCATGCTTGTAGCTGTTGGTTGATGTTCTGTGCACCCACTCTCTGGCTGAGATGTTGATAGCACACTGCAACCATGCTCGGCTGTCTCTTATTTATTCTGAGGCCTATTCCAGGCTTAGGAATTCGGGAGAGCTGTCTCCCTCCAAACTTATTGTGTTACCATGGTGACCAGGCCATTTCATTATTTATAACCTCAAATTGTCATGGTGACCAAGGGCCTATTTCTCTCCAAACTGTAATGTTACGAATTTCTGAACTTCCTATAATGTTCAATCATTATAGCAAAGTCTAACCACTTAAATACTCCAGAATCACAGCGCTACACCGCAGCCCTGACTGTGTGCTGCGTGGCAGGCACGAGATGGGGGGATCTGTACCAGTCTCGTGGCACTTGCACAGACTTGGTTTCCAGGGATGGAAATAAGACTCCTATTGCATAGCAGTTTTCCCCCCATTCCAGGTTTGGATACAAGCTTGAGTAGCCTCAGTGTAAAGGTAATAAGCTCAGGTGTGCCTCATTCAACCGAATAAAAACAGGAATGGATCACACAGAAGCATGGGGTGGCGGGGTGGGGCAACTGCAAAAACACTGTGCTAAGCTTTTATAAGGGCTGACTTGGATCCTGGCACAAGGTAGCACCAGTTCACCTGCAGCATACGTGTGCAAACCCAAGGTATGGCTCTTGTCAAACAATTCCTGTTTGTTTTTGATGTGGGTAGCAGATTAGCTGAATTATTCTCACAGCGCGTTACATGGAGGAATGTGCAGCAGCTCTCTGGTATTTCCCAAGTGTTTGCAGTCTTTGAGTTTGACTGAAGAGCTGACTGAAATCCAGTGAGCTGGGATCCCAGGCTCTTCTTGTCCGCAAACTGACCTCTGCAGTTGGGCTGGGTTGACGTTTCTGTTGGGCTGCACCACTGGAGATTGTGGTCCGAGTTCTATCACATGCAGCCAGCTGAGCAGGACTTTGACGAGCACACCAGAAACCTGGCAGCATTTAGAAAGAGCAGCATAGGCCAGGATGTAGTGCTGGGAGGAATTAACAGTGCTGTTACAGTGGGGAGTTGTCTCCTGGTAACAGTGCTGTTACAGTGGGGAGTTGTCTCCTGGTAACAGTGCTGTTACAGTGGGGAGTTGTCTCCTGGTAACAGTGCTGTTACAGTGGGGAGTTGTCTCCTGGTAACAGTGCTGTTACAGTGGGGAGTTGTCTCCTGGTAACAGTGCTGTTACAGTGGGGAGTTGTCTCCTGGTAACAGTGCTGTTACAGTGGGGAGTTGTCTCCTGGTAACAGTGCTGTTACAGTGGGAGTTGTCTCCTGGTAACAGTGCTGTTACAGTGGGGAGTTGTCTCCTGGTAACAGTGAAGCCATGTACCTCCCCTGTGTACTATTGGTATGTGTTTTATTGAGTTTTAGTGGAGCAGATTAAACACAAAACCTGCCTGCAAGGATTATTGCCAGAGATGAAGTCTGAAATTTCAAAGTACTGGTTTCTCAAACAAACGATAAGAACTCCTGTTTTATTTGTACATTGAACTTGAGGTAACATTTAATAGGTAATTGTTTTGAAACCATCCATCGGGTTAATGTTGTCTTTGGTGGTTTTGTTATTTTTCGGCTATTTTTCACGCGTGTTTTTTTTATTTTTTATATTCCTTTAGATTTATGTCATCACCAGCGCAGAACTTCAATCACCACGGTGCCCAAGTATATCGCGTCCTCCCCCCGTCTTCAATCACCACGGTGCCCGAGTATATCGCGCCCTCCCCCCGTCTTCAATCACCACGGTGCCCGAGTATATCGCGCCCTCCCCCCGTCTTCAATCACCACGGTGCCCGAGTATATCGCGCCCTCCCCGTCTTCAATCACCACGGTGCCCGAGTATATCGCGCCCTCCCCGTCTTCAATCACCACGGTGCCCGGTATATCGCGCCTCCCCGTCTTCAATCACCACGGTGCCCGAGTATATCGCTCCTTCCCCGTCTTCAATCACCACGGTGCCCAGTATATCGCCCTCCCCGTCTTCAATCACCACGGTGCCCGAGTATATCGCGCCCTCCCCCCGTCTTCAATCACCACGGTGCCCGAGTATATCGCCCTCCCCGTCTTCAATCACCACGGTGCCGTATATCGCGTAGTCCCTCCCCCCGTCTTCAATCACCACGGTGCCCGAGTATATCGCGCCCTCCCCCCGTCTTCAATCACCACGGTGCCCGAGTATATCGCGCCCTCCCCCCGTCTTCAATCACCACGGTGCCCGAGTATATCGCGCCCTCCCCCCGTCTTCAATCACCACGGTGCCCGAGTATATCGCTCCCTCCCCGTCTTCAATCACCACGGTGCCCGAGTATATCGCGCCCTCCCCGTCTTCAATCACCACGGTGCCCGAGTATATCGCGTCCTCCCCGTCTTCAATCACCACGGTGCCCGAGTATATCGCGCCCTCCCCGTCTTCAATCACCACGGTGCCCGGTATATCGCGTCCTCCCCGTCTTCAATCACCACGGTGCCCGTATATCGCGTCTTCCATCCACGTCCGATATCGCCCTCCCGTCTTCAATCACCACGGTGCCCGGTATATCGCGTCTCCCCGTCTTCAATCACCACGGTGCCCGGTATATCGCCCTCCCCGTCTTCAATCACCACGGTGCCCGAGTATATCGCTCCTCCCCGTCTTCAATCACCACGGTGCCCGAGTATATCGCGTCCTCCCCCCGTCTTCAATCACCACGGTGCCCGAGTATATCGCGCCCTCCCCCCGTCTTCAATCACCACGGTGCCCGAGTATATGGCGTCCTCCCCCCGTCTTCAATCACGGGTGGACGAGTGGTGACGTCAGGCCAGAAGCAGGAACCGAAAACACTGCCACCAGTACTGCAGTTACAGTTTATTCATCATAATACAAAAATAAATAAAATATTTCAACCCAAAACACAGTGCTCACAGAGCAAAATAAATGTTCAAACAAAACAAGTCACGAACACAAAAATAATACGATCCCAGGGCAGGCTGGGCAGTTGCTGTCACTGTTCCTGGAGTTTTTTTAGTTTTGTTTTCTCTCCTCTCGCTCTCCAGTTCCTCCTCTGAACACCCACCCGGAACTGAGAGCAGTGCAGGTTTATATGCAGGTGACCATCTCCCGATTTAGCAACAAATGAATCACTTAATTCAGGAGATGGTCACCTTCTGCACGAGGTTTTTATAATAGAGGATGGGGCTTCCTATCCACACTACCAAACAGTATGAAACAAAAACAAACATTTGGCTACGCCGTCAAATTTATAAAACAATAAACCATAACAATATTAAACACGGCGCACGGCTCTCGCCGACATATTTACACAATAACTAAATCATAATATTAATAATAAACCACAAATACAAAATAATAAACTGCACAGGGGCGGAGGGGGAGACCCTGTTCTAAAAATAAATAAACAAAACACTGTACAGGACACCTCGTCCTGTTACAGTGGCATTTATTCAGCAGTGTGGAGTAGTGGTTAGGGCTCTGGACTCTTGACTGGAGGATTGTGGGTTCAATCCCAGGTGGGGGACACTGCTGCTGTACCCTTGAGCAAGGTTCTTTACCTAGATTGCTCCAGTAAAAACCCAACTGTATAAATGGGTAATTGTATGTAAAAAAATAATGTGATGGCTGTATAATGTGATATCTTGTAACAATTGTAAGTCGCCCTGGATAAGGGTGTTTACTAAGAAATAAATAATAATAATAATATTCAAAAATGGTCAAAACTTTAAAAAAATGAAGAAAAAAAGTGTACCATAACAACATTAAGACTTTGTACTTTATTGGGTCCACCAGCATTTTCACTGGGACCCCCAAAATGTCCTCTGGGCCCTTCAGCTTTTTCAGTTGAGAGTCCTGGACCCTCAATGGGAAAAGGTTTTGGAGAGTCCTGCTTCAGTCATGATCATGCTAATGTTAACATCAGACACTTGGTACTTGCATATTAAGTAAGTTGCAGTACAATGCTCTGACACATAGTGTACAGTAGCACCGTTATGGCATACAGTGCAGTTCAGCCTTTTAATTCCTTTCTGGCTGGCTGGTTCACTGGCTGGCTTGCTGTGTCTGGCTGGTTCACTGGCTGGCTGTGTCTGGCTGGTTCTTTGGCTGGCTAGCTGGCTCTTTGGCTGGCTAGCTGGCTCTAGGTTAGCCGGCTGGTTTGACAGCCTCTCTCAAAGCTGTTTCCTGCGGAGTTTAGCTGGTGATGTCATTCGTTCAGAGTGGCCTCAATACACCAGTTAAGTAGAGCTTAGCACGTTAAGGGCAAAGCCAGAAAGCCTGTTAATGAAGAGGACTGGCCTTGAGTGGGTTCCTGCCAATCTGCTGTATAAACACACACTTTTTATTTATATGAGTGGCAGGTCTGGAGGTAAGTACGAACGTGCTCACATAAACCATAGCAGAGATCCGTTCTACACAACACAGTATACAGTATAAATCAGGGAGGCACCTGATGTATTTATATTCCACAATCCAAAGGCCGGTGAAAACACAGGCAGGGTTTGGTTCACGTTACGGGTTCTCAGCAAAGTCCAGGTTCAGGCAACAAGTCGGGTAGTCAAACAATCCAAGGTTGGTAATCGCAGGCAAACATGTATTAACATGTATTAACATGTATTAACATGTATTAACATGTATTAACAGGCACTTACTGTACTTTCCATTCACTCTCCCCCAGCACAAAGCGGTCTCCTTACTCCTTCACCAACCTGTTGTGGGCTTTACCTTTTCATGTACACACACACACACACACACACACCACACACCCCTCACATCGACACACTCACACTCACATTGACACACACACACACTCACCCTCACATTGACACACACCCACATCGACACACACACCCTCACATTGACACACACACACACCCTCACATTGACACACACACACACACCCCCTCACATTGACACACACACACACACCCCCTCACATCGACACACACACCGTCACATTGACACACACACACACACATTGCCACACACACACACACTCACTCACTCACATACTCACTCACATTGACACACACAGACACACACACACTCACTCACTCACATTGACACACACACACTCACTCACATACTCACTCACATTGACACACACAGACACACACACTCACTCACATTGACACACACATTGACACACAGACACACACACTCTCACACTCACATTGACACACACACACACTGACACACAGACACACACTCACTCACATTGACACACACACACACTCACATACTCACTCACATTGACACAGACACACACACACTCACTCACATTGACACACACACTCACATTGACACACACACACTCTCACACTCACATTGACACACACACACTCACTCACATACTCGCTCACATTGACACACACATTGACACACAGACACACACTCACTCACACTCACATTGACACACACACACTCACTCACATACTCACTCACATTGACACACACATTGACACACAGACACTCTCACACTCACATTGACACACACACTCACTCACATATTCACTCACATTGACACACACACACACACATTGACACACAGACACACACACACTCACTCACACTCACATTGACACACACACACACACTCACTCACATACTCACTCACATTGACACAGACACACACTCACTCACATTGACACACACACACACTCACTCACACACACACTCTCACACTCATTGACACACACACACACACACACTCACTCACATTGACACACAGACACACACAGACACACACACACACTCACTCACATTGACACTCGCCCACACACACATCTCCTGGGCTGTACACACTAACTATAGTGATGCAGCACGTCCTGTCTGTGTGGATCTAGATCTAGTGCAGTCTGAGGACTTGTACTAGTCGGTGCATCTCTGCAACCTCTATAAGTCAGTCACTTGGCTGCAGCTCAACTAACACACTACAGTGCAAGGATTTCCAGAGTATCTTTGCAGTGTTTCTCAGGTCTGTATACACTGTACTGTGAAAGAACCCTGTGTTTAGAAATGAAATCAAGTTTGCAGTCCCTCTAAACTTTTCAGCTGTTCCACAGAGGGTTACAACTGATTGTCATTCAAAGGTGTGACAAACCAGCTCCTTCAGCCTATTGATAGTTTTCTTTAGCATATTTTCATGTGAACTGTAATTACCTGTGTGGTTAATGTGTCATTTGCTGTACCCATAAGAAAAAACCAGTCTCACTAATTGTCCTCCTGGGGTTTCAGTCTAGCAGGCTAGGACAGGAAGGTGCAGGGTGAGGTTGCAGTTAGCTGCTTGCTGCTGTAGGTGTAGAGCTGAGGGGATTGATCGCAGCAGGAGAAGTATTCCCTGAATTTGGAGGGTAACTGTGAGGAGCGACAGGGAAGGAACAGTTTAATGAACAAGGGACCAATTGCTCACACTCTGGCTCCTGATTATTTAGGGTTAGGGTCACACTCCTGATTATTTAAGGTTAGGGTCACTCCTGATTATTTAAGGTTAGGGTCACTCCTGATTATTTAGGGTTAGGGTCACACTCCTGATTATTTAGGGTTAGGGTCACACTCCTGATTTATTTAGCATTTATTTAGTGTTTTAGAACCCCCTGCAGTGTTTAGAAGACATTGCTTACTATACCTTTGCTGTGTTTATTTAACACATTCCAATTGTTTTTATATTTTTTAATCACACATCGCAGGTAAATCGACTAGGGAATTTCTTTATTAATCCCACATCGCAGGTAAATCGATTTAAGGAATTTCTTTATAAATCACACATTGCAGTTAATTGACTAGGGAATGTCTTTATTAAGAACATAAAGTTTACAAACAAGAAGAGGCCATTCGGCCCATCTTGCTCGTTTGGTTGTTAGTAGCTTATTGATCCCAGAATCTCATCAAGCAGCTTCTTGAAGGATCCCAGGGTGTCAGCTTCAACAACATTACTGGGGAGTTGGTTCCAGACCCTCGCAATTCTCTGTGTAAAAAAAGTGCCTCCTATTTTCTGTTCTGAATGCCCCTATATCTAATCTCCATTTGTGACCCCTGGTCCTTGTTTCTTTTTTCAGGTTGAAAAAGTCCCCTGGGTCGACATTGTCAATACCTTTTAGGATTTTGAATGCTTGAATCAGATCACCGCGTAGTCTTCTTTGTTCAAGACTAAATAGATTCAATTATTTTAGCCTGTCTGCATATGACATGCCTTTTAAACCCGAGATAATTCTGGTCGCTCTTCTTTGCACTCTTTCTATAGCAGCAATATCCTTTTTGTAACGAGGTGACCAGAACTGAACACAATATTCTAGGTGAGGTCTTACTAATGCATTGTAAAGTTTTAACGTTACTTCCCTTGATTTAAATTCAACACTTCTCACAATATATCCGAGCATCTTGTTGGTCTTTTTTATAGCTTCCCCACATTGTCTAGATGAAGACATTTCTGAGTCAACATAAACTCCTAGGTCTTTTTCATAGATTCCTTCTTAAACTTCAGAATCTCCCATATGATATTTATAATGCACATTTTTATTGCCTGCGTGCAGTACTTTACACTTTTCTCTATTAAATGTTATTTGCCATGTGTCTGCCCAGTTCTGAATGCTGTCTAGATCATTTTGAATGACCTCTGCTGCTGCAACAGTGTTTGCCACTCCTCCTGTTTTTGTGTTGTCTGTTTTGTATTGTCAGTGTTACAGTATTGTCAGTGTCATTGTTAGTGTTACAGTATTGTCAGTGTCATTGTTAGTGTTACAGTATTGTCATTGCTAGTGTTACAGTATTGTCAGTGTTACAGTATTGTCAGTGTCATTGTTAGTGTTACAGTATTGTCATTGTTAGTGTTACAGTATTGCTAGTGTTACAGCATTGTCAGTGTTACAGTATTGTCAGTGTCATTGTTAGTGTTACAGTATTGTCATTGTTAGTGTTACAGTATTGTTAGTGTTACAGTATTAGTGTTACAGTATTGTCAGTGTTACAGTATTGTTAGTGTTACAGTATTGTCAGTGTCAGTTAGTGTTACAGTATTGTCAGTGTCAGTCAGTGTTACAGTATTGTCAGTGTCATTGTCAGTGTTACAGTATTGTCAGTGTCATTGTCAGTGTTACAGTATTGTCAGTGTTACAGTATTGTCAGTGTCATTGTTAGTCTTACAGTATTGTCAGTGTTACAGTTACTGCTATTGACTGCTCTGAGGGCGGATCAGGTTTTATCACTGATTAATAATTCAGAGCTCCCGCAAGCCTGAGACATGACCATGAATAAGTGAAGAGTCTGCAGAACAGAGCCATATCTCTGTGTCCATTTGACCTCCGCAGTGACTGTGCAGAGCGAGATTAGCCAGCATGCTGCAAATCACTCCGCCTCTCTGGCACAGCCGCCCTTTCAGCAGGAGGACTGTGTGGAAGAGACTTCTCTGTAGTAAAACCTGCACTTCTGCTTCTATCGTGCTGTTATTCCGCACTGCTTCATTATGCTGAAGAATTTGGGCTGGTTATCTCCATACTACAGGCAAAATGTCTATTGGTCAGCTTTACAGTGCTGTTGCTTGCAAACGATCTGCAAACAATGTGTGCTGCTTTGGCTTCCTCAGATAAATGATGTGACAAACAAAGTGGTTCCATTAACCTTCACCCTGGCATTCCTTAAACGGAACTCCCGACTTGCATGCTTGCTTCTTGGCATTCCCGTTGGAATTCTCACTCAGTGCTGTTGGAATGTCCGGACAGTTCGAGGTATTATTGAAAGAGGGGGGGAGAGTTGAAGAATGGGCTTAACCTCAACTTCCACCCATTTCTTGTATTTTATATGGATTCTGGAATGCTCTGCCGCCTTCTGTCAGGGAAGCTGGGACTCTTGCTGTTTTTAAATCAAGATTGAAAATGTATTTTTTCAATAATTGGTTTTTTAAATATTTTTTCCTATTTTACAATCAACTGCAATTTTGTATTTTTTTTTTGTTTAAGACTTTTATTTGTTCTTTCTATAAACTAGTGCTTTATCTTGTTTTTTTTTCTAATTTTTTAACCACATTTTTCAAATATCTTTTTACATTTGTGTTTTTATCAAATTCTGTATTAGACTGTGTTTTTAATTGAATGGTTTAATTGTTCATTTTTGTGTGAAGCGCTGTGTCATCCTTAGCCTGGGTGCACAACCTTCTTTAAATTATTTAACAGCAGTTTTAAGCTATGGTAATTTTTCACAATGAACCTAAGTTTTTAGTAGTTACATTCACCTTGGGGCGCAGTCCAGTTAATCAGTGGGAGATGTTGCAGTTCTTCTCAGTTCCCAGCTGAGGGATGTTGGGCTCCAGTGAAGTGCTGGCTACTCTAAGCACTGCATGCAGGTTATCATCTGTCAGCCTTGTTCTGAGGTGTGACTTGTTTAGCTTCATAAGGGAAAACACCTGTTCACAGATATAAGTGCTTCCAAACAAAGACAGCAATTTCAAAGCTTCTCTACTAAGATTAGGAAACTGATTGTGGTCCAGTGATGAGTAGAATTCTAGGAGAGGCAGGTCCCTGTGTTTGCTCTTCAGCGCAGTGGAACACTGCAGTTTAATAAGTTCAAGCTGGAGATCGTCAGGTACACTTCCTACATCAACAGAGAAGGGATCCGCGAAGAGTTTAAAAGAGGCTCTCTCGCTCGCTCCTGAATTGCTCAAATCTGCTGGGAAACACCCCATGTAGTTCTTTCAGGACACTTGCATGACATTTCCAGTTGTATGTCTGTTCACATGGAAAGGCTTGTTGACATGTTTCAAAAAAGACTGAAATTCACGGTGACTCAAAGATCGCGAACAAATAAAGTTAACTGTGGATACAACAAAGTCCATCATTTCTTTAAACTTCTGGTATTTTGCACACAAGGCCTCCTGGTGTATTATACAGTGATACTGCTTCAGCAGTGCAGCTCGATCCCCCATGTGCTTTTTTAAACATCCTATAAAACCGTTAGTCTTGCCAACCATAGCCAGAGCACCGTCGGGTGTCACCCCCACCAATTTATCCCATTGCGAAGTTAAATCTTCAACAGCTTTCTTTAAAACGTTAAAGATGTCAGATCCAGTGGTTCTGCCATGCAGAGAAACTAGAGATGCCAGCTCCTGGTGTACTTCAAATGTTTCTGTCACTCCACGAACGAAAATTAAAAGTTGGGCTGATCAGTGGCATTGTTGCTTTCGTCCAGAGCAGCAGAGAAATACACAATATTTTTGCATTTGCTTTTTAGCTGATCATAGCTATTTCCAGACATGTCTGCTTTGCGTCTCTGCATAGTCATTCTGGAAAGACACACGTTTTAAAAGGAATCTTTATTTTCTTTGCAAACAGCATCACATATTTGAATCGGTCTTCTACAAATTCCCCATCGGTAAAGGGACGTGATGATTTTGCAATTCGCTGCGTGACGTTGAAACTTGCTATTGTAGCAGCTTCAGATTCCTTCTTTTTCCATTCAAAAACACCTTGCTGCCCCTCTAGTTGTATTTTGGGAGACTCCATTTTTTTGTTTGTGCTTCTCCCAGCAGTTCTTTGTATTTGGGATGTTTTGTCTCGTATATTGTATTCTTTGGCAGCTGTGACTCATTCAAGGCATATGAGGCATGTATGGACACCGGGTTTGGATTCAGCAAAAAAATATTTGTCTGTCCACTCTGGGTTAAATTTTCTGTGTTCAAGATCAATTTTTCTTTTTTTACTTGTACATGGCTTTGACAGAGACATGTTTTCAGACGCTACGGAGGCAGCCTACCGTCCTTTTGTGAAAGTATAAAAATATTTTACCTCAAATAATCGCAGAGCAGCAACCATAAATGTGAATGGCTGTCTTCCGTTTAGCATCAAGCTGGTGCCTGTTTCCGAACCTTATACTTTCCAAGGTCTGCTGTACTGTATTACTATTGGCTAACATGACAGAATCCCACCCAAATGGGCTGGGCTTGTGTATTTTCCAAGCACTTCTAAACTTTAATCACCTCTGTCTATCAAGTTATACTGTAATTATATTGGCTAACATGATACAAGGCATTTTGAGGCGTCTACCACTCACACTCACTGTTAGTAGACTGGGTGTCACGTGTGGGTTCTCTCTTTCGAACGCTACTTGTTTTTAGTGAGCGATGGCTGACGTAGAACTTCTGATTTTTTTTTTTTTTTTAACAGTGTGTATTTTGTTAAAGGCGCGGGCCATTTTTCATTTATAATGTAAAAGTCCTTACAGGCCGTATTAAAGCAGTCAGCGGGCCGTATGTTGTGCACCGCTGAGCTGTAGAAATGTGAATTGTTGTTATTTGAATTTCAGTACACAGGTATGTCCCTTCAATGGTCTCGCTGTAATCTGGTCTACAGCTAAGGCATCCCAAAGCAGTGTATCTGTACCGTTGTATTTGAAATATGTGCATATCCTTAGAAAGATGTGTCGCACAGAGGAGGTGAGCCTATTGAGATATGAATTCAATTTAAAAGCTGGGTTTATTGTTGTATATGCATGTAACACTTCATTACCTGTTACCTGGAAATGAGAAGCATACATCTCACTGAGGTTATTATATTTTAAAGAACTAATGAGCCTATTGTGTCTCTTAGACAAAAAAAAAGTATTTTTCCCAGTGCTTTTTAAAACTGCTTTCAGCTCGTTCACTAAAGCCTTTATGAATCAGGACCCTTTCAGGTTCCTCTAAGTAATCAGTCAAGGCTGCTGAAGCTGTATGGTGCCATGAATACACGGTGGACTCAATTAAGCAGGGCCTGGCGTAGCAGCTTCATTATTTATTTGTCACGTTCCTAAAATGAACAGCACTACATTTGAGACCGTGCACTATCCATTACAAACTGAGCTTCGGTTTGATAAACACAGTAGGACTGGGCACATTCCACCTGCCTGATCCTCGTTCGGTTTCTTCAGCTACCTTGTTGTGATTGTTACTAAAATAAGCAGGTGTCCTCAAGCTCCAGCTAAACTGATCAGACCTACAGGTAATGCGAGATCAGGTAACAGTAGAGTGGAAACACGAGCTTGGTGTTGCAGAGCACATCGTGCCCGTAGCAGCACAGCTTCTAAACCAGCCGCAGCCGATCTGGGTCCGAGTGGAGACTGCTGTGCTGACGAGGGATTATACCAATACGTTATTGAGAAGTACAAGTTTTAGTACTGCTGCAGTGTGAGGGGGACACACCCCCTGTCTACATTTCACCTGTGAAAACCACTAGCTGTAATGTGTTCAGTGCTGTGGGATGACCTGCATTGGGTGGCTCCAAGTTTAAGCATAAAACCTCTGCTAAGGCAGCGTGTGGAAACAAAGCTGGTGAAGACTATAACAAAGCTGAGTTTGATCTGACGTGTAGTTGGTGCAACAAGCTCTGGTCTCAGAAATACTGAAAGATGAAAGTAATATTACCAAAGGCAGTTCAGAAACTAGGCATGTTAGGAAGGTGAATGAATCCCTGAAACAGGATCTGCATTCTGTGTAGAAGAGCTAGACTGTGGTGTGCAGAACGATCTGTAGCGTGACATGCCTATGTTTTAACTACAGACACGAGATGAGTAAGAAACACAATTAGCAGGCTTGTGGGGTAATGCAGATAACACAATCCAGCACTTTTCTTCTTTTGAGCTGGATTGCATGGGTTTAACTGAACGATCGCAATGCAGTCCTGCATATCCCCCATCTGAATTCCCGTGTCTGCCTGCCTGCATTCCTTCCTGTATAAAGTAGATGTGATTTATTAAATTTAGAAAGTGATTCAGTACGGACATACTTTTCACTTCCAGCTTCGAAAGCCTGTCCGTGTCCATTGTAATCTTCTATTGTAGCACACATCATCCTAGGTTCGCACCTGATTCGCTGATGCTGCTGGAAGCTGTGCTGCTATAGGCTGAATATGCTCTGCAACAAGAAGGACCTTCCCCTCCACAGACTGCTCATGTAATGGACTGTGTTGTGTGATGTTGTGCCGTTACTGATCCTGTCCTCCTCGGTCAGGTTGATTCTGTCCCCGTCGGTGAGGTGAGGTTAAACATTTCTAGACGAGTCTGGCACTTTTGCATAGTGGTTAAGATGCTCACTTGCATCGTGTTGGGTTCCTGATTTTTGCGTCCAGCCTTCCCCCTTTTACATCAGTGCTGTGACCCAGATGTCATAGACTGGCTGCTGCTGGTCGCTGAGGTTGAAGAGGGGACTCAGCCTTCATCAATGGACTCTAACACTTTAATAGAGAGCCATTCTTTTGTATCTCCTTTTCTTTAGTTACCGCTTCTCCAGATAAAGATCCTGTTTAGCCCAATTGCTGCTTTAAGACGATTTGAGAGTAATTAAGAAAAACTTATTTATAGTTAGCAAGAATAGTACTCGGGCCAGGTGAATTGTGGATGTAGTTTGACTGAGAGAGTGAATGCCAGACAACAGAAAACAAGCACACACAAAAATTAACTGGCAGAAAAAATGATAGTTCTTGTGATACAGATCTAGACACTGTGTCAGTGTTGTGGATGGTCTAGATATGTGTCAGCATTAGCCATGTGACCAGTGTCTCAGGCAGAGCAGTAAGGAGTCAGTAACGAGAAGCTTCTGGGTGTTGGTTGCATCTAAGAAACCTTCAAACAAAAACAAGGAGAAGGGGCTGCAGGTTACCAGTAGACAGAAGACCTGGAAACCGGAATGTGTGTGGCTGTTCAAACAGAGGAGTTCAGGATTGTAGGAATAGCAAGAAAGTCTGCAACTCTACCAAAGCAGGCTGACTCTGCCCAGTGGAAGACATTGAATTCAACCTGTAGACCCATATGATCTGACTCATTAAATATGAAATAGACCCATGTGATCTGACTCATTAAATATAAAATAGACCCATGTGATCTGACTCATTCAATAATAGACCCATATGATCTGACTCATTAAATATAAAATAGACCCATGTGATCTGACTCATTCAATAATAGACCCATATGATCTGACTCATTAAATATAAAATAGACCCATGTGATCTGATACATTAAATAATAGACCCATATGATCTGACTCATTAAATATAAAATAGACCCATGCTGAGCATAATGAGACACAGCAGTGATCACTGCAGTTTCCTTTTCATCGTTGAGATTTAAATGCTTTTGTAGTTGTGCCTGAACTACAACTCATCCTTTTAATCTCAGAAATTAAACAAACAAGTAAAAAAATATATATTTTAAAACCGTTCAATACAGCAAAGGAAAAGATGCAAACAGGATTTCAAATAAACCGCTCATTCGCCGGAAATTGAGATACTGGTATCCTGAAATGTGACCTCACTGGGTGGAAGCAGAGTATACAAGGGTTAAATAATACTGTGTGGTGTTTGACTAGGAGACAGGCTGTGATTGGTATGTATAGGGTTTGTTGTATATTAATATAAAATATACTTGATTATACTGCGTTTATATTTTTAGCAGATTAGCAATAAAAAGTATGTCTCTGCAAGTGTACGTGATTATTATTTTTATTTATTGTTAATCCCACAATATCGCGGTATGAAGATTATTGATATCGATATTGGTGCCCACCCCTAATATATGTAAAATGTCCTTCAGTGGACAGCCACAGCGAAGGGGAAGAAAAGACAGCAGCTCCCATTAAAATCAAGTCCATATCCACACAGTTCTCAATAAAAGCAATAATCTTTATTTCATATGTCCAGTTGTGCTTTAAACCAAATTTTGTAGTGGAGGGTTTCAGATGATTGGCCAATTCATCTCAAGTCCTGTGATTTCATAAAAACGCGAGGTGCTCACTGTTTGGTATTTTGATTTGAGTTAAAATTGCCAAAATGAGTTGATTTAAGAGTCTGTATGAATAGCCATTAGAAAATACATGATTTCAATTAATGCAAGAAAAGCGAAATATACAACCATGCCCCGCTTGAGTAATGAAGATGGCCTGGTTGATATTTGAGGCGGCCTGTCTGTGAGAGAAGTTGCCCAGAGAATGAGATGTTCTGCTTCAACAATCAGCAGAGAAACCAGGAAACCGGCTCTGTGAGGGACAGGCCATGTCCTGGAAGGCAGAGGGTCACCACATCGGCCCAGGACCGTCACATCCAACTGATCCATCTGCATAATCGTTTTCAGACTGCAGTGGCTACAGCATGAGAAATTCCAGGAAGAAATAGCCTGTGTATCAGCAGAATGACTGTAGCTCGTCGTCTGCATGAAAATGATTTGTATGCTGGGAGGCCATTCAGGGGTAACATGTTGACAGCTGAAAAACGAAATCGCCGTCTTCTGTGGGCCAGAGAACACCTGAGGCGATGGCAGAGAGAGCAGTGGAGTGTTTTATTCACTGATGAATGTCGTTTTGCCCTTGACAGACCTGACGGAAGACGACGTGTGTGGAGACGTCGTGGTGACCGTTATGCTGACTGTTGCGTTGTTCAAGCCAATGGGTGAGGCGGTGGAAGTGTGATGATGTGGGGAGGAATCTTCTTTAACACAAGAACGCCTTTGGTGCAGATTGAGGGCAACCTTACTGCTCAGCGATACATTGACAAAGTCCTTGAGGCAACAGTTTTTCCGTTCCTGCAAGCCAATCTGGAAGTGTCGATTTTCCAGCAGAACAATGAAAGACCACACAGTGCTAGGATTACAATTGCACGACTTCAAGAAAGCAATGTCGAGGTCTTGCCATGGCCGGCTTTTTCTCCTGACCTGAGTCCAATAGAACATCTGTGGGACCAGTGCCACCCACAGGAGACGACCACGACCAGCCATCTGTCTCCAGCTTTTTTGTGCTGGTTGCACAGAAAGAGTGGCGGAACATCCCACAGCAGTCTGTCCAGAGGCTGATCAGGTCTATGTGTCAATGCTGGCAGGATTGTGTTAATGCTCAGGGAGGTCATAACTGTTACTAACTTTGTAATGTTTTCGTTTTGACAGTGCGTCACGTTTCATACTGAAAACATATCATGATTCTTTGATCTGTATTTTTGTTCACATTTTCTGTGATTTTGTTTGATATATTTGATTCAATCCATTAGACCTGAGTGTTGTGTTTCTTTTGTGCATCAGTATATATTTCATTCTCTTGCCAAAGCTTGGTATAGTTGAAACTATGTCTTTGAACTTGTCTTTCGTACAGTTCAGTCATTTCCACTTTTCCTTCTGTGCACAGTTCACTGAGCACATAATTCAACCTCACATACCTCCCAATTATTCTGCACTTAGATCTTTACACTCTCTCACTCCAGTTCCGATGCACTTGGGTATACGATCATCACCTGTCTCTACAATGGCCTCAATGATTGATCATGTAAATAAATAAACTAATGAATTATCCAAACAGATTTCTATAGTCGGCTCTGAGATCTGGCCTTGAACCTCATTCCCTGCTGCCTGTTCAGCACTGCTGAGGTCAAGTCACGTTCACTGGCTAAGCTACCTGCCAAGTCAGAGAGCTCTAAGATTGTGTTCTTCAGTGTTAGAAAAGCATTTATTGCTTTGTGTCGGATGTGTTTACTTCAAAGGTCTGTGCTGATGCCATGTGTCGTGTGTGATTGTTGTGCGGATCGTTCGGCTAAAACTCGAATCAACTGTTGTCTCTTTGAAAACAGGGTGAGCTGCATCTCAAGGGGTATATCCTTGTGAGTGAAAATGTAATAAATGTAGAACTACTGCTTGCTCCTCGTGTTCCCAGCAGTGGCTTGCAGTGGGCAAATGCCTGCCTTCTGGTCATCTTGATTAAAGAGGTGTGGCACTGCCAGGTTGTGGGGACGTCATGGTGTTTTAGACCTGGAGTTCTCCACTCTATGTAACGTGGAGTGCAGGTTAGGTTAAAGGCTTGTCTTTGTTGCTATCAGAGTTTCTATTGGGTTGTGAAGTACTGGTACAATGGAAATGCACGCTGGAGAAATGCAATTGGTAACGTGCGGCTCTGTAGACCGTCTCTTCACACTATGGAGCAGTCACCCCTGTTCTCTTAGAAAGTCCATTTTCTTCATGATCAGACACATCAGTTGGGTGGAAACAGGACAGTGATCCTCTGCTCTGTGTAGAGAAGGCTGCTATTCAACACATGCAAAAGGAAGCGCTCTGACTCATGCACAGTATAAACAGTAGATGCAGTATCCATTTAAAGCATCAGCACATTGTCAGTAAGGCAGATGTGTGCAAAGCTGGCACTTTGAGAGTATTTACGACTTGGTATTTCATCTCACATTCCACACATCATCCTGGATATTGTCCTTGTATTTACTGCTAACCAGAATACTTTATAACTTTTCACCACTTGATCCGAAAAGGCTGAGCAGTTGTTGTGAATCTAAGGTGTTTTCATCCAGCATGTGTTGGTGATTTCTCAAGGAATGACCCCTTTGTGTTACTGCTGAAAGAGTTGGTAGCAATGGTAGCATTCGTATAAAACACACAACACGACTGCTTACTGCACGACTGCTTACTGCTTACTGCACACGATGCAATGCTGTTTGTTTATTTGCCACATAGACGGGTGCTGGCATTTTAGATGATTTTAGTTTTTTTTTTTTTTAGTTTAGTAGTCGCCAATTTGGAATAGCCAATTATTTTTAGGCTCAGCTCACCGCTACCACCCCCGCACTGACTCGGGAGCGGCGAAGATGAACACACACTGTCCTCCGAAGCGTGTGCCGTCAGCCAACCACTTCTTTTTCACACTGCAGGCCCGCCATCCAGCCATCTCACTCAGAGCTACAGCATCGGAGGACAACGCAGCTTACAGGCAAGCGAGCAGGCGCCCGGCCAGACTGCAGGGGTCGTTCCGCACGAGATGCTCAGCCAACAGCAGAGCTCGGTAATGAAGGGCACCTGCCTCTCTGTCAATTATCAGTGAGGTGACAACTGTAGTGGCTGATCACTTTTAACTTCTTCCTCTCAAAAATACAGAGCCAAATTTGCACATTTTGCCACTTGTTTTAGAAATGATCAAAGTATTGGAGTTGTAATTGTATTTCGAAGGTAAGGAATAATGTGTTTAACAGGGGTTGCTCAAACTCCTGACTACTGAATCATCAATTAAATAATATACTTAATTGATGGTAGTCTGGAAATGTGGGACTGGGTGCAGGATGTGTTAGATCTATTAAAGCTTGTGTCACAGTACCCACACAATCCACAGTGCGGGGTGGGGTCCAGTCAATGTGTCAGTTTTGGCATTCGGCAAGAGTGCAGAATTAAAATAATAATGAGCACAAACCACTCCAGTCTCAGCTCTCTAGTACTGTCATTACCCTGCACCTTGATAATAATGAGCACTAGTCTAAACACTCCATTCTCAGCTCTCCAGCATTGTCATTACCCTGCACCTTGATAATAATGAGCACTAGTCTAAACACTCGATTCTCAGCTCTCCAGCATTGTCATTACCCTGCACCTTGATAATAATGAGCACTAGTCTAAACACTCCATTCTCAGCTCTCCAGCGCTTTCTTCTTCTTCTTCTTCTTCTTCTTCTGGAAAGGAGTTGACACAATAAAATGCTTTGGTTTTGTTATTGGTGAGTGAAGGGGTTCAGGTGAAGCTCTATACAGCACTGAAGGGGTATCGGGTGAAGCTCTATACAGCACTGAAGGGGTATCGGGTGAAGCTCTATACAGCACTGAAGGGGTATCGGGTGAAGCTCTATACAGCACTGAAGGGGTATCGGGTGAAGCTCTATACAGCACTGAAGGGGTATCGGGTGAAGCTCTATACAGCACTGAAGGGGTATCGGGTGAAGCCCTATACAGCACTGAAGGGGTATCGGGTGAAGCTCTATACAGCACTGAAGGGGTATCGGGTGAAGCTCTATACAGCACTGAAGGGGTATCGGGTGAAGCTCTATACAGCACTGAAGGGGTATCGGGTGAAGCTCTATACAGCACTGAAGGGGTATCGGGTGAAGCTGTGTACAGCACTGAAGGGGTATCGGGTGAAGCTCTATACAGCACTGAAGGGGTATCGGGTGAAGCTCTATACAGCACTGAAGGGGTATCGGGTGAAGCTCTATACAGCACTGAAGGGGTATCGGGTGAAGCTCTATACAGCACTGAAGGGGTATCGGGTGAAGCTCTATACAGCACTGAAGGGGTATCGGGTGAAGCTCTGTACAGCACTGAAGGGTATCGGGTGAAGCTCTGTACAGCACTGAAGGGGTATCGGGTGAAGCTCTGTACAGCACTGAAGGGGTATCGGGTGAAGCTCTGTACAGCACTGAAGGGGTATCGGGTGAAGCTCTGTACAGCACTGAAGGGGTATCGGGTGAAGCTCTGTACAGCACTGAAGGGGTATCGGGTGAAGCTCTGTACAGCACTGAAGGGGTATCGGGTGAAGCTCTGTACAGCACTGAAGGGGTATCGGGTGAAGCTCTGTACAGCACTGAAGGGGTATCGGGTGAAGCTCTGTACAGCACTGAAGGGGTATCGGGTGAAGCTCTGTACAGCACTGAAGGGGTATCGGGTGAAGCTCTGTACAGCACTGAAGGGGTATCGGGTGAAGCTCTGTACAGCACTGAAGGGGTATCGGGTGAAGCTGTGTACAGCACTGAAGGGGTATCGGGTGAAGCTGTGTACAGCACTGAAGGGGTATCGGGTGAAGCTCTGTACAGCACTGAAGGGGTATCGGGTGAAGCGCTATACAGCACTGAAGGGGTATCGGGTGAAGCTCTATACAGCACTGAAGGGGTATCGGGTGAAGCTCTATACAGCACTGAAGGGGTATCGGGTGAAGCTCTATACAGCACTGAAGGGGTATCGGGTGAAGATCTATACAGCACTGTTTAGAAATGAAGGACTGTGTTACTACTAACCATAGAGGGATGTTTACCATTCTGTGAGTGCAGGGGTTGAAGATCTGCTCTCGAACGTGTCTGGCTTCTTCATGGAGGTAATTGGAACCTGCTCAAGACTTGAGTTTACAATAAGCAGCCATGCTAGTTACCTATGTTTATAAAGCAACATTAGTGCTGGCAAGCTGTAGTTGAGTGTCTTGGTGTGAACAATGCTACATTGGTGTCTCTTAGTCTGTGTGCATCATTGTCGCTGTGCTGTCATGCCAGTGTGTTGGATTGTGCCGTGCCATTGGGTGAAATAAAATAGTGTGTGTGTGCTCATTCTCTCCTGTAGTGAAGAGTGTGGTGCCTCCTCTCCTGTAGTGAGGAGTGTGGTGCCTCCTTCTCTCCTGTAGTGAGGAGTGTGGTGCCTCCTCTCCTGTAGCGAGGAGTGTGGTGCCTCCTTCTCTCCTGTAGTGAGGAGTGTGGTGCCTCCTTCTCTCCTGTAGTGAGGAGTGTGGTGCCTCCTCTCCTGTAGCGAGGAGTGTGGTGCCTCCTTCTCTCCTGTAGTGAGGAGTGTGTGTGTGTCTCCTTCTCTCCTGTAGTGAGGAGTGTGTGTGTGTCTCCTTCTCTCCTGTAGTGAGGAGTGTGTGTGTGTCTCCTTCTCTCCTGTAGTGAGGAGTGTGTGTGTGTCTCCTTCTCTCCTGTAGTGAGGAGTGTGGTGCCTCCTTCTCTCCTGTAGTGAGGAGTGTGGTGCCTCCTTCTCTCCTGTAGTGAGGAGTGTGGTGCCTCCTTCTCTCCTGGAGTGAGGAGTGTGGTGCCTCCTTCTCTCCTGGAGTGAGGAGTGTGGTGCCTCCTTCTCTCCTGGAGTGAGGAGTGTGGTGCCTCCTTCTCTCCTGTAGCGAGGAGTGTGGTGCCTCCTTCTCTCCTGTAGCGAGGAGTGTGTGTGTGTCTCCTTCTCTCCTGTAGTGAGGAGTGTGGTGCCTCCTTCTCTCCTGGAGTGAGGAGTGTGGTGCCTCCTTCTCTCCTGGAGTGAGGAGTGTGGTGCCTCCTTCTCTCCTGTAGCGAGGAGTGTGGTGCCTCCTTCTCTCCTGTAGCGAGGAGTGTGGTGCCTCCTTCTCTCCTGTAGTGAGGAGTGTGTGTGTGTCTCCTTCTCTCCTGTAGTGAGGAGTGTGTGTGTGTCTCCTTCTCTCCTGTAGTGAGGAGTGTGGTGCCTCCTTCTCTCCTGTAGTGAGGAGTGTGGTGCCTCCTTCTCTCCTGTAGTGAGGAGTGTGGTGCCTCCTTCTCTCCTGTAGTGAGGAGTGTGGTGCCTCCTTCTCTCCTGTAGTGAGGAGTGTGGTGCCTCCTTCTCTCCTGTAGTGAGGAGTGTGGTGCCTCCTTCTCTCCTGGAGAGAGGAGTGTGGTGCCTCCTTCTCTCCTGGAGAGAGGAGTGTGGTGCCTCCTTCTCTCCTGGAGTGAGGAGTGTGGTGCCTCCTTCTCTCCTGGAGTGAGGAGTGTGGTGCCTCCTTCTCTCCTGGAGTGAGGAGTGTGGTGCCTCCTTCTCTCCTGGAGAGAGGAGTGTGGTGCCTCCTTCTCTCCTGGAGAGAGGAGTGTGGTGCCTCCTTCTCTCCTGGAGTGAGGAGTGTGGTGCCTCCTTCTCTCCTGGAGTGAGGAGTGTGGTGCCTCCTTCTCTCCTGGAGTGAGGAGTGTGGTGCCTCCTTCTCTCCTGGAGTGAGGAGTGTGGTGCCTCCTTCTCTCCTGTAGTGAGGAGTGTGGTGCCTCCTTCTCTCCTGTAGTGAGGAGTGTGGTGCCTCCTTCTCTCCTGGAGTGAGGAGTGTGTGTGTCTCATTCTCTTCTGTAGTGAGGAGTGTGGTGCCTCCTTCTCTCCTGTAGTGAGGAGTGTGGTGCAGGGAGGCAGTGTGTGTGTTTGAGGGACTGGGAGCTGGCACTGGTCCAGGCAGAAATTGGCAGAGGCCCAGACCGTGCACTCTCTCCATCTATATCTATCTTATGCAGCATTTTACTTCCCATCCTCTCCCCTCTTACTCCCACTCTCCCCCCTCTCTCTCAAAAAATTCAAATTCAAAAATTCAAAAAATGCTTTATTGGCATGACAAAATGGAATTGAGTTTTGCCAAAGCAATTCAACAATGAACATTATCACATAACAACCCAGACAATACAATACAACAACAACCCTCCCATTTCCCTCCCTCCCTCTCTATATTTACAGTGGACATGGGTGCACATGAGTGCCTGGTCCCTGTGCTCCAGGGTGTCTACACCAGGGACTGTCTGTCTGTCTCTCTGTCTCTCTGGCTGTGGCAGGCAGCTACATACTGGGCAGCTAGCTCTGCTGTCTGCTGCTCCTCTCCTAACAGAACTGGCAGTTTTTCTAAGTCAGAGAGCAGCTGGAATGTTGTGGCCTGATTGGCCAGTTTGGGGAAGTACGTGTCCCTGATTTGCTTATACTGGGGACAGTGTAACAGGAAGTGCATTTCTGTCTCTACCTCTCCCAGATCACAGTGACAGCACAGCCTTTTTCTTTGGCAATCCAGGTTTTTGTGCCGGCCAGTTTCGATGGCCAGGCTGTGGTCACTGAGTCTGTACTTGGTCAGGATCTGTCTATGTTTTGTGTTTTTGACCCTGATCAGATATTCTGCCAGGGTAAATTCTTTTTAGGGCCAGATAGCATTGTAATTTATTGTGTGATTCAATTTCGTTATTCCAATGTACTTTATAATTGTTTTCCAGATTTAGATTAATTTGTTTCATTTTTTGTGCTGGGAGTTTTTTGTTGGTGGTGTTCTGAAGCTCGCTGGTGTTAATTTGGCTCAATTGGCTGAGCTTCAGTACCATTCTACTGAGGGGATTCTCTTGTGGGGGCTGTGTGCAGCTCCGCAGTGCAGTGTGGTGGTAGGACTGCGGATCAGCCTGCTGTAGATGGACCCAGTAGTTGGCTTCGTTTCTGTATGGAGTGGAGTAAGGGGAACCGGCCCAATTCAGCCCTGCAAGCGCTATTTGCTGCACTCCTGTGAACCTGCAGGAGGTGTTTACAAAATTCCAAATGGAAAATTTCTATGGGGCTTTGATCCCATTTTTTATAATCAGGGTTCATAAGGGGACCCCATACTTCACTACCATACAGAAGGATTGGCTTTATTATGCTGTCGAAAATTTTTAGCCAAATTTTTATTGGTGGTTTAATTTTGTATAGCCGATTCTTTATTGCATAAAAAGCCCTGCGCTTTATCTCTTAATGCATTTATAGCCAGGTTGAAGTTCCCAGACGCACTGATTTTTAGACCCAGGTAATTGTAGCTGGTGCTGTGCTCCAGGATGTTGTTTCCCAGGGTGAAGTGGTACCTGTTTCCCTGAGATCTGGCTTTCTTCTGGAATACCATAACTCTGGTCTTGTCCAGGTTTACTGTCAGTGCCCATTTCTGACAGTACTGCTCTAGCAGTGCCAGGCTCTGCTGCAGCCCCTGCTCTGTGGGTGACAGCAGGACCAGGTCATCTGCATAGAGCAGGAATTTGATTTCTTTGTCGTGTAGAGTGAGGCCAGGGGCTGCCGACTGCTCCAACACTGTGGCCAGCTCGTTGATATAGATGTTGAACAGTGTTGGGCTCAGACTGCAACCCTGTCTCACTCCACCCTTGGGTGAAAAACCCTGTTCTTTGGTTTCCAATTTTGACACCACACTTATTCTCTGTATACATTGACTTAATGATGTCATAAATTTTACCCCTACACCGCTTTCAAGAATTCTAAGGAATAGACCTGGATGCCAAATTGAGTCGAATGCTTTTTAAAATCTATAAAACAAGCAAAGATTTTCCCTTTATTTTTTGGTGGACATGTTTGTTTATTAGGGTGTGTAGGGTGTAAACATGGTCAGAGGTGCGGTAATTTGGTAAAAATCAATCTGACTCTTACTCAAGACATTGTGTTCGGTAAGGAAGGCCAGTATCCGGCGTTAATGATACTGCAGAACACCTTCCCCAGATTACTGCTCACACAGATGCCTCGGTAATTATTGGGGTCGAATTTGTCTCCACTTTTGTGAATTGGTGTTATTAGCCCTTGGTTCCAGATGTCAGGGAAACAGCCAGCAGCCAGGATGAGGTTGAATAATTTGAGCAGGGCCTCTTGCATCTTGGGGCTGCTGTGTTTCAGCATCTCGTTTATGATGCTGTCGGGCCCGCAGGCTTTCCTGGGCTTGAGGGCTTGGAGCTTCTCTTTTAGCTCTGGTCCTGTTATTGGGAAGTCCAGTGGGTTCTGATTGTCCTTGATTATGGTTTCCAATTCGTTTAGTTTTTTAAAATAGAATTTTGGTCTGGATTTAATTCATTTTCATCTAATTCTTGATAAAGTTTATCAAAGTAATTTTTCCAAATGTTACCATTTTTGATTGCCAATTCGTGACTGGTTTTGGATGTGTTTAATTTGTTCCATAGTTCCCAAAAGGAATTTTGCTCTATGGATTCTTCAATTTGGGATAATTGTTTGGACACGTGTTCTTCTCTTTTTTATTGAGAAGGTGTTTGTATTGTTTCAGAGCCTTGCAGTAGCTGAGTCTCAGTTCGATATTGTTTGGCTCTCTGTGTTTCTGGTTTGACAATTTTCTTAATTCTTTTCTGTTTGTTTTACACTCAATGTCAAACCATTTTTCATTTGATTTCTTTTTAGAATTAGTTTTTTCTTGTTTGTTTTCTTGAGTTTTGATTTTGTTGCTGTTGTTTCGAATATAAAATTCATTTCTTTGATGGCCGAATTGATTCCATTTTTGTCTAATTTAAAAATTTAGTTAGAAAGCTGTTTAGCATACTTTCTATTTCTGCACTATAAATTGTTTGTTTATATTCCTCAGCACTGCTTGGTGTCCACTTATAGGCTGGTTTAAGACCGTATAATTTGGCGGGTGGGGTCGGGTTTGAATTATTTAGTTTTGGGTTTGTTTTTAGATACAGGACTGTTTGGCAGTGGTCTGATAGGGGGTTTGTTGCGGACTATAAATGCATTAATAGATTCTGGGTCCATGTCTGTGATAGCGTAGTCTACTACACTATTTCCTAAAGCAGAGCTGTATGTATATCTGCCCTGAGAATCCCCTCTGATCCTGCCGTTAACGATGTACAGACCCAGGCCTTTACAGATATGCAGGACCTGCTTCCCACTCTTGTTCACCACACTGTCAAAACTATTCCTCTGTGTGGTGATGGGTGTGTGGTACAAAGAGGTCTGCTGTCCAATCACATGGCTGTTCCCCTCTGTGCTGATGTAGTCGACCTCTCTGCGGTCCTGGCATTGAGATCTCCACACAGCAGCACAGAGCCCAGGGATTGGAAATGGCTAATTTCTGATTGTAAATTTTGGAAGCACCCTCTCGGTGGTAGGGGAGTCAATTGGTGGCATGTAAACTGCGCACAGGAATGTGTCAGATTGGGATTGGATGATTTTTTTCAATTTTGAGCCATAAATGTGTCTCTCCTCTTTTAATGGGAGAGACAGTGTTTTAAGTTCCTCTTTGTACCACACAATGATGCCCCGAGTCCCTGCCACGTTTGATGTGGGGGTTCTTTAGGGAGGGACTATCAGTTCCCTGTATCCATTGGGACAGTGTGTGGACACGTCCATGCGACTCCATGTTTCATGGAGGATTATTACCTCCATGTTATTTATACTATTTACAAAGTCTGGGTCTGTGCTCTTCATTCCAAAGGTTGAGGAGCACAGACCCTGAATATTCCAGCTACTTATTCTAAATGATGCCGTTTTTATTAACAAAAATCTATGGTTTATAGTAGTAAAAGAAATAAGAAGTGACTAAGTTTTACATATTCATATTTAAATTTGGTTATGTATACCTACTATATTAATTAGTTTTGATTTATATATTTATACTATATTATTGTTATTTTCTTTAATTTTGTGGCATACAGGTGATACATTATCTAATTAGCTTAGTGCAGATAAGGTTTAAGAGATGTCTTATCTCGTTCAGCTCCGTGCTGGCGGGGTTTCCTGGCTGACAAGACATGGCTGCAGCATAGCTGTGCTGCGGGGCTGGGGAATCTGGGGCGTGGGGGTCCCTGGTGTCGCTCCTGTTGACTTGCAGCTCTGTGGTGGGGGCGTGGCCTGGGGGCTGGAGGGAATGCGGGGCGTGGGGGTCCCTGGCGTGCTCCTGTTGACTGGCAGCTCTGTGGTGGGGGCGTGGCCTGGGGGCTGGAGGGAATGCGGGGGCGTGGGGTCCCTGGCTGCTCCTGCTGACTGCCAGCTCTGTGGTGGGGGCGTGGCCTGGGGGATCCTAGGAGCTTTGGGGCGGCTGGGTGTGCTCCTGGTCTCGGTGTAGGGTGGGCTGGTGAGCTCTCGGCCCAGGGCGATGTCCTTGAGGGATTTAGCAAAAAGCTTCATGCCCTCCCTGTTGAGGTGCACCTGGTCGTACATGTGGTGGGGCCGGATGTAGTGGTGGTGTGCCAGGTGCACGTTGGGTAGTAGGGTGCAGCCCCGGGACACATCTGCGTTGATGCTGTGGATGATGTGGAAGGGCACGTCTGCTTGGGGCAGCAGGGTGGACACGATGATTTTGGCGCTGGGGTATTCTCTGGCTGCTGTTTCTGCCACCTGCTGCAGGGATTTGGCCACATCTCCTCTGTCTGCGCGCAGGTTGTTGGTGCCGGTGTGGATCACGATGTATTTCGGGCTCCTCTGTCTGTTTTTGGACAGGATTTGCAGGGCTCTGTGTCGTTGGGCACTTGATCTTGTCGACACTTCGGCCAGGGAAAAGCCGTCTTTCGTCCAGGTACCTCCCGTTCGAATCTATTAGGATGAGCACCTCCGCACTGCCCTGCTGCTCCGACTGTATGTTTGGGGCTGTCTGTGTGTCTGCCTGTGTGGCTGGTGTTGTGTGTGTGTGTTTGGGGCTGTCTGTGTGTCTGCCTGTGTGGCTGGTGTTGTGTGTGTGTTTGGAGCTGTCTGTGTGTCTGCCTGTGTGGCTGGTGTTGTGTGTGTTTCGGTGCAGGCCGTGCAGGTGCTTTGTTGCTCTTGTGCTGCTGGTGTGCAGAGCTTGCTGCCTCTCAGTTCCTCCAGCTCTCTCTGCAGGCCCCTCAGCTGGCTGTGCTGCTGCGCTGTCTTGCTCGTCTCCTCTCTCAGTTCCTCCAGCTCTCTCTGCAGGCTCCTCAGCAGGCTGTGCTGCTGCGCTGTCTTGCTCGTCTCCTCTCGCAGTCTCTGCAGCTCTGTCTTCATGGCCTGGTTTTCTTCCTCCAGTCCTCTCATCGCCACTCTTAGCTCCTGCACCTCGGCCCTGTGCTCTGTCTTCAGCCTGTGCACCTCATCCCTGAGCTGCTCTGATGGGCTGGCCTGGCTCAGGGTGGCCAGCTTGTGCTCAGTGTGTTCCCTGAACTCCGTGAACTGCAGCTCCAGCACTGACAGGCACTCCTTCAGGGCAGTGATGTTGTTGACCTGTCTGGGGGAGTCAGAGACAGGGCTGTACTGGGGGTGGGGAGGCTGGCTGCTGGGTTGTGCTGGGGGTGGGGGAGAGGCTGGGGTTTGCAAGCTCTGGTGTTGTCTTCTCTCTCTCCACACGCTCTCTCAATGCTGGGAAGCTGTGTTCAAACAGGTCCAGGCTGCTCTCTCTGCCCTGCACCATGACAGTGCCATTGTGGTAGACGTTGACAGTGAGCATGACGCTGTCAGCATCACTGTCCTCGAACACGGTCAGCTGCCTGCCTCTGCTGATGCCTCCCTTGCGGATGTTGCAGTAGGTGCTGCACAGCGCAGAGTGCCAGGCGCTGGGGTGCTCGGTGTAGAGCAGCAGGTTACACTTGACCCTGCAGTTGTCCACTGTGGAGTAGTTTGCTATTAGAGTCTCTGGGGACTCCCTCAGCACTCTGTCTTTGTAATTTTTTCTTGCCTTTGCAGAGCTCAGCTCCTCTGGGTATTTAATCTCCATGCTGCAGCAGCCCTTGCTGCTCAGTGTGTCAAAAACTGTTACATTTTCAAATGTATCCATTTCACTGGCAGTTGGGAGGCCCTCTTCAACTGTCACTTCACTCTGCATTTTTTAAATTTCTCACAGCAGTTTGTATGGAACTATACTGATTTCTTACAGATTACAGATGCTGTTGATTATTATTATTATTTTTTGATTGGTATTTGTTGTTTTATCTATCTTGCTGATTATATAGATTCTTACCTCCTGTCTCTGTGCTCTATTCTGGCTGCCTGTCTCTCTGTTCTCAGTATTTCTGCTGTCTTCTGCTTGGTTTCTTTCTTTAGTTTTTATTTTCTTTTTCTTTTCATTATTTTTCTTCAAAATGTTCTCCTTGTCTTCAGTAAACCTTCATTTAGTATTTTATGTAAACAAAAATCACAATTTATGACTTTTACTACTTTTAAAACCCTAATGTTTAAGAGCTCATTTTCTACTGCTGTGCTCTCTCTCTCTCTCTCTCTCTCCACTTCCCCCTCTCTCCCAGGGGAGCCGGTGTGCAGCTGTGAGCAGAGCGAGACTGATAAAGATATCAGATTCCCTGTCACTTCCTTTATTAGAAAGGAACTCTGTGTAGTGTGTCTTCGTTCTGACACGACGGCTGTTACAGTACTGCTAGAAGGACTTTTCTGGTCCTCCTGGATAACAGATTGTGATGACACTAATTGTATGCCTGGGTGTTCAGGATCATTCCATCCAGATTGCAGTGTAATGCACTGACTTGAGGGAGTCTGAAACCGTTCGTATTTAGTTGGTACAGTAAGTAGTGTATAATCGAAGATGCCAATTGCATAGCAGTTTGAGTTTTATTAGCCGGAGTTTTTAATTAGCTGCAGCATGTACATAACTAGGGCTCAAACGACTGTACAACGGGAGTCTCACCCTGGAATACTTGTACCTAGAACTATACGCTGGAATATACGGCTGTTCTTTCTTAGAAGAAAAAATGAAAAAGTGATGATCGGATGAAAATATAGGAGAGGCATATCAAATAGAAACTATATTCCCAGGCCATAAGTAACAGGTTGGCTAACGTCACACGGCAGGTAGCATTCCACTAAACTCTGTGTAGTTGGTATGCATGTGCTCTCTCGTCTTTAGACAGGACGGTGTGCTCTGATCGTTCAGCTTGAGCATTTGTTTTGAAAGGTAGCCATGTTCCTTTCCTGAACTCCTTGACTGGCATCTTGTATTTTATAATCGCTTGCGTAGTTCACTCTGGGTAGCTGACTGGAGTCCCAGTGCTAGCTTAAATGGTCAGTTTGAAGTGGTGTTTGAGTGTTGGGTTGTATGGTCAGTTTGATGAAGTGGTGTTTTGAGTGTTGGGTTGTATGGTCAGTTTGATGAAGTGGTGTTTGAGTGTTGGGTTGCATGGTCAGTTTGAAGTGGTGTTTGAGTGTTGGGTTGCATGGTCAGTTTGAAGTGGTGTTTGAGTGTTGGGTTGTATGGTCAGTTTGATGAAGTGGTGTTTGAGTGTTGGGTTGTATGGTCAGTTTGAAGTGGTGTTTGAGTGTTGGGTTGCATGGTATATTGATGAAGTGGTGTTTGAGTGTTGGGTTGCATGGTCAGTTTGAAGTGGTGTTTGAGTGTTGGGTTGCATGGTCAGTTTGAAGTGGTGTTTGAGTGTTGGGTTGCATGGTCAGTTTGATGAAGTGGTGTTTGAGTGTTGGGTTGCATGGTCAGTTTGAAGTGGTGTTTGAGTGTTGGGTTGCATGGTCAGTTTGAAGTGGTGTTTGAGTGTTGGGTTGTATGGTCAGTTTGAAGTGGTGTTTGAATGTTGGGGTGCATGGTATATCGATGAAGTGGTGTTTGAGTGTTGGGTTGCATGGTCAGTTTGAAGTGGTGTTTGAGTGTTGGGTTGCATGGTCAGTTTGATGAAGTGGTGTTTGAGTGTTGGGTTGCATGGTCAGTTTGAAGTGGTGTTTGAGTGTTGGGTTGTATGGTCAGTTTGAAGTGGTGTTTGAGTGTTGGGTTGCATGGTCAGTTTGATGAAGTGGTGTTTGAGTTTTGGGTTGTATGGTCAGTTTGATGAAGTGGTGTTTGAGTTTTGGGTTGTATGGTCAGTTTGATGAAGTGGTGTTTTGAGTGTTGGGTTGCATGGTCAGTTTGAAGTGGTGTTTGAGTGTTGGATTGCATGGTCAGTTTGAAGTGGTGTTTGAGTGTTGGGGTGCATGGTCAGTTTGAAGTGGTGTTTGAGTGTTGGGGTGCATGGTCAGTTTGATGAAGTGGTGTTTGAGTGTTGGGTTGCATGGTCAGTTTGATGAAGTGGTGTTTGAGTGTTGGGGTGCATGGTATATCGATGAAGTGGTGTTTGAGTGTTGGGGTGCATGGTATATCGATGAAGTGGTGTTTGAGTGTTGGGGTGCATGGTATATCGATGAAGTGGTGTTTGAGTGTTGGGTTGCATGGTCAGTTTGAAGTGGTGTTTGAGTGTTGGGGTGCATGGTCAGTTTGATGAAGTGGTGTTTGAGTGTTGGGGTGCATGGTATATCGATGAAATGGTGTTTGAGTGTTGGGTTGCATGGTCAGTTTGAAGTGGTGTTTGAGTGTTGGGGTGCATGGTCAGTTTGAAGTGGTGTTTGAGTGTTGGGGTGCATGGTATATCGATGAAGTGGTGTTTGAGTGTTGGGTTGCATGGTCAGTTTGAAGTGGTGTTTGAGTGTTGGGGTGCATGGTCAGTTTGATGAAGTGGTGTTTGAGTGTTGGGTTGCATGGTCAGTTTGAAGTGGTGTTTGAGTGTTGGGGTGCATGGTCAGTTTGAAGTGGTGTTTGAGTGTTGGGGTGCATGGTATATCGATGAAATGGTGTTTGAGTGTTGGGTTGCATGGTCAGTTTGAAGTGGTGTTTGAGTGTTGGGGTGCATGGTCAGTTTGATGAAGTGGTGTTTGAGTGTTGGGGTGCATGGTCAGTTTGAAGTGGTGTTTGAGTGTTGGGGTGCATGGTATATCGATGAAGTGGTGTTAGGTTGAATGATCGTCCCCGTCCCCCAGCTCTCTCCTTGTGTATTCATGATGTGTGTTCTCTAACCCCCTCTGCAGGTGAGACACAGGATTTCGGGGCAGGTGATGGTCCTGAAGATGAACAAGCTGATGAGTAACCGTGCCAACATGCTGCGTGAGGTGCAGCTCATGAACCGACTGTCCCACCCCAACATCCTGCGGTGAGTGTGTGTGTGTGTGTGTGTGTGTGTGTGTCTGTGTGTGTGTGTGTGTGTGTCTGTGTGTGTCTGTGTGTGTCTGTGTGTGTGTGTGTGTGTGTGTGTGTGTGTGTGTGTGTCTTGCTCTCTCGCGCTCTCTCTCTCGCTCTCTCACATTCCTCAAATCTATTGGCTGCCTGAAGTGTAATGGTAACTTCAGCTTTAATGGAAGTATTGTTTGTTAAGAAAGTACTCCAAGTGCATTATAAATTCTCTCTCTCTCTCTCTCTCTCTCTCTCTCTCTCTCTCTCTCTCTCAGGTTCCTAGGAGTCTGTGTTCATGAGGGGCAGCTCCATGCACTTACTGAGGTATTATTTATTTGATTTATTTAATCAGAGAATACTCTAATTTTTTTACAAAATCATACAGTATCCATGTGAAACTATTTAACCATAATCACCTGACAGGCAAGTATCAAAGGGGGAGGAAGCCAAAATTAAAACTACTAAAAAATCAAATAAAATAATAATACACTGCTTTGTGATGAATACCATACACAACTAAACAAATGCACTTTAAAAGAAATAAAAGTTGAAAATCTGTAACCCCAATTTATAAGCCTAATCCTAACTGAGGGTTGCAAATTATACTGTAAAACTAGATCTCCTGGAACCAGGTTTCAAACCACTGTTCCTGAAAAAAAAGTGGCTCTAGTGTTCCCTCACATTTGTATTGCCTGTGTGCAGTACCTTACACTTTTCTCTATTAAATGTAATTTGCCATGTGTCTGCCCAGTTCTGAATGCTGTCTAGATCATTTTGGATCTTATTATAGTTTCCATAAGTTTACATATAATAGAAGTCAGGCTTATTGGTCTGTAGTTACCTGGTTCGGTTTTGTCTCCCTTTTTGTGGATCGGTATTACATTTGCAATTTTCTAGTCTGTCAGTACAACCCTTGTGTCAAGAGACTGTTGCATGATCTTGGTTAGCGGTTTGTAAATAACTTCTTTCATTTCTTTGAGTACTATTGGGAGGTTCTCATCCGGCCCGAGGGATTTGTTTATTTTAAGAGCTCCAAGTCCCTTTAACACATCTGCCTCTGTTATGCTAAAGTTATTTAAAACTGGATAGGAACAGGTCGGCATGTGGGGCATGTTGTCCGTATCCTCCTTTGTAAAAACATATTTAATATATTTGCTATTGTTTTCTCTTTGTCTAGGATGTTGTTATTTGTATCTCTTAGGCATTTTACTTCCTCCTGATTTGTGTTACATGAGAGTAGCTCGTATTTACATCTCTGACATTTGCCAAGATGCAATATGCGGTGGAACCAACCAAGACGTAGCCTTGCTGTAATGTATGTGCTGAACCTCTCTGTGTGTTTCTCTCCAGTACATCAATGGAGGGAACCTGGAGCAGCTGCTGGACAGCGACGTCTCCCTGTGCTGGTCTGTCCGGATGAGGCTCTCGCTGGACATCGCCAAGGGCCTGCGGTATCTGCACTCCAAAGGGATCTTCCACCGCGACCTCACGTCCAAGGTAGGCTCCTGGAGATGGGATCTCCCTCCTTCCCTCTGCGTAGTATAAGCATAGCAAAGTATAATAAAGCATGGTAAAGCATAGGGAATCATTGTAAGGAACAGCGAGGTACGGTAAAGTTGCAATTTTACACTGGTGAATTTGTATACAGAAATGCACAATACATCAAGCGTAGTAAAATCTTAGACAAGCATGGTAACCCTTATAAAAGTTTTCCATAGTAAAAGCATGATAAAACACAGTGAAAGAATGATAAAGCATTGGAAAAAATAACAAGGTACAGTAAAGCATATTAATAAATGTGGCAAACCAGGGTAAACTATGGGAAATGCGTAGTATAACCAAGGGAAAACTGAAAAATATATTTTTAAGGCCTTCCAATTCTCCCTGTGTAAATCATTCTACCATTCCAGCAGTGGCCTCTGTTCAATCTCTCTCCCTCCCTCTGTATCCCTCTCTGCTCTGTTCTCTCCCCCTCCCTCTGTATCCCTCTCTGCTCAGTTCTCTCCCCCTCCCTCTGTATCCCTCTCTGCTCTGTTCTCTCTCTCTCCCTCCCTCTGTATCCCTCTCTGCTCTGTTCTCTCTCTCCCTCCCTCTGTATCCCTCTCTGCTCTGTTCTCTCTCTCTCCCTTCCTCTGTATCCCTCTCTGCTCTGTTCTCTCTCTCCCTCCCTCTGTATCCCTCTCTGCTCTGTTCTCTCTCCCTCCCTCTGTATCCCTCTCTGCTCTGTTCTCTCCCTCCCTCTGTATCCCTCTCTGCTCTGTTCTCTCTCTCCCTCCCTCTGTATCCCTCTCTGCTCTGTTCTCTCTCTCTCCCTCCCTCTGTATCCCTCTCTGCTCTGTTCTCTCTCTCCCTCCCTCTGTATCCCTCTCTGCTCTGTTCTCTCTCCCTCCCTCTGTATCCCTCTCTGCTCTGTTCTCTCTCCCTCCCTCTGTATCCCTCTCTGCTCTGTTCTCTCTCTCCCTCCCTCTGTATCCCTCTCTGCTCTGTTCTCTCTCCCTCCCTCTGTATCCCTCTGCTCTGTTCTCGCTCCCCCTCCCTCTGTATCCCTCTCTGCTCTGTTCTCTCTCTCCCTCCCTCTGTATCCCTCTCTGCTCTGTTCTCAAATTCAAATTCAAAGGTGCTTTATTGGCATGACCATTATTTACAGTATTGCCAAAGCAATGTATACACAGTACATCATCTGAACATTAAATAGACAATAACACTGATGAGAATAATAATGATAATAATAATGGTAAACAAATATAAATAATAACCACGTTATTAATAATTTAACAATAACAACAATGAAATATAACAAGATTTGAACTAATATAGAGTGCTCACTGTTTGTCCCTCAGGCTGTGACAGGCGGCTGTGTACTGGGCTGCCAGTTGGACACAGCTGGACTCCTCTCCGAGGAGAATTGGGAGTTTCTGAGAGTCTGGCAGGTCTGTGAATGTTTTGCAGAGATTTTTTATTTGTGGGAAGAAAGTTTCCCTTATTTCTGTGTATTTTGTACACTGCAGTAGAAAGTGCATCTCTGTCTCTACTTGTTGGAGTTGACAGTGATGACACAGCCGGTCCTCTTTGGGCAGCCAGGTCTGCCTGTGTCGGCCTGTTTCTATGGCCAGGCTGTGCTCACTGAGCCTGTATTTGGTTAGGATCTGCCTCTGCTTGTTGTCTTTCACCCTGCTCAGGTATTCAGCCAGGGTGTAGTGTCTTTAGGGCCCGATAGCACTCTAATTTGCTTTGTGTTTTGTGTGTGTGTCCCAATAGGTGAGGTAGTTTTGTTTGTGTTGTGTTATAATTTGGTTAACTCGATTTGTCTGTGTTGGAGCAGTGCTGTCCTGAGGCTGGTTGGTGTTAGTGTGTGTTAGTGCAGTGAGCTTCAGGACCAGCTGGCTGAGGGGACTCTTCTTTTGGCTCAGTTCTTGGTACTGCAGGGCTTTACTGTGGTAGGAGTTTGGGTTGCTTTGTTTTAGATGAAGCCAAAATTGAATTGCTCTTTTTTGTATTGGGATCAATAATGGATATTGACCTAGTTCTGCCCTGCACGCGTTGTTTGGTGTTTTTCTCTGTATTTGCAGGATGTTTTTGCAGAACTCTGTGTGCAGGGCTTCTATTGGGTGTTTATCCCATTTAGTGTAATCCTGCTCTGTGGCCGGACCCACACTTCACTGCCATAGAGGGCAATGGGTTTGATAACACTTTCAAAATTTTGAGCCAAATTCTAATGGGGAGTTTTATATAAAGCTTTTTCTTTATGGAATAGAAAGCCCTCTTGGTCCTTCTATCTTAGTGCATTCACTGCCGGGTTAAAGCTACCTGATGCGCTGATGTTTAGGCCCAGGTAGGTGTAGTGCATGCAGTGTTCTATTGTTCTCTCTCCCTCCCTCTGTATCCCTCTCTGCTCTGTTCTCTCTCCCCCTCCCTCTGTATCCCTCTCTGTTCTGTTCTCTCTCCCCCTCCCTCTGTATCCCTCTCTGCTCTGTTTTCTCCCCCTCCCTCTGTATCCCTCTCTGCTCTGTTCTCTCTCCCCCTCCCTCTGTATCCCTCTCTGCTCTGTTCTCTCTCCCCCTCCCTCTGTATCCCTCTGCTCTGTTCTCTCTCCCTCCCTCTGCCTCTGTATCCCTCTCTGCTCTGTTCTAACACTGAACTGGGCTGTACGGCAGACATGTCATTTCTCCTGAACAAGTGCAAGGACATTAAGCACTCTGACCAAAGAAGAGAGCTCATATGTACAATACACTCCAGCTGCAACCAATTACATAAAAGCACATTAAAAACATCATTTTAAATGTGAAATAATCGAATTTTCAACCTGCCTAATGTCATCACTGGCTCCAGTTGATTTAAAATGATTTTTTGGAACAACTAAAAGTTCTGGGCTAATGCCAGTGGTCGCCCATTCTGCTCAGGTCATCGGTGCTCTCTGTCAATCGCACTCTCTCTTGCCGGGTGAGCTCCAGTGATGGGGTCTCATTCAGCAGGGTTGGGGGATTTGAGTCGCCGACACGGAGTGCGTTGTATGCCGGATGGTGGCGTGTCCGTGGAGGAGTGTGTGTTAACAGCGGGAGAAGTTGTAGGGTACAATTGCATATGTTCAGCTTTGAGAATGAAGAATAAAGCCGTGTATTTTTTTTTAACCAAGTAGCTCAAGCTGACCTGCTAGTGGAGCAAGGGATTAATGTTGGAGGGTTATTTTTGGAAGTGTCTCCCTTGGTTTCACCAGTCACTAAGGTCATACTGTCCAATGTTCTCCCGTTTTTGAGTAATGGTCCGCTGGAGAATGAATTGTCGAGATACGGGAAGCTCGTATCTGCTATTAAACCCATTCCCCTGAGGTGTAAAGATCCCAATCTTAAACACGTCTTGTCTTTTAGGACAGGCGTTTATTATTATGGAAAATCCAGGTGATATAATTGAAGTTGCCTGGAATTTCAGTGTAGTTGGGGTGAACTGTGTTGTTTTTGTTTCATCAGACACAATGAGGTGTTTTAATTGTGGAAAGCACGGGCATCAAAGAGGAGATTGCCCAGGGAAGGGGGATAAGGCTGAGGCAGGACAGGAGATGGGAGATGCTGGGGTGGGGGCGCGAGAAAGGGCTCCCATCCCAGACCCGGAGCCTTCACCCCAACCTGCTTCAAAAACTGAGAAGCAAGCTTGTGAATGTAATGATAACGAAGGACAGTTCACTAAAGTGAAAGAGGAGGAAAATAAGAAAAGAAACACAAGTGTCAGATAGTGTGCTGGAGCTGAACTCGAGGGCAGTGAGTCGGAATACGGCTACCGGCTCAGAGGTTGTGGAGCACGGAGGTGATCTGCAGCCACCGTTAGCTGATGGGCTGGAGTCCTGTGTGGCGGCTGCACTGACATGCCTGGAGGAGAAGGTGGAGTCCAGCTCCAAATGTAGGCAAGGAAAGAGTTTTATTTTTTTATAAACCTAAGGATGCTCTTTTAAAACTTAACAGCGATGAGGTTTTGATGGTTGGGGGGGATTTTAACAGAGATAGGAATGGTAAGTAGCCGCATCCCCAGTCTGCTGGAGTTTTGGCTGCAATTTTTAAGTTTGGTGACCTGGTTGATGTTTGGAGGTGTCTGCATCCACACACACACGGCAATATAGTTGGTCGCAGCACCATAGTACTCATGTAGTGCATTTTAGACCGGGGGTATATCTTAAGACGTAATTTAAATATTATTACAGTAGCATTTATTGTTCCTAATAGTCTGTCAGATTACCACTGCTTGGTAGTTACAGCTTTCTTCCCAAGAGAACCTAAGAGACGTTAATATTGGAGGTGCGTGCAGATGCCTGATGGCATGGAGCTGTACAGCCAAGAGGAGAGCAGTGATGCAGCAGTTCATTTCTATAAGGAATTGTTTTCTAAAGAGCATTGTGATCCAGAGGACACTAAATGATTGCTTCAGGACCTGCCCAGACTAGGAGAGGACGAGCAGGGGGACCTGGACACTGCACTGGAGTTTACAGAACTAACTGATGCTGTCTCTCAATTGTCTAGTGGGAAAGCACCCAGGATTGACAGCCTACCGGTGGAGTTCTACAAACCAGGGGTGGAGGACTGCTCTAGTTCTGTAGCCAGCTGGTTGATATAAATGTTAAATAGTGTGGGACTCAGATTGCAGCCCTTTCTCACTCCTCGGCCCTGGGTGAAGAACTCGATTCTTCTCTAATTGATTTTCCCACTGCATTTGTTTCCTGTGTACATTGATTTGATAACATCATACACCTTGCCTCCTACACCACGCTGGAGGATTTTAAGATAGAGCCCTGGGTGCCAGATTGAATCAAATGCCTTTCTGAAGTCAACAAAGCAGGCAAAGATTTTTCTGATGTATGTGTTGATTGATCAGAGTATGGATGTGATCTGCAGAGCGGTGGTTGGGGAGGAATCCTGTTTGGCTTTTACTGAGGACCCTGTGCTCCTGTAGGAAGGGCAGTATTTGGTTATTCATGATGCTACAGAACAGCTTCCCCGGGTTACTGCTTGCACAGATTCCTCTGGAGTTATTGGGGTCTCATTGATCACCTCTTTATCAATCAATCAATCAGTCAATCAATCAATCTTTATATAGCGCCTTTCATAGTAGACCACCATCACAAAGCGCTTTACAAGATGCAGTAACAACAAGAAAATCCATAATACTTTAAATACAGAGAAATGCATCATACATGATACAGTAAAAACAACAATGCATAATACATTACAGTGGAAAGTGCATAATACATGAATACTTATATATTGGGGTTATTAATCCTGTATTCCCTGTTTCTGGGAGATACCCGGCATTTAATACTATGCTGAAGAGTTTTGCCAGGGCGCTCAGTATTGCTGGGTTACTGTATCTGAGCATTTCGTTGAGGGTGCTGTCCTGACCACAAGCTTTTTCAGATTTCAGGGTTTCCAGTTTCTCTTTGACCTCTCGCAGTGTGATTGGGGTGTCTAGAGGGAACTGGTTGTCTTTTTAATTATTTTTTCTAGTGTTTTTAGTTTGTTTAGAATGTGTAGTTGGTCTGGATTTCATTTTTTGTTTACAATTGATTTGTATAATTTTTCAAAGTAATTTTTCCATGTGTTTCCATTTTGGATTCCTAATTCTCTATCTGTTTTTGGGGTTTCATTTTTGCCAAGTCGCCCAAAAGGCATTTTTGTCAATCGAATCTTCTATTTCTGATAGTTTACTGCTCTCGTATTTTTGTTTTTTTCCTGTAGAAGAGTGATTTTATATTGTTTTAGGGTATGGCAGTAGGTTTGGTGCAATTCTATGCTGTTTGGTTGGGAATGTTTTTGGTTTGATAGGGTTCTTAGCTTTTTCCTCATTAGTTTAAATTCATTGTCAAACCATTTTTCTGTCATGTTGCGTTTTTAAATGTTACAGATTTTTCTGTTGAGTTTTAGATTTTATTTTTCAGCCAGTGTTGACAAAATATGATTTAAATCTTCTAGGGCCTAGTTTATACCATTTACATCATGGGTATAATTTCTTGATTAAAAATGGATCTCTCTCTCTCTCTCTCTCTCTCTCTCTCTCTCTCTCTCTCTCTCTCTCTCTCTCTCTCTCTCTCTCTCTCAAATTCAAATTCAAATTCAAATTCAAAAAATGCTTTTATTGGCATGACAAAATGGAATTGAGTTTTGCCAAAGCAATTCAACAATGAACATTATCGCAAAACAATCCAGACAATACAATACAACAACAACTCTCTCAATTCAATTCAATTCAATGGTGCTTTATTGGCATGACTTACAATAGCAGGTGTTGCCAAAGCAATTATACAATACATACATGTATATATACAATGCATCATGAATACATATATATAAACAAACTGATTTATAAAGTACAGTAAAAAAAAAAAAAAAAATCACTACTAACAATAAACATGTATCAGGACAATAAGTATTTACATAATACATACATGCCTACACACACAACAACATACATACTGTATATACATAAGTGTGTGTGTCTCTGTGCAGAGCTCTCATTGTGTGTCCCTCAGTCTGTGACATGCAGACACATACTGGGCTGCTAGTTGGGCTGTGCTTCCCTCCTCTCCCAGGAGGATTGGGACTTTTTCAGGGTTGGTCATGTTTGGGAAATTTGGGAGGGAATTTGCAAATTTTTAAAATAAGTTTGTCTATTTTCTGAGTATTTCTTACATTGAAGAAGGAAGTGCATCTCTGTCTCGACCTCTCCTGTCTCACAGTGACCACAGAGCCTTTCTTCTTTAGGAAGCCAGGTCTGCCGGTGACGGCCTTTCTCAATGGCCAGGCTGTGGTCACTGAGCCTGTACTTGGTCAGGATCTGTCTCTGCTTTGTATCTCTGACAGTAGAGAGATACTCTGCCAGAGTGTAATCTCTTTTAGGGCCCGATAACAATCCAGTTTATTTTGAGATTTTGTTTCTGTGTCCCAATGTTTCAGATAGCAGTTTTGGTTAGTTTTATAATTTGGTTGACTCTGATTGGGGGCTGGTAAGCAGTGCTGACCTGAAGCTGGTTTGTTTTAGTATTATTAGTTGGGTTCAGTGCAGTGAGCTTCAGGGCCAGCTGGTTTAGAGGACTCTTTTCAGGGCTGAGCTCTTGGGTTTGCATGGCCTCATACTGGAGGGAGTCTGATTCACTTTTCTTTAGGTGCATCCAAAACTTTAGTGCTCTTTTCTTTATATTTATGAGTGTTGGGTAACGGCCTAATTCTGCCCTGCATGCATGATTTGGTGTTTTTCTTTGCACCTGTAGGATGTTTTTGTAGAGTTCAGCATGCAGGGTTTCGATTGGGTGTTTGTCCCATTTAGTGTAGTCCTGTTGACTGAGTGGACCCCATATCTCACTACCATACAGCGCAATGGGCTGGATGACACTGTCAATTAATTTTAGCCATATTTTGATAGGAATATTTATTTTATAGAATCTTCTTTTGATGGCATAGAAAGCTCTTCTGGCTTTTTCCTTTAGTGCATTCACTGCTAGGTTAAAGCTCCCTGACGCACTGATAGTCAGGCCCAGGTAAGTGTAGTCTGAGGTGTGTTCTAGTGTAGTGTTGTTTAGGGTGAAGTGGTATCTGTTTCCCTGAGTTCTGGCCTTTTTTGAAAAATCATTATTTTGGTCTTTTAAAGTTTACTGCCAGGGCCCAGGTCTGACAGTACTGCTCTAGCAGTGCCAGGCTCTGCTGCAGCCCCTGCTCTGTGGGTGACAGCAGGACCAGGTCATCTGCATAGAGCAGGAACTTGACTTCAGTGTCATGTAATGTGAGGCCAGGGGCTGCAGACCGTTCCAACATCGTTGCTAACTCATTGATGTAAATATTGAACAGTGTTGGACTCAGACTGCAGCCCTGCCTCACCCCGCCCTGAGTGAAGAAATCAGTTCTTTTGTTGCCAATTTTGACTGCACATTTGTTTTCTGTGTACATTGATTTTATTATATCATAGATTTTACCCCTACACCACTTTGAAGAATTCTGTAATATAAACCTTCATGCCAAATAGAATCAAATGCTTTTTAAAGTCAATGAAGCAGGCGAAAATTTTGCCTTTATTTTTTTGGTGTACGTGTTTGTTTATTAGGGTGTGTAGGGTGTAAATATGATCTGTTGTGCGGTGATTTGGTAGGAATCCAATCTGACTCTTACTCAGGACATTGTGTTCGGTAAGGAAGGCCAGTATCCGGGCGTTAATGATACTGCAGAACACCTTCCCCAGATTACTGCTCACACAGATGCCTCGGTAGTTGTTGGGGTCGAATTTGTCTCCACTCTTGTGAATTGGGGATATAAGCCCTTGGTTCCAGATGTCAGGGAAGTAACCAGTACTTAGTACCATGTTGAACAATTTAAGCATTGCCTCCTGTAATTTAGGGCTGCTGTGTTTGAGCATCTCAGTGCTGATGCCGTCAGGGCCGCAGGCTTTTCTGGTTTTCAGTGCCTGCAGCTTCTTAGTTAATTCTTGTAGGGTGATTGGAACATCAATTGTGTTTTGGTTATCTTTAATTGATTGTTCAAGTAATTTCAGTTTTTCTCTAGTTTCATTTTGTTTATCTGTTAGATCTTTTTGTTGAATATCTTTATAAAGGTTTTCAAAATAATTTTTCCAAACTGTTCCATTTTGTATCGTCAATTCTTGTTGTTTTGTTGGGTTTAAATTGTTCCACATTTCCCAGAACTGATTTTGGTCAACAGATTTTTCAATGTCTGTGAGGGTTTTGTTTGTGTGTTTTTGTTTTTTCTGTTTGAGGGTGTGTTTGTAGTGTTTTAGAGTCTCACAGTACCTCAGACGTAAGTCTGTGTCTTGTGGTTGATGGTGTTTTTGATTAGATAATTTTCTTAGATTTGTTCGTATTGATTTACATTCATCATCAAACCATGACTGTGTGTGTTTTGTTTCCGATTGATCTTCTTTTTGGTCTTTTTAATATTTGCCATTATGGCTGCTTTTTCAAATATCTGATTGATGTCATTAACAGACAGATTTAGTCCTGTCATGTTAGGTTGGTACAGAGTGTTGAGGAAAGTGTTAATGGTGTTAGTTATTTCAGTGGAACTGATTGCTTTGATATATTCCTCAGTGCTGTTTGGAGCCCATCTGTATGTTTGATTCAGATTGTACAGCTTACTGGGCTGTGTCTGTGTGTTGCTTGCCTGACTTCCTCTTTTCAGGAACACAGTGATTTGATTGTGGTCTGACAGGGGAGTTTGTGGCCTGACAGTGAATGCACTTAGAAAGGAGGGGTCCATGTCAGTGATGGCATAGTCGACTACACTAGTCCACGCTAAAAACCTGACTGCACCGAGGTACACGCTAAAACCTGACTGCACCGAGTACACACTAAAACCTGACTGCACCCGAGAGTACACGCTAAAAACCTGACTGCACCCGAGAGTACACACTAAAAACCTGACTGCACCCGAGAGTACACACTAAAAACCTGACTGCACACGAGAGTACACACTAAAAACCTGACTGCACCGAGGTACACACTAAAAACCTGACTGCACCGGAGTACACACTAAAACCTGACTGCACCGAGTACACACTAAAAACCTGACTGCACCCGAGTACACACTAAAAACCTGACTGCACCGGAGTACACACTAAAAACCTGACTGCACCGAGTACACACTAAAAACCTGACTGCACCCGGAGTACACACTAAAACCTGACTGCACCCGAGAGTACACACTAAAACCTGACTGCACCCGAGTACACGCTAAAACCTGACTGCACCGAGGTACACGCTAAAACCTGACTGACCCGAGAGTACACACTAAAAACCTGACTGCACCCGAGAGTACACACTAAAAACCTGACTGCACCCGAGAGTACACACTAAAAACCTGACTGCACCGAGTTACACACTAAAACCTGACTGCACCGAGATTACACACTAAAAACCTGACTGCACCGAGTACACACTAAAAACCTGACTGCACCGGAGTACACACTAAAAACCTGACTGCACCGGAGTACACACTAAAAACCTGACTGCACCGAGTACACACTAAAACCTGACTGCACCCGAGAGTACACGCTAAAAACCTGACTGCACCCGAGAGTACACGCTAAAAACCTGACTGCACCCGAGAGTACACACTAAAACCTGACTGCACCGAGGTACACACTAAAACCTGACTGCACCGAGGTACACACTAAAACCTGACTGCACCCGAGGTACACACTAAAAACCTGACTGCACCGAGGTACACACTAAAAACCTGACTGCACCCGAGTACACGCTAAAACCTGACTGCACCGAGTACACACTAAAAACCTGACTGCACCCGAGTACACACTAAAACCTGACTGCACCGAGGTACACACTAAAAACCTGACTGCACCGAGATACACGCTAAAACCTGACTGCACCGAGGTACACGCTAAAACCTGACTGCACCGAGTACACGCTAAAAACCTGACTGCACCCGAGTACACGCTAAAACCTGACTGCACCCGAGGTACACACTAAAACCTGACTACATCCGAGAGTACACGCTAAAAACCTGACTGCACCGAGAGTACACGCTAAAACCTGACTGCACCCGAGTACACGCTAAAACCTGACTGCACCCGAGGTACACACTAAAAACCTGACTGCACCGAGAATACACACTAAAACCTGACTGCACCGAGTACACACTAAAAACCTGACTGCACCGAGAGTACACACTAAAAACCTGACTGCACCCGAGAGTACACGCTAAAAACCTGACTGACCCGAGAGTACACGCTAAAAACCTGACTGCACACGAGAGTACACGCTAAAAACCTGACTGCACCCGGAGTACACGCTAAAACCTGACTGCACCCGAGGTACACGCTAAAAACCTGACTGCACCGGGGAGTACACACTAAAACCTGACTGCACACGGGAGTACACACTAAAAACCTGACTGCACACGGGAGTACACACTAAAAACCTGACTGCACCCAGAAACTGGACAATTTACAATGGGAAAAATCTGGGGACCCCCTCTGTCTGCTGGCTTTCATTCCAGCTGAGCTCTCAATTACTTAATTAGATCCTTAATTGAACTGATCATTTGCTTAATTAGATATGTTTAATTGTTTTCAGCTCTTAAACCGTTGCAGAGTTCAAGTTACTTATCAAATGTTATCGCTAACTTGAAATCTGCAACTGCAAAAAGGTTTAATTAAGCAAATGATCAGTTCAATTCAGGGTCTGGTTAAGTAATTGAGAGCTCAGTTGTAATGAAAACCAGCAGACACAGGGCATGTCCAGGTCTGGGGTTCAAAACCACTGATCCAGACCATTAATCAAGAAATTAAAACAATAGCACTCTAACTAAGACTCGCTGATACCGACAGTATCAAAAAATAGATATATGGATCTGACTTGCAGATCCAGAATAAAACTAAAGCTTCTTTACAGCACCCTATCATAAATGACATGCAATTACTGGATGCAGTGAACACCAGTAGGAAACCAAACTGAGATTTTGTGCAGGAAGCCTGGCCCCCAGCTAGTGGTGCTCGTGTCCCCAGAGCCAGAGCCCTGTGATGGCAAGGACAAAGGCAGCCATCAGGGTGAGGTACACACAGAAGCAGAGTGTGTCCAGTGTGTCCATAAGCTCCAGACAGGCTCTGTGTGTTCGGCCTCGCTCCAGGGTCTGTCTCACCTCCGCCCCAACCTCCCGGACCTCTGCCTCCCACTTGGCAGAGCGTCCAGCAGCTCCCCTCCTGACCAAGGCTCCTTCTCAGCGCTGAGAACTGCCGGGACACAAGACCAGCTCTCAGAGTGGACATCCATACAGAGGGACTGTCCCTGTGAGGGATGGCAGTAAAGCTGCTCAAATGTGAGGTCAATTCATTTGGATTATATTACTGAATTAAACAATGACTGGTCTGTTAAATCGTATTGACCTGCTACTGAAGCCTGCAATTGTGTGCATCTTGCCCAGAAACAATGCAGTCCCTGCGTGGTGGGGAGAGCCAGTGGCACAGGCACCTACTATCCTCCCCCCTCTGAAGTTACAGAGATGCTTCTGCTTTCCTATAATTGTTGCTGAATGGTTACACGCAGCAGCTTTTACTGCAGGTCTAGCGGATCAAATGACAAGTCAGATTGTAAGCTAAGAAGTATAAGAGAACTGTGAGACCGTGCTCTGTTGGTTCCTACATGTGTGGATCTCGCTCGTGGCCTCCCTGTGCAGGGGCGTCTCGTCTCCTCTCTCTTGCGTCTCAGGCCCACCCCCTCGGTTCCAGTCAGGGAAGAGAAGTGCAGCCAGGCGGGGAAGGGGCAGGGCTTTGTCAGGCATGTGCGGTTTCACCAGGGCCAGCAGCAACACCGACTCTGCCACACTGAGCACCAGGAACGCCAGACACACCACGAAATAGATCCCTGCACAGGCAACATACACAGACTTTCACTATGGACTCAGCACCACATCCCTAACCAGATTACTGAAGGGGGTATAGGACCGAGTACAGGTGTGGTGTCTCTACAGGTGAGTTTAGTTCAGTACCTAGCACAGGTGTGCGTATGTACAGGTGAGTGCAGTTTAGTACCTAGCACAGGTGTGTCTGTACAGGTCAGTTCAGTACCTAGCACAGGTGTGTGTCTGTACAAGTGAGTTCAGTACCTAGCACGGGTGTGTGTCTGTACAAGTGAGTTCAGTACCTAGCACAGTTTTGTGTCTGTATAGGTGAGTTCAGTACCTAGCACAGGTGTGTCTGTACAGGTCAGTTCAGTACCTAGCACAGGTGTGCCTGTACAGGTGAGTTCAGTACCTAGCACAGGTGTGTGTCTGTACAAGTGAGTTCAGTACCTAGCACAGGTGTGTGTCTGTACAAGTGAGTTCAGTACCTAGCACGGGTGTGTGTCTGTACAAGTGAGTTCAGTACCTAGCACAGGTGTGTGTCTGTACAAGTGAGTTCAGTACCTAGCACAGGTGTGTGTCTGTACAAGTGAGTTCAGTACCTAGCACAGGTGTGTGTCTGTACAAGTGAGTTCAGTACCTAGCACGGGTGTGTGTCTGTACAAGTGAGTTCAGTACCTAGCACAGGTGTGTGTCTGTACAAGTGAGTTCAGTACCTAGCACGGGTGTGTGTCTGTACAAGTGAGTTCAGTACCTAGCACAGGTGTGTGTCTGTACAAGTGAGTTCAGTACCTAGCACAGGTGTGTGTCTGTACAAGTGAGTTCAGTACCTAGCACAGGTGTGTGTCTGTACAAGTGAGTTCAGTACCTAGCACAGGTGTGTGTCTGTACAAGTGAGTTCAGTACCTAGCACGGGTGTGTGTCTGTACAAGTGAGTTCAGTACCTAGCACAGGTGTGTGTCTGTACAAGTGAGTTCAGTACCTAGCACAGGTGTGGCGTGTTTGAAGGGGGGGAGGATGTCGTTGACGAGGACGAGGAAGCGGTGTACCGAACAACAGTGTGACTTTGAAGGGGATCCTCTCCCGCTCTCCGCAGGAATGCCAAACCCCACCAGGTCGATCAGCATGACCAAGGCACTCGGCACAATCAGGTTAACCACGTAGAACATCGGGCAGCGGCCCATCACCACCTACACATGGGAGGAGAGGTGGGGGCAGAGGAGGAGGTGGGGCAGAGGAGGAGAGGTGGGGCAGAGAGAGGAGAGGTGGCAGAGAGGAGGAGGTGGGGCAGAGAGGAGGAGAGGTGGGAGAGAGGAGGAGGAGGGTGGGGAGAGGAGAGAGAGGTGGGAGAGAGAGGAGAGAGGAGGTGGAGGAGAGGAGGAGAGGTGGGGAGAGAGAGGAGGAGAGGTGGGGCAGAGAGGAGGAGAGGTGGAGAGAGAGGAGGAGAGGTGGAGCAGAGGAGGAGAGGTGGGGAGAGAGAGAGGAGAGGTGGGGAGAGGAGGAGAGGGGAGAGAGGAGGAGAGGTGGGAGAGAGAGGAGAGAGAGGAGAGGAGAGAGAGAGGTGGGAGAGAGAGGAGAGGTGGAGAGAGAGAGAGAGAGGTGGGGAGAGAGAGAGAGGTGGGGAGAGAGGAGGAGAGGTGGGACAGAGAGAGGAGAGGTGGGAGAGAGAGGAGGAGAGGGGGAGAGAGGAGAGGAGAGGTGGGGGAGAGAGGAGAGGAGGGGAGAGAGAGGAGGGGGGCAGAGAGGAGGAGAGGTGGGAGAGAGAGGAGAGGAGGGGAGAGAGAGGAGAGGAGGGAGAGAGAGGAGGAGAGGAGAGAGAGAGAGGTGGGGAGAGAGAGGAGAGGTGGGAGAGAGGAGGAGAGGGGAGAGAGAGAGAGTGGGGAGAGGAGGAGGGGAGAGGAGAGGAGAGGTGGGGCAGAGAGGAGGAGAGGTGGGGAGAGAAGAGGAGAGGTGGCGAAGAGGAGAGGTGGGGCAGAGAGGAGGAGAGGTGGGGAGAGGAGGAGAGGTGGGGAGAGAAGAGAGGTGGGAGAGAGGAGGAGGTGGGAGAGAGAGAGGAGAGAGAGGTGGGGTAGAGAGGAGGAGAGGTGGGGCAGAGAGGAGGAGAGGTGGGGGAGAGAGGAGAGGTGGAGAGAGAGAGGGAGGAGAGGAGAGAGAGGAGAGGGGGAGAGAGAGGAGAGGTGGGAGAGAGAGGAGAGGTGGAGAGAGAGAGGAGAGGTGGGAGAGAGGAGGAGAGGTGGGAGAGAGAGAGGAGAGGTGGGGAGAGAGGAGGAGAGGAGGAGAGGTGGGGGGAGAGAGAGAGGAGAGGTGGGGAGAGAGAGAGGAGAGGTGGGGAGAGAGAGAGAGGTGGTGCAGAGAGGAGGAGAGGTGGTGCAGAGAGGAGGAGAGGTGGTGCAGAGAGGAGGAGAGGTGGGCAGAGAAGAGGAGGGGGAGAGAGGAGGAGAGGTGGGGAGAGAGGAGGAGAGGTGGGGGAGAGAGGAGGAGAGGTGGGAAGAGAGGAGGAGAGGTGGGGAGAGAGGAGGAGAGGTGGGGAGAGAGGAGGAGAGGGGAAGAGAGGAGGAGAGGTGGCGTAGAGAGGAGGAGAGGTGGGGGAGAGAGAGGAGGCGAGGTGGGGGGAGAGGGTTGAGAAAGAGATGGTAACTTCCTTAATGGATGCATATTAATTAACTTGTATATATTTAGAATATGAAGCCAGATTTGTATTTATTTTTTATCAAGGAATTGTTTCTGATTTCATTCTGCTGTTTATATTCATCTTTCTGCAAACTGATGTGCTGTATGAAGTGTGGGCAGCAAACACTTGACACTTCCTTAGTAGGTAAATGTTTTGCATTACACTTCTCTCCTTTATACAAGGTTGCCATGGTTGGACATGTTTTAAATGAGCTTACTGCTCTGTAGTGCTCGCCTATGATTAACCCTGCTTTCACAATGCTGTAAATCACTTTGCTGTGCTCATCTATGATTAACCCTGCTTTCACAATGCTGTAAATCACTTTGCTGTGCTCATCTATGATTAACCCTGCTTTCACAATGCTGTAAATCACTTTGCTGTGCTCATCTATGATTAACCCTGCTTTCACAATGCTGTAAATCACTTTGCTGTGCTCATCTATGATAAACCCTGCTTTCACAATGCTGTAAATCACTTTGCTGTGCTCATCTATGATTAACCCTGCTTTCACAATGCTGTAAATCACTTTGCTGTGCTCATCTATGATTAACCCTGCTTTCACAATGCTGTAAATCACTTTGCTGTGCTCATCTATGATTAACCCTGCTTTCACAATGCTGTAAATCACTTTGCAGTGCTCATCTATGATAAACCCTGCTTTCACAATGCTGTAAATCACTTTGCTGTGCTCATCTATGATTAACCCTGCTTTCACAATGCTGTAAATCACTTTGCTGTGCTCATCTATGATTAACCCTGCTTTCACAATGCTGTAAATCACTTTGCAGTGCTCATCTATGATTAACCCTGCTTTCACAATGCTGTAAATCACTTTGCAGTGCTCATCTATGATTAACCCTGCTTTCACAATGCTGTAAATCACTTTGCTGTGCTCATCTATGATTAACCCTGCTTTCACAATGCTGTAAATCACTTTGCTGTGCTCATCTATGATTAACCCTGCTTTCACAATGCTGTAAATCACTTTGCTGTGCTCATCTATGATTAACCCTGCTTTCACAATGCTGTAAATCACTTTGCAGTGCTTATCTATGATAAACCCTGCTTTCACAATGCTGTAAATCACTTTGCAGTGCTCATCATTGATTAACCCTGCTTTCACAATGCTGTAAATCACTTTGCTGTGCTCATCTATGATTAACCCTGCTTTCACAATGCTGTAAATCACTTTGCTGTGCTCATCTATGATTAACCCTGCTTTCACAATGCTGTAAATCACTTTGCAGTGCTTATCTATGATAAACCCTGCTTTCACAATGCTGTAAATCACTTTGCAGTGCTCATCATTGATTAACCCTGCTTTCACAATGCTGTAAATCACTTTGCTGTGCTCATCTATGATTAACCCTGCTTTCACAATGCTGTAAATCACTTTGCTGTGCTCATCTATGATTAACCCTGCTTTCACAATGCTGTAAATCACTTTGCTGTGCTCATCTATGATTAACCCTGCTTTGCTGTGCTTTTACTATTCGATACTTGGAAATAATGGCAGCAAATCCATAATGCATTCTGGCTGAATTCCGCAGGAATAACATCTGCCCCTCCTCTGAGTTCTAGAGTAATTCATTTTGAATCCAGCCCTGTTAATTCATGTGGATTGAATTACCTGCATTCATTCCATGCTGCTTTGCTCACAATCCTCTGGTGGGTGAGTGAGAGGTCATGGATGCATGCTTATACACGTGATCAGTTATTGCTGTTGTATTCAGTTGGAATTCATTATTTTAAAGTGATACTGTAAGCTTTGAGAGAGTCTGTGCTCAGTGTATGTTCACCCTGCTCTGCTACCTCGAAGGCGATCCTGGAGTAGGTCCTGTTCTCCATCGTTTCACTGAAGCTGTACGTCTGGATAGACAGCAGCTCCCACTCGCCATGGCTGCTAAATGATTGACTTTCATTGAAAACAGCAGAAGCATGTTTCTCCAGGGCAATCTTCACATCATCCACTAGGGGGCAGTGAAAACACAGAGGATACAGCCTGTGAGCCCCACACTGGTTATGGTTTCAACACCAGTACATTAACACCTTCTTTTTAAACTGAGCTTTTCCACAAAAACATTTCGTTCTACAACAGCTAGCATGCTGCAGACGCTACTCCTTAATTGCATGCAATTGTTTTTAATGAGTGAAGCAGAGTTGTTCAGAATGTATATACAGAACATACCTGGAGTAAATGGGCAGCTATACAATAATCTGATGATAATACATTTTATATAAATATACAACTGCCTTATACTATCTGGTAATATAATAATAATAATCATCATCGTAATAATAATAATAATAATAATAATAATAATAATAATAATAATCCTCATCATGATCATACATATTTTCTACGGTGTCTAATGCCATTCAGTAATTTAATCCATCGTACCCATGGCAGGTTACCAGGTTGTGATGGTTACCAGGCTGTGATGGTTACCAGGCTGTGATGGTTACCAGGCTGTGATTGTTACCAGGCTGTGATGGTTACCCGGGTGATCTCCTGAAGTCTGGCTGCTCACAGCTCCTGGGCATTTTGATTTCCACGGCTGGACTCCTATTGCACAGCAGTTTCACCCATTCCTGGTTTTACTACAAGCTTGTTTAGCCACAGTGTGTATAGGTAACAAGCTCAGGTGTGTCTTATTACCCTTATAAAAGTTTCCACACTAAAAGCAAAGCAAAGCAGTGAAATAACACTACTACTGCATCTCTCTGTCTCACCTGTCCGGCTATGACTGTCTGTCACATCCCTGTTCTGTCCTCTCGCTCCCATCCTCTGTCCTCTCTCCCCCACTGCTCCCTAACCCTTCTAACCTCATCCCTCTGCCTTTTCCCTCTCTCCCTCCTGCTCTCTCTGGTGCACTCTGGAACTGTCACTCTTCTGCTAACAGTAAACTATTCTCTACCTTCTCCTCCCTCCTAAACCCTCCTCCCCTCCTCCTCCCTCCTCTATCTCCTCTGATGACTTTGCCTCTTTCTTCTCTTCTAAAATCTCAGATATCCGCAAACTCTTTAACACCTCTCCCTCCCCGCACCCCTTCCTGCTCCAACCCCTACACCCACTGCATCCCCTACTAACTCACCCTCCTTCTCCACCTTCTCTCCCTCTCAGACTCTGACCTCTCCTCCCTGCTCCAGGGTCACAAACCCACCACGTGTGCCCTGGACCCCTCCCCACTCACCTCTTTCAAGCTGCTGCTCCTGCTCTACTTCCCTTCATCTCCTCCCTTCTCAACACCTCTCTCCTCTCTGGTCTCTTTCCCTCTGCCTTCAAACAAGCCTCTATCACTCCCCTCCTCAAAAAACCTACCCTCAACCCCACCTCCCTCCAGAGCTACCGTCCTCTCTCCCTCCTACCCTTCCTCTCCAAAACCCTCGAGCGGGCTGTACACCGCCAGCTCTCTGCTTTCCTGTCCAACCACTCTCTGCTCCACCCTCTCCAATCTGGCTTCCGCTCTGCTCACTCCACTGAAACCGCCCTCGTGTCTGTCACCAACTCACTAAACTCTGCCCGAGCTGCATCTCTCTCCTCTGTCCTATTTCTCCTCGACCTCTCTGCTGCCTTTGACACTGTCGATCACTCTATTCTACTATCCTCTCTCGCTGACCTGGGAATCTCTGGCACTGCTCTGGCCTGGTTCTCCTCCTACCTCTCCAACCGCACTTACCAGGCAACCTGGCACGGAGCAAACTCCACACCTCGCCCTCTCTCAACAGGAGTCCCCCAAGGGTCAGTCTTGGGTTCTCTCTCTACACCCGCTCCCTGGGCCCCTCATCTGCATCCTATGGTTTCTCATACCACTTCTATGCTGATGATGCTCAGATTTTCCTCTCCTTCCCCACCTCTGACTCCACCATCCCCTCCCGTATCTCTACCTGTCTGTCTGCTATCTCTTTCTGGATGCACTCACATCACCTCAAACTCAACCTCTCAGGACTCTGACACTGCCTCTGTATCACTGTGAGGACTCTGACACTGCCTCTGTATCACTGTGAGGACTCTGTCACTGCCTCTGTATCACTGTGAGGACTCTGACACTGCCTCTGTATCACTGTGAGGACTCTGTCACTGCCTCTGTATCACTGTGAGGACTCTGTCACTGCCTCTGTATCACTGTGAGGACTCTGACACTGCCTCTGTATCACTGTGAGGACTCTGACACTGCCTCTGTATCACTGTGAGGACTCTGTCACTGCCTCTGTATCACTGTGAGGACTCTGACACTGCCTCTGTATCACTGTGAGGACTCTGACACTGCCTCTGTATCACTGTGAGGACTCTGTCACTGCCTCTGTATCACTGTGAGGACTCTGACACTGCCTCTGTATCACTGTGAGGACTCTGTCACTGCCTCTGTATCACTGTGAGGACTCTGACACTGCCTCTGTATCACTGTGAGGACTCTGACACTGCCTCTGTATCACTGTGAGGACTCTGTCACTGCCTCTGTATCACTGTGAGGACAGCTACCTGTAGACACTGCCTCTGTATCACTGTGAGGACTCTGTCACTGCCTCTGTATCACTGTGAGGACTCTGTCACTGCCTCTGTATCACTGTGAGGACTCTGTCACTGCCTCTGTATCACTGTGAGGACTCTGTCACTGCCTCTGTATCACTGTGAGGACTCTGTCACTGCCTCTGTATCACTGTGAGGACTCTGACACTGCCTCTGTATCACTGTGAGGACTCTGTCACTGCCTCTGTATCACTGTGAGGACTCTGTCACTGCCTCTGTATCACTGTGAGGACTCTGTCACTGCCTCTGTATCACTGTGAGGACTCTGTCACTGCCTCTGTATCACTGTGAGGACTCTGTCACTGCCTCTGTATCACTGTGAGGACTCTGTCACTGCCTCTGTATCACTGTGAGGACTCTGACACTGCCTCTGTATCACTGTGAGGACTCTGTCACTGCCTCTGTATCACTGTGAGGACTCTGTCACTGCCTCTGTATCACTGTGAGGACTCTGTCACTGCCTCTGTATCACTGTGAGGACTCTGTCACTGCCTCTGTATCACTGTGAGGACTCTGTCACTGCCTCTGTATCACTGTGAGGACTCTGTCACTGCCTCTGTATCACTGTGAGGACTCTGTCACTGCCTCTGTATCACTGTGAGGACTCTGTCACTGCCTCTGTATCACTGTGAGGACTCTGTCACTGCCTCTGTATCACTGTGAGGACTCTGTCACTGCCTCTGTATCACTGTGAGGACTCTGTCACTGCCTCTGTATCACTGTGAGGACTCTGTCACTGCCTCTGTATCACTGTGAGGACTCTGTCACTGCCTCTGTATCACTGTGAGGACTCTGACACTGCCTCTGTATCACTGTGAGGACTCTGACACTGCCTCTGTATCACTGTGAGGACTCTGACACTGCCTCTGTATCACTGTGAGGACTCTGACACTGCCTCTGTATCACTGTGAGGACTCTGTCACTGCCTCTGTATCACTGTGAGGACTCTGACACTGCCTCTGTATCACTGTGAGGACTCTGTCACTGCCTCTGTATCACTGTGAGGACTCTGTCACTGCCTCTGTATCACTGTGAGGACTCTGTCACTGCCTCTGTATCACTGTGAGGACTCTGTCACTGCCTCTGTATCACTGTGAGGACTCTGTCACTGCCTCTGTATCACTGTGAGGACTCTGTCACTGCCTCTGTATCACTGTGAGGACTCTGTCACTGCCTCTGTATCACTGTGAGGACTCTGTCACTGCCTCTGTATCACTATAAGAATCTGCACTCACCTGACCAAACAGCAGCTGCAATGTCAGCTTCTCCTCCTTCTCCTGCTGAAAGAAATATAAATACATTTTTAAAAATCCTTCAGAACCTGAGAACTCCAATTTTTATGAGTTTTTGAAAAGTGCAAAACCAGCCTCTGCTTTAAACTAGACAGTGATGTAAACTGCTGGGACACCCTTATTAAAGTGAGGACAGTAAACATACATGCTGTTTTATTTCTCTCTTAGGTATACTTAGACACTTACTGTGCTCTACCTTAGTTAGCCACGGTTTGGCAATGCTTTTCCCGTGGTTACAATGCATTTACAATAGTTGATTACTATGCGTTACAAAACCTTGCTATTTGTTACTAGCATGCCTATGTTTTACCATGCTTTCACTTTGCTGTGGTTTTACTTCAGCACACTGTTCTAAGGGTTACCATGCGGGTCTATAATTTTATTAAGCTTTGATATGCCTTTGCTATGGTCTGCTCCAGTGAGCTGCTGTAAGATGATTACCAGGTCCAGGATGGAGTAGAGGGAAAGGTCCAGATAGACAGTCACGGGCTGGTCCCAGTGCAGCACTGGGCGAAATCTCTTCACGTATCCCTGAGTGATCCTCTGTCCCAAGAGCACCAGGTCTTCCCCCGCTGCACCGCACACTCCTCGGGGGAAGCAAAGCATTCCTTTACATCACTTACTCATATCTGACTGATACTGTTAAAGCCCCTGTGCTTTCGTATCACATGATTAATATCAATTCCATTGCACAGCGCAGACTTTGAAACTTTGAGTCTGTATCAGCGCTCTCATGGAGTGCAAGAGGAGTCTTTCCTCTCTATAACAACATGGAGAATTGAATGTTTTTATATTATTATTACTATTATTATTATTATTATTATTATTAGTGATCCATAGTACCCCGGACGAGCCCCCATTTGTTGTGAAGATCAAGGCACTAAGAGCATTAAACACAGAGTGTGACAAAAGGAGTTTGGTATTCTTAGATAATTAATACACCCCAATAGAATAACCCCAGCTGATGTTAAATGCTCATCCCTTGGTTAGGGCATCATGAAGTTCAAACCCTTCCCAGCCTGACAACTGAGGAGCTTTCTTATAATGCTTGACAAGGCTGCTCACAAAGTCTAATAAATCAATTTCCTCCCCTCCCCATCCCCTTCCTCCCCTTACCCAACCCAGAATCACTGGAGTGGGGGTCTCCCTCCCTTCCCCTTACCCAACCCAGTCTCCATGAATCACTGGGTGAGGCATCTCCCTCCTCCTCCCCTTACCCAACCCAGTCTCCATGAATCACTGGGTGAGGCATCTCCTCCTCCTCCCCCTTACCCAACCCAGTCTCCATGAATCACTGGGTGAGGCATCTCCCTCCCCTCCCCTTACCCAACCCAGTCTCCATGAATCACTGGGTGAGGCATCTCCCTCCCTCCCCTTACCCAAACCCAGTCTCCATGAATCACTGGGTGAGGCATCTCCCTCCCCTCCCCTTACCCAACCCAGTCTCCATGAATCACTGGAGTGAGGCATCTCCACCCCCTCCCCTACCCAACCCAGTCTCCATGAATCACTGGAGTGAGGCATCTCCCCCTCCCCTTACCCAACCCAGTCTCCATGAATCACTGGAGTGAGGCATCTCCCTCCCCTCCCCCACCCAACCCAGTCTCCATGAATCACTGGGTGAGGCATCTCCCTCCTCCCCTTACCCAACCCAGTCTCCATGATTCACTGGGTGAGGCATCTCCTCCCCTCCCCTTACCCAACCCAGTCTCCATGAATCACTGGAGTGAGGCATCTCCCCCCTCCCCTTACCCAAACCCAGTCTCCATGAATCACTGGGTGAGGCATCTCCTCCCCTCCCCTTACCCAACCCAGTCTCCATGAATCACTGGGTGAGGCATCTCTCCCTCCCCTTACCCAACCCAGTCTCCATGAATCACTGGGTGAGGCATCTCCCTCCCCTACCCAACCCAGTCTCCATGAATCACTGGGTGAGGCATCTCCCCTCCCCCTACCCAACCCAGTCTCCATGAATCACTGGGTGAGGCATCTCCACCCCTCCCCTTACCCAACCCAGTCTCCATGAATCACTGAGTGAGGCATCTCCCCCTCCCCTTACCCAAACCCAGTCTCCATGAATCACTGGGTGAGGCATCTCCACCCTCCCTACCCAACCCAGTCTCCATGATTCACTGGAGTGAGGCATCTCCTCCCTCCCCTACCCAACCCAGTCTCCATGAATCACTGGGTGAGGCATCTCCTCCCTCCCCTTACCCAACCCAGTCTCCATGAATCACTGGAGTGAGGCATCTCCACCCCCCCTTACCCAACCCAGTCTCCATGAATCACTGGAGTGAGGCATCTCCCCCCCCCCCCCCCTTACCCAACCCAGTCTCCATGAATCACTGGAGTGGGGTCTCCTCCCTCCCCCTTACCCAAACCCAGTCTCCATGAATCACTGAGTGAGGCATCTCCCTCCCTCCCCTTACCCAACCCAGTCTCCATGAATCACTGGAGTGAGGCATCTCCCTCCCCTCCCCCTTACCCAAACCCAGTCTCCATGAATCACTGGAGTGAGGCATCTCCACCCCCCCTTACCCAACCCAGTCTCCATGATTCACTGGAGTGAGGCATCTCCTCCCCTCCCCTACCCAACCCAGTCTCCATGAATCACTGGAGTGAGGCATCTCCTCCCCTCCCCTACCCAACCCAGTCTCCATGAATCACTGGTGAGGCATCTCCCCCCCCTACCCAACCCAGTCTCCATGAATCACTGGAGTGAGGCATCTCCTCCCTCCCCTTACCCAACCCAGTCTCCATGAATCACTGGAGTGAGGCATCTCCACCCCCCTCCCCCTTACCCAACCCAGTCTCCATGAATCACTGGAGTGAGGCATCTCTCCCTCCCCTACCCAAACCCAGTCTCCATGAATCACTGGGTGAGGCATCTCCACCCCCCTACCCAACCCAGTCTCCATGATTCACTGGAGTGAGGCATCTCCACCCCCTCCCCTTACCCAACCCAGTCTCCATGATTCACTGGAGTGAGGCATCTCCACCCCCCTCCCCCTTACCCAACCCAGTCTCCATGAATCACTAGAGTGAGGCATCTCCCTCCCCCTCCCCCTTACCCAATCCAGTCTCCATGAATCACTAGAGTGAGGCATCTCCCTCCCTCCCCTTACCCAACCCAGTCTCCATGAATCACTGGAGTGGGGCTCTCCCTCCCTCCCCTACCCAACCCAGTCTCCATGATTCACTGGAGTGAGGCATCTCCCTCCCCCTCCCCCTTACCCAACCCAGTCTCCATGAATCACTGGAGTGAGGCATCTCCCTCCCCCTTACCCAATCCAGTCTCCATGAATCACTAGAGTGAGGCATCTCCCCCTCCCCCCTTACCCAACCCAGTCTCCATGAATCACTGGAGTGGGGTCTCCTTCCCTCCCCTACCCAACCCAGTCTCCATGAATCACTGGACTGAAGTGTCTCCCTCCCTCCCCTACCCAACCCAGTCTCCATGATTCACTGGAGTGAAGCATCTCCCTCCCTCCCCCTTACCCAACCCAGTCTCCATGAATCACTGGAGTGGGGGTCACCCTCCCTCCCCTTACCCAACCCAGTCTCCATGAATCACTGGACTGAAGTGTCCTCCCTCCCCGTTACCCAACCCAGTCTCCATGATTCACTGGAGTGAAGCATCTCCTCCCTCCCCCTTACCCAATCCAGTCTCCACGAATCACTGTAGTGGGTGTCTTCCTCCCCTCCTTCTCATCCTCCTTACCTGCACAGTGCATGCAGCCGATCGCCAGGGTCAAAAGCACAGCCAGGCTCATCTCACAGTCAAGAGAAATCCAGAAATCCAGCGTGTCCACCAGCGCAGACAGGCAGTACTGAGGCTGAATCCTAGGGTGAGACAGAGGATCAGCCAGCTCAGTCAGCCTCATTTCAATATTCAAACAGATAACCTTTCCTAAAACACAATTGTACCATTTAGCCTCTTATCTCATCATGACAGTCATGTCTTTTGCATACCGATTTCCCAGAAGTAGAAAGAGAGGCCTCAGTCCTGGTCAACAGGTTAATTAAACACTGTAGCACACACACACACACACACAGGTTAATTAAACACTGTAGCGCACACACACACACACACACACAGGTTAATTAAACACTGTAGCAAGCACACACACACACACACACACACACACACACAGGTTAATTAAACACTGTAGCAAGCACACACACACACACACACACACAGGTTAATTAAACACTAACACACACACACACACACACACACACACACACACAGGTTAATTAACCACTGTAGCAAGCACACACACACACAGGTTAATTAAACACTGTAGCAAGCACACACACACACACACAGGTTAATTAAACACTAGCACACACAGGTTAATTAAACACTGTAGCACAATGCGCTCCTGCTCTGACACATTTTGATAACACTATGCTGTTTGATACTCCTCTCATGAATCTTCAGTTATGTGCCTGTCCTTTAAGCCACTCATGAATCAAGATGTTCTTGTACTGAGGGATTTGTTTATTGGTCTGTTGTATTTGTTGTTGAACTGCATTAATCACCACCTCTTTTGGACCCCTGCACCTCTCCCTGCTCTGGAACAGGAGGCTGTGGTCTTTGTCTTTGTAACAGGAGGCTGTGGTCTTTGTCTTTGTAACAGGAGGCTGTGGTCTTTGTCTTTGGAACAGGAGGCTGTGGTCTTTGTCTTTGGAACAGGAGACTGTGGTCTTTGTCTTTGGAACAGGAGACTGTGGTCTTTGTCTTTGGAACAGGAGGCTGTGGTCTTTGTCTTTGGAACAGGAGATGTGTTCTTTGTTTTTGGAACAGGAGACTGTGGTCTGTTTTTGGAACAGGAGACTGTGGTCTTTGTCTTTGGAACAGGAGGCTGTGTTCTTTGTCTCTGGAACAGGAGGCTGTGGTCTTTGTGTTTGTAACAGGAGATGTGTTCTTTGTGTTTGGAACAGGAGACTGTGGTCTGTTTTTGTAACAGGAGGCTGTGTTCTTTGTGTTTGTAACAGGAGGCTGTGGTCTTTGTGTTTGTAACAGGAGGCTGTGTTCTTTGTCTTTGGAACAGGAGGCTGTGTTCTTTGTCTTTGGAACAGGAGGCTGTGTTCTTTGTCTTTGGAACAGGAGGCTGTGTTCTTTGTCTTTGGAACAGGAGGCTGTGTTCTTTGTCTTTGGAACAGGAGGCTGTGTTCTTTGTCTTTGGAACAGGAGGCTGTGTTCTTTGTCTTTGGAACAGGAGGCTGTGTTCTTTGTCTTTGGAACAGGAGGCTGTGTTCTTTGTCTTTGGAACAGGAGGCTGTGTTCTTTGTCTTTGGAACAGGAGGCTGTGTTCTTTGTCTTTGGAACAGGAGGCTGTGTTATTTGTGTTTTGTGATTTATGATACGTTGGTACGCCATGTGCAGGGTGTCTCTTTATAACAGTTTGCACAGTCTGAGCAGCACACATTGCATGAGATGACAAGTCTTATAATAATAGGAGACACCCGACACATCATGGATTGATTTATACCATTCATTCAACAGTGGAGGGTGTAACAGTGTGACGGTGAGCTCTGATGAGGCGGATAGTAAAGTAAGAGACAGTTATTGTATTGTAAGTGTAAGTGTATTCGCCTGTACAGGGCTGACGTGTTCCAGATACATTTGAATTTTCAAATGCAAATTAGCTTCTACAAGCCAGTTTCAGCATCATTACACACAGAGAAGCAATACAGATAAAAGATGCAAAACGCAGATAAAGAACATAAAATAAAACACACGTTAATAGTGCAAGAGTGTAATAAACCATACTAACGAGACGAGACCACGCGACACTTCAACACTCCTAGTATCTGATTTATCTTAAATCGTAGTCATCTCAGATCTTAAAGGATTGTAATGATGAGGCATTGGTCTGACCCTGACTACAAAGCACCACATAACAAGGGACTTTACACACACTCCTTTGCTCTATGTTAATCCCAGAAGCACACACACACACACACACACACACACACACACACACACACACTTTGCTCTATGTTAATCCCAGGAGCACACACACACACACGTACACACACACACACACACACACACACACTCCTTTGCTCTATGTTAATCCCAGAAGCACACACACACACACACACACACACACACACACACACACACACACACTTTGCTCTATGTTAATCCCAGGAGCACACACACACACACGTACACACACACACACACACACACACACACTCCTTTGCTCTATGTTAATCCCAGAAGCACACACACACACACACACACACACACACACTCCTTTGCTCTGTGTTAATCCCAGAAGCACACACACACACACACACACACACACACACACACACACACACTTTGCTCTATGTTAATCCCAGGAGCACACACACACACACACACACACACACACACACACACCCCTTTGCTCTGTGTTAATCCCAGAAGCACACACACACACACACACACACACACACACACACACACACACTTTGCTCTATGTTAATCCCAGGAGCACACACACACACACGCACACACACACACACACACACACGCACACACACACCCCTTTGCTCTGTGTTAATCCCGGGAGCACACACACACACACGTACACACACACACACACACACACACACACACACACTCCTTTGCTCTATGTTAATCCCAGAAGCACACACATACACACACACACACACCTTTGCTCTGTGTTAATCCCAGCACACACACACACACACACACACACACGCATACACGTCTATGCTACTAAGTGGGGTGTATGATTCTCCAACAGCTAAGTGGGCACCATGACTTCCAAACATTTTCTTTAAACCAGATATATATAGAAAATTATGTTTTAAGCTCAACATTGATAATTTTTGTTTAAATTAGAAAAAATATATTAAAAAAATAAACCACCAAGTGGGGACTTAAACAACGTTTACGCTACAAAGTGGGGTCCTGCACAGCCTGCAGTAGGACTGTGTCTGATCTGCAGCCACAACCTGCTGTTCACAACCATTACACAGACATGTTGCAGATTCATCTTCCTCTTTCTTACAATTCAGCATTTAGTAGTTCTGAACTTCTAATTCTTTACTCTTGATTACAGAATCTTTGCAAATGATTATGAGAATGTTTTAAAAATCTAATTTGTAATTTTTATCTAAATTAATTATAACCATAAGATTATTTCTACTTAATTTTAATTAACTCTGCTGATTTTGATCATACTAAATATAAATATATAAATATTATATCATATTTAATGTTTAAATTATAATATTTACCTGACATATAATTTTAAAATACATTTCTTTCATTTCTTTAACCACTGGACCACACAGCCTCCACACATTAATTTAATTATAAGTCTCTATATACAAAAAAAATCAATTTTTAAACTTGGCGATTTCATCATTTAGCTAACCGATACATCTGAAAAACCATTATTGTTCAGCAATTACAGCTGAAAAAATAAATCTGGGTTTTCACAAAGTAAAGATTTATATTGCCAGTTAATCTAATGCTGAATGAGCCCCCGCCCATTGAAGCGTTTGATTGGGCGATGTGTGCTGCAGAGCTGCCCTTCACTCTGAGAGCCAATCCCTCCACTTCTCCGCCTCCTCTGCATACAATGCCAACATTTTTTTACACATTTCAAAACTTTGAAGAATGTGTTTGTTAACATTGATATTTTTAGCGAAATCTGGACTTTTTTGGTTAAAAATAGGAACAAATACACAATTTACATTAAATCCGTGAAAAATATTGGTGTTTTTTTTTTTTTTTTTTACACATGGCACAAATACACAGAAGCTGCATTTCAGCTCTGTTCACTGCAGTTTCACTGACCCTCGCCACTTCAAACATCATTTCTCCAGAACTGCCCCTGTAATCATAGTCGTGCCCCCTTACTGACTCTCCAGCCCCCACTTTGTGCACCACTGACCTATACACACTGTTTGGCTAATCCAGCTCCTAGTAAAACCTGGAATGGGCCACCGTGCTCTGCAGTAGGAGTCTGATGTGTGTGTCTGCTCTCAGCCTGGTGCAGGAGGGATTCTGCATGGCGGAGGGGTGCTACTGGACAGTGTGGGAGCAGCTGGGCATGGCCTTCCAGACCCCCGAGGCGTACTGCGAGAAGAACATCTTCCGCTCGCTGGCATACATGCGGCCGCTCAGCATCTGGGCCATGCAGTTGGCACTGGAGAGGAGAGAGTCTGGGGAGAGAGGATCGCCCTGAACACTGACCCCCATCATGTAGCTGGCATTGGAGAGGAGAGAGTCTGGGGAGAGAGGATCGCCCTGAACACTGACCCCCATCATGCAGCTGGCACTGGAGAGGAGAGAGTCTGGGGAGAGAGGATCGCCCTGAACACTGACCCCCATCATGCAGCTGGCACTGGAGAGGAGAGAGTCTGGGGAGAGAGGATCGCCCTGAACACTGACCCCCATCATGCAGCTGGCACTGGAGAGGAGAGAGTCTGGGGAGGGAGGATCGCCCTGAACACTGACCCCCATCATGCAGCTGGCACTGGAGAGGAGAGAGTCTGGGGAGAGAGGATCGCCCTGAACACTGACCCCCATCATGCAGCTGGCACTGGAGAGGAGAGAGTCTAGGGAGAGAGGATCGCCCTGAACACTGACCCCCATCATGCAGCTGGCACTGGAGAGGAGAGAGACTGGACAACCAAGATCTACGCCTTAGTTACAGTGAGACATTAAATAATTACAAACACACACTCAAAAATAAAAAGAACAACCATATCAATAAACAACTGACAGAAATCGAGGAGTCCATTAACTCAAACCAATTCTGGGAAAATTGGAACAAACTGAATAAATAAAAAACGGACGAATTGGCTATTCAAAATGGAAACACATGGAAAGAACATTTTGAAAAACTATACAAAACAATACCACAAAATGGACAAATATTAGACCAAAAAAATATTTATTATTTAAAAATATTTATTTAAAAACTAAAACAAATGGAATTGTCAATTAAAGACAATCAGAACCCCCTGGACTCACCGATCACTGAGCAGGAGCTAAAGGAGAAATTGCAGGCCCTTCAGAATAGAAAAGCCAGCGGGGCAGACAGCATCTCCAATGAGATGCTGAAACACAGCAGCCCCAAGCTGCAGGAGGCCCTGCTCAAACTCTTCAATATCATTCTAAAGGTGGGTTATTTCCCTGATATCTGGAATCAAGGATTAATTACACCCATATATAAAAATGGAGACAAATTCGACCCCAATAATTACCGGGGCATCTGTGTGAGCTGTAATCTGGGGAAGGTGTTCTGCAGTATCATTAACGCCCGGATACTTGCCTTCCTTACCGAACACAGTGTCCTGAGCAAGAGTCAGATTGGCTTCCTTCCAAAACACCGGACATCTGACCACATTTACACCCTACCTGCAGTTTGAGCCCAACACTGTTCAACATCTATATCAATGAGCTGGCCACAGTGTTGGAGCAGTCTTCAGCTCCTGGCCTCACTCTACATGACACTGAAGTTAAATTCCTGCTCTACGCAGATGACCTGGTCCTGCTGTCACCCACAGAGCAGGGTCTGCAGCAGAGCCTGTCACTGCTAGAGCAGTACTGTCAGACCTGGGCCCTGACAGTAAACATGAACAAGACCAGAGTCATGATATTCCAGAAGAAAGCCAGATCTCAGGGAAATAAGTACCACTTCACCCTGGGCAAAAACACTTTGGAACACTGCACACACTACACCTATCTAGGCCTAGAAATCAACGCGTCAGGGAGTTTCAACCTGGCAGTGAATGCACTAAAAGAAAAAGCATGCAGGGCATTTTATGCTATTAAGAGAAAAATTCATATAAAGATCTCAATTAAAATTTGGTTAAAAATTTTTGAAAGTGTCATCCAACCCATTGCCCTGTTTGGCAGTGAAGTGTGGGGTCCGCTCACAGAGCAGGATTTTACAAAATGGGACAAACACCCAACAGAAGCCCTGCATACAGAGTTTTGCAAAAGTATCCTGCAAATACAAAGGAAAACTCCAAACAATGCATGCAGGGCTGAATTAGGCCAATACCCACTATTGATTAATATCCAAAAAAGAGCAATTCAATTTTGGCTCCATCTAAAAAATAGTAACATAAACTCTTACCACCATAAAGCCCTGCAATACCAAGAGCAGAGCCCAGAGAAGAGTCCCCTCAGACAGCTGGTCCTGAAGCTCACTGCACTAACACACACTAACACCAACCAGCTTCAGGACAGCTCCACTCTAACACATACAATCAGAGTCAACCAAATTATAGCACAAAACAAACAAGAATATCTTATTCATTGGGACACACACACTAAAGCAAACTGGAATGCTATCGGCCCTAAAAGACACTACACCCGGCTGAATACCTGACCAGGGTGAAAAACAGTAAACAGAGACAGACCTTAACAAAGTACAGGCTCAGTGAGCACAGCCTGGCCATCGAGAAGGGCCGACACAGGCAGACATGGCTACCCAAAGAGGACAGGCTGTGTGATCACTGTCAGCTCAATCAGGTCGAGACAGAGATACACTTTTACTGCAGTGCACAAAATATAAGAATATAAGGAAGCCTTCTTCCCAAAAATACAAAATCTCTGCACAGATTTCTCAGACTTGCCAGACCCAGAAAAACTCCCCATCCTCCTCGGAGAGCACACAAGCTGTATAGAAGAGGCAGCCCAGCACACAAGCGCCTGCCACAGCCTGAGGGACAGGGAGTGACACTGAGGCTCCTCACACAGGGAGGAAAAGAAAAATAAATAAATAAATAAATAAATAAATACATGTTATAGAATAAATGTATATCATTATTGTTGTTGTGATGTGTTTGAAGTACTGTGTTGTTTTTGTTTTATTTTTAAAAGTTTAAAAGTTTTAAATGTTCATTGTAAAGATGGAATTTACCCATCATTGCTTTGGCAATACTTGTGAAAAATCAGTCATGCCAATAAAGCACTTGAAATTGAAATTGAAATTGAATTGACTGGGAAGACAGGAGCGCCCTGAACACTGACCCCTATCATGCAGCTGGAAAGTGTCATCCCAGTGTCATCTCAGTGCTGTACAGATAGACACCTCTCTCTCTCTCTCTCTCTCTCTCTCTCTCTCTCTCTCTCTCTCTCTCTCTCTCTCTCTCTCTCTCTCTCATCCAGCAGTGAAGGTCTGCCTGCCACACTGTATTTACTCTTTAATAATGATGATAAGAAGATGATAGTGGCTGTACCTGACTAAATCCTATGTGCTGTTTGTTTGTGCATTGTTGGGTCCCAGTTGTATCTGCACTGATGGGTTCCAGTTATACTGACCTGTGTGTCCAGGATTGTATTATTGTATCTGCACTGATGGGTTCCAGTTATACTGACCTGTGTGTCCAGGATTGTATTATTGTATCTGCACTGATGGGTTCCAGTTATACTGACCTGTGTGTCCAGGATTGTATTATTGTATCTGCACTGATGGGTTCCAGTTATACTGACCTGTGTGTCCAGGATTGTATTATTGTATCTGCACTGATGGGTTCCAGTTATACTGACCTGTGTGTCCAGGATTGTATTATTGTATCTGCACTGATGGGTTCCAGTTATACTGACCTGTGTGTCCAGGATTGTATTATTGTATCTGCATTGATGAGTTCCAGTTATACTGACCTGTGTGTCTAGCTGTTCAGTCCAGGGCAAACTGATGAGTCCCCTTCATCTTCAACTTCATATGGCTGCAGCATTTAAAGGTTAAAACAATTTATTTGAGTTTTTTAAACATTGATAAATACAGTATAACTAGAAATAGTTACAAGCTGTTGTCTCAGCCATGTTCTGTGGTGCAGATTGACAATTTGCAAATCCAGTCTTACTAAAGTACAGTATAACAGGCAACCATTTTTCTAGCGTCTTGGGGGGGTGGGGGGTGGGCGGTGTTAAACAGTGCTTTCATCAGTCAGCTACACCATGTTCACTGTTTCATTCAGTTGTATGATTGGGTGTTACTTGGTATTTAAAGCTGTTTGGCCTCATTCAGTTGTATGATTGGGTGTTACTTGGTATTTAAAGCTGTTTGGCCTCATTCAGTTGTATGATTGGATGAGAGCAGAGCTGACCCTCCGAGCAGCACCTTCAGAAACCCAGGCCCCTGGATCAGGCTGCAGTGGACTGTCTCATCTTACAACCTCTAATCAAGCTGCAAGTGTGTTTCTCAAGCACTCTTTGCTGTGTCAAGGTCCATTTAAATCTGAATTAAAAAACAGACAAAACCCTGATTATTAATGCGCTTAATCTGTTTATATGGCACCTGCTGTGGTTTAAATGGTCAGAACACTTTGCCAGATCTACACTCTCAGTGACATTATAAGTGGAGTTGCTGCTAATAGGTTTCAATGGGGACGTGACTTATAATTTCCCTTATGGGCAAATCGCAGGAAAACGTCCCCCTCTATAGTACAGTAAATGCATTAGATGGGAACACTGTGTAATATCGGCCCTTTGTTTCTTGTAATGTAATTCCAGTCAGCCTAACTCTATGGGCAGCAGTGTGGAGTAGTGGTTAGGGCTCTGGACTCTTGACCGGAGAGTCGTGGGTTCAATCCCAGGTGGAGGACACTGCTGCTGTACCCTTCAGCAAGGTACTTTACCTAGATTGCTCCAGTAAAAACCCAACTGTATAAATAGTAATTGTATGTAAAAAATAATTTGATATCTTGTAACAATTGTAAGTCGCCCTGGATAAGGGCGTCTGCTAAGAAATAAATAATAATAACTCTATGACACCGTGGTGGGGCGCAGACACAACAAGGTATAAAAACATACATTTAAATGAATGGTAAAAAAATACAATTACATCAATGGTATATAAAAAAGCAAACACACACAATAGTTACATCACATAAAAAAAACAGCACCATGAACAAATACAAAAACAATAAATATCAAGCAATAGCAGAGCCGTAACTAGGGTGGGGCGAGCGGGGCGGAAAAATGACTTAAATGCATTTGCCACTCGAGTAATAATTTTGTTCTGCGGTTCTCAATGTTTTCACTTGTCAGCTGTCAGCGCCCCCTAGCATAGTTTGAAGATCGCATGCACCTCTGCACCAGAAAACTCACTTCCTTAGCAATGATTTTAACGACCACGATCCTGGTTCTACATAAACCAACACCACACGTCACCAGTTCGTTATTGCTATGGCATATCTGTGTCGTTCGCGTCCCCCGCAGTGTGCATTGCTTATTTATTTGTTCACTCCTGCAGCCTTCAGGACCAGCACTACTAGAAACTTAATGAAATGTAAAGGCGCATTTCATAACATGTATTAAGCAGCTACATAATAAAGGTAAACTAAAAACATTACGATAGGATAGACAACAAGTAAGACATTAATTTATAAGAAAATGCAAATAGATAAACAGCCCTTAAAATTCACCATCCTGAACTACAAGATGTTAAATTATGTTAAATTGAAGAAATAAACTCCCCAGTAATGTTGTTGAAGCTGACACCCTGGGATCCTTCAAGAAGCTTCTTGATGAGATTCTGGGTTCAATAAGCTACTAACAACCAAACGAGCAAGATGGGCTGAATGACCTCTTGTTTGTAAACTTTCTTATGTTCTTATGTTCTTAAATGTGGTGCCAGTATTTGGCAGGCATCCCAGGTGTCTCCATCTACCTGGACGACATTGTGGTGCACGGCGCTGCCCGGTCTCAGCATGACGCCCGTTTGCAGCGAGTTTCTCACCAGCTGTCCCATTGCCTGCCTTGGGTTTTTTTGGTCACCCATTATCAGGGTTATTACCCTGCACTGTAAAACACTCCAGTAAAACCCATCCATGGCTAGCCCCGGTGGGGTGCAGCTTAATCAAAGCTCAACAGTGTTTTACAAAAAATATTTGTCCCAACACTGGTATCTCTGGGTGCTTAGCAAATATTCAAATGTTTCATCCTCAGTCGGTGCTGATTGGCAGGGTTCAGGCCGAGAGTTCTTTGTTTATGTACATTACTGGTTGTTCAGCTCTGCAGGGATTAGGCCTGGCTGCACCATGGCAACAGAGCATGGATACTAACAGCGCAGCAGCTGCTAATCAAACCCAAATGCCACCTGCGTCATGCAGGGCTATTCCTGCTAACAAGGGAGGAAATGTCATTTCAAAATAAAAAACAGCAGGCTGGAGAGGAGAAATCAATAGGGCACAGCTACCAAGCAACAGAGGAGCAGCATTATTATTATTATTATTATTATTATTATTATTATTATTATTATTATTATTATTATTATTTTCTTAAATTAAATGTCAGGCTTGATTAACCCATTAAGTACCCAATTATTAGTATTATTATTTTTAAATCAGAACACAAGCTGTATTGATACATTCTAAATAAATATTTCTTCACAGAAACAAATGTAAATCCTTTTGACTACGAACTTCTGTGTCCTATTTAGAGGACAGTCAAGTTAGACGTGCCTGTAATCAGACCAGTGCAATTTCACACCGGCTCAACACATTGAAAACTGTGGGGAGGAAAAACACCAAGAAAATGTATCATTTTTAGGCTTCAATTTCTTATTTTATATTGAGGCGTCATAAAAGCATTTGACAGGCTATATTTTCAGAATATACAGTTACATTTAGATTTAAATTTTGTGCTTAGCAAAATTAGAGTAATTTCTCTTTAACAATATAGTTAGAGAACATTAAAATAACAGGTCCATGCTACCAGTTAAAAATGCTCAAAGAAAAAAATGACCAAGTAGCCCGCCCTCAAATGAGGAAATGGCACTCAATGAGATAAGAACAACCCCATGGAGGCTGTGTGGTTAAAGAAAAGGGCATGTAACCAGGAGGTCAAATCCCACCTCAGCCACTGACTCATTGTGTGACCCTGAGCAAGTCACTTAACCTCCTTGTGCTCCGTCTTTCGGGTGAGACGTAAATGTAAGTGACTCTGCAGCTGATGCATAGTTCACACACCCTAGTCTCTGTAAGTCACCTTGGATAAAGGCGCCTGCTAAATAAACAAATAATAATAATAAAAATAAGGTTTTGAAGTCTGGCCTTTAAAGGGTTGGCTGTCTGTGACTGCAGTATTCCATGTGCAGGTATAGAGGAAATGACCTTTTATATTTATATAGTGCCTTTTCCATGAGAAATGACTCAGAGACCATCACATTCACAGAGTCACACAGGATCTTCAGTCTCCAAGTACATGAGCACATAAGAAAAGTCTGGAAACAAGAAAAGGCCATTCAGTCCATGAAGGCTCATCCCTGTTCGCACCATTCTGCCCTATGGGGGGAGCCCATTTTAAAGAAACAGAATCTAGTTGTAAATGTCCCCAGTGTTTTATATCCTACTGTGTCTCCTGGTAGGCTATTCCATGCATTTCAAACTCTCTGTGTAAAACAGTGCTTCCTACCTTCTGTTCTAAACTTGCTTTTACTCAGCTTCCAGTTTTGCCCTCTTGTTCTTCTCTCTGTGCTAAATTTGAAGTCGTGTCTTGGGTTAACTATACCATGTATGATTTTAAAGACTTCACTCAAGTCCCCTCTTTCCCTTCTTTTTTCTAGGCTCAGTAGATTTCATTATTTTAGCCTGTCCTCATGGCTCGTGTCATTCAGTCCTGGGATCAGCCTAGCTGCCCTTCTCTGTACCTTCTCCAGTGCAATGATGTCTTGTTTGTAGTGATGTGACCAAAACTGCACACAGTATTCTCGGTTGGGCCTAACTAGGGCATTGTAGAATCTTAGCATAACCTCGCTAAGTCGACGATCTCCCTTTCCTAAAACCATGCTGACTGTCTCCCAGTAGGGGAGCAGTGTTCCCGTAGGCGAAGTGTTTTCTTAGGAGGTGTTCTTATACGCGGAGCCTACTATATTATATATTTTTAAGAGTTATTGAATTTTTTGTGATGTTAAACTACTGCAGGACCTTTGTAAACGAGGACTCTGTCCTCATTGCTTAAAGGATGAATAAATATAAATGAACAGAATAACTCTAACTATTGTCCAGGTAAAAGCAGAAATAACAAGAACAAAATGGGCTTATCAGAACAATGGAGGCACACCTTAGCCAGCCCGCAATGTTTCCTTTGAAAACCAGGCCTGAGCCAGCTAATTTGAAGCAGGCAGTGGTATTAATTAAGGGCTGCGGCTTTGATGATGGAAATGGCACTCAGCAGCCCTGAAACATGCTCTCCTGGAACAAATGGATTAAATCACTTCAGCGAGTAAGCGTGGCCTTGCGTGAATAATCTTGTGTTCCCGTCTGCAAAATGTCAAGTGGTTAAATATGTACAGCATATAACTGAGGCTTTAACAGTTGTTTGGCTCTTCGTTGCAGCGTGGTGGAGCTGTGTGAGTCTCCACAACATTCATTTATTTACTTAACTAGTGTAAGAATGATTTAGGAAAGAGACAGCCTCCTTGTGACTTAGCTCATAGCTGTAAGAGGTCGACCAAGACTGGGTGAGAGTGTAATGACCCTGAAGACAGCTCCATCAATTTAGGAGCTTAGTAATGACCCTGGAGAGAGCTCCATCAATTTAGGAGCGTATGAATGAGAACGAGTGCCCCACCTCTCTGGCTATAACACTTGGTCTCTTACCCAGAGTCCCTGATGATGTAGTTGATGCTAGAGATGAGAATTATGAGCTTGTCTGGACCCGGCTGGGTACAGACCCACCCATAAACAAACCCTCTGTACTGCATTTACAGAAATATTGCGAAGTCCGTTAAGTGCACTGTATCCAGCTCTGCTCTGCTGGGTTTGCCTAAATAAATGGAACGTTGCTTTCAAGTCAGGGCAGAGGCTGGGCGCGAACTGGTGACACTGCGCACCGTAAGAGAGCCTCTTAACCACAAAGCACAAGAGATGGGCACATCTGCATTCTTGGTGTTTAGAGCATTTAAACTCATCTCATCTCACTGACAGGGAACAGGACAGAATCCATAACACTGCCCGTTACACTAGCCAGGACATTTTAGGCAAATCACCACAAGGGGACCCATCCTAACGGAGGTTGAGGAGAGAATGAAAGAAACTTCAAGACAACCTGTAAGAGGGCTGAGGCTGGGTACGAATCAACGACCATGCAGAGGGCAAGCACTTCAACCACTTTGCAATCACACCCTTACAAAATACAATGGTGGAAACCTTTCCTCATTAAAAGATAAAAACAAAGTACCTGGGGGATCTGAAAAGGTCATATTCAGGACTGCCCAGTCCCTGACCACCTTCCGATGCCTCCTCAAGACTCACCTCTTCAGACAGCACCTGTAGAACTCATCTTTTCCCTCTGGACACTTTATCACTCTTCCTTAAATGCGCTTTACTTGCACTTATCTGCTCCCTATTTTACTGCATTTAATCCTGTACTTTACAGAGTACTGTACTGTAATCTGCCACAAGTGTTATTCAATCTGTAGTATTTTGCATTTAATCGTATCCTGATGTAACTATCACTGACACTGTTATCTGCTCCGATATTGTAATATACTTGTACTTGCTAGAACTGAAGTAATTGTATTTTATCTTGCTCTTAATTGTATTAATAGTTGTACTGTGATTTTTGAAATGTATTTTTTGTTTACGACTGTAAGTCGTCCTGGGTAAGGGCGCCTGCTAATAAATAATAATAATAATAATAATAATAATAATAATAATAATAATAATAATCCTTTAATATTGAAGTGAATCAGCACATCTTATATAATTCTGTTCTATAACATCACATCATCATTCACAGCAGGGTGTTGAGTAGGAGGGCACATATTCACACCAGGTGTACTGAAGTGATGCTGGAACGTGTGTGTGTGTGTGAGGGATGAGGGGGGCAGGTTTACATTTCAAATCATCAAGCGCTTCCAGCTACTCTTCTGGATTTGATCAAAGCGCAGTAGTGAGACGGGCTTAGTGTTCAGAAATTAAACCTGCACGTTGTATTCCACCCAGTCCACCATCAAAACAGTAACCACAGACACAGAAGCCTTTGCCACAGACCCAGATTGTCTCAATTCTGGATGGCTTGTATGACACCTTCGTTAGCTTGAAGGCGGTCAGCGTTAATGTTTGCATGCCTTTTAAAAGCAATTTCCCGTAAAGATAATTTTGCAACCCCATCTCTTTCACTTTCTCTCTCTTTCTCTCTCTTTCTGTAAACAGGCACCTTAATCACAAAGCTTTGTTACAAACATGGAACCTCATTTCATTAAATTATAGTTAATCAAAACCATTATGTTATAATGACTTTGATTGTTATGTATAATGGGACATACTGGGGACCAAGTGGTAAATGAGGTTTAATGAGTCTGTTTCCCTGAATTACATGCAGAGTTCTCACTGACTGCCTACAAAATTCAGGGAGCTATTGATACTGCAACACTGTCCCTTCAATACAAGAAAGCCATGGAGAATTTACAGAGAGAGACGGTTCTTTCTTTCTTTCTTTCTTTCTTTCTTTCTTTCTTTCTTTTGCTGATTGAAATTCAACACTTTTCACAATATATCTGAGCATCTTGTTGGCCTTTTTTATAGCTTCCCCACATTGTCTAGATGAAGACATTTCTGAGTCAACATAAACTCCTAGGTCTTTTTCATAGATTCCTTCTTCAATTTCAGTATCTCGCATATGATATTCATAATGCACATTTTTATTGCCTGAGTGCAGTACCTTGCTCTTTTCTCTATGAAATGTCATTTGCCACTCCACTGGTTACCTCGCTCCATTTTGAGGTTTCTGTATGTACTCTTTTCAAATAGATCTGTATACCCAGCAGAAAATATTGTAGGTAGCTTTGTGCAGTCTGTGAAATAGCCTGCAGAGAGAGGTCGGACTGATGAAAGCAACTCTTTGAATTAAGTGCCAGACCTTGTTTGCATTCTAGTGTGATGAGAAAAGGTAACCAACTTTCTGGAGAGAGTTACTGAAGCTGAGCAAAAAAGGAATAATGTATTTTAAAAACAAATATATGTGTTTCACTAGAGTAGGTTTCTAAAGTAACAAAATAATAGAAGTCTTATAATAAGGAAATAAAAAAGACTTAGAAAACCAGTGTACAGTTTATCTAGTTCAAGAACAGACTCACAGTCAAGCCTCTTATTTAAAGAAAGAAGTGAGTTCGATTTAAAAGCAGTCTTTAATCTAAAAGCTAAGTAAATATTCTAGAAAGACTGAAATAATACAGCCATTAGACATGTTATACAGTGGCTCTCAAAAGTATTCACCCCCCATGGACTTTTCCACATTTTTTTGTGTTACAACATGGAATCAAAATCAATTTAATTAGGAGTTTTTGCCACTGATCAACACAAAAAAAGTCCATAATGTCAAAGTGAAAAATAAAATCTACAAATTGTGCTAAATTAATTACAAATATAAAATAGAAAATAATTGATTGCATAAGTATTCACCCCATTTGCTATGACACACCTAAATAAGCTCTGGTGCAACCAATTGTCTTTAGAAGTCACATAATTAGTTGAATGGAGTCCACCTGTGTGCAATTAAGGTGTTTCACATGATTTCAGATTAAATACACCTGTCTCTGGGAGGTCCCACAGTTGGTTAGTACATTTCCTAACAAAAACTACATCATGAAGACGAAGGAACATTCAAAGCAAATCTGGAATAAGGTTCTTCAAAAGCACCAATCAGGGGTAGGATATAAGAACATTTCCAAGGCATTGAATATCCCCTGGAGTACAGTAAAGTCCATTATTAAGAAATGGAGAGTATATGGCACAACTGTGAATCTGTCTAGAACAGGCCACCCTCAAAAACTGAGTATCCAGGCTAGAAGGGCACTAGTCAGGGAGGCCATCAAGAGGCCTATGGCAACTCTAAAGGAGTTACAGTCTTCCACGGCTGAGCTGGGAGACACTGTGCATACGGCAACAATAGCCTGGGTGCTTCACAAAACTGGCCTTTATGGGAGAGTGGCAAAAAGAAAGCCATTGTTGAAAAAAACTTGCATCAAATCTCGGCTAGAGTTTGCCAGAAGGCATGTGGGAGACTCTGAGACCAAGTGGAAGAAGATTCTATGGTCTGATGAGACCAAAATAGAGCTTTTGGCCTCAGCTAAAGCTATGTTTGGCGCAAGCCTAACACCGCACATCATCCTGAGAACACCAACCCTACTGTGAAGCATGGTGGTGGCAGCATCATGATTTGGGGATGCTTCTCTGCGTCAGGGCCTGCAAAGCTCGTGAAGATAGAGGGCAAAATGGATGCAGCAAAGTACAGTGAAATCCTGGAGGAAAACCTGCTGAAGTCTGCAAGAGACCTGGGACTTGGGAGAAAATTCATCTTCCAGCAGGACAATGACCCCAAACATACAGCCAAAGCCACACTGGAGTAGCTTAAAAACAAAAAGGTCAATGTCCTGGAGTGGCCCAATACTTATGCAATCAATTATTTTCTGTTTTGTATTTGTAATTAATTTAGAACAATTTGTAGATTTTATTTTTCACTTTGACATTATGGACTTTTTTTGTGTTGATCAGTGGCAAGAACTCCTAATTAAATTGATTTTGATTCCATGTTGTAACACAATAAAATGTGGAAAAGTCCAAGGGGGGTGAATACTTTTGAGAGCCACTGTATTTGGAAAAGACAATAAGATGAAATAGTATAAACTGTAACTTTAACAACTAAGTTTGTAACCTCGTTCTCACCTGCTTCTAGTACAAGCAATGCTGGAAATGACTCATTGGTAAAAGCCAAGATCCTCTCTATAATGAGCGATCTCGTTGACATTAATGAATGAAATACCTTTCAGATAACAGAAGGCAGAAGTTTATATTAAAATAAACATTTTCTATATATCTCAAACCTGTGAACCTGGCAAGAAGAGATGGAGGCACAGAGCGTAGGACGGTTTAGTGAATTAAGCTAAAGATTGGTCTAAAATAATGAGTATTAGAAAATGCTTATGGTGTTGTTTCATATTAATCAACACTAAAAGAGGCCAAAAGGTAGGTTGTCTTAAAACCTGCTTCAGCTGGATTCTGTATGAACAGAAAAAGGGGTCAAACTTAGTTCAGTCAGAATAATACTATTGCATTCTAATATATAAATGGTAGCCTGTATTTAGATGTAAATAACTGGACCTTCCACTAAAAGCTTAAAAGACTTCATAACAGATCAATGGAGTAAAATAATATTACAATTTCTAGGAGCAACTGTTATACTGAACTGAATTAGAAATACATCTTATAATGCCATTTAAAGTTAAACTGTTGAAAGAACATATTGAGAGTTCATTATAACATATGCGTGACATTGACAATGTTGTGAACAAAGAGTTGACCGGATCCTTCTAGAATATGTCATTAACTCAAAGATAATAACTGTCAAGGCAGATTGATGATCAGATTTAATTGAGGGAAAATCCTATATAAGCCCAGAGCAAGACCCCATTCGATACCATTGATCTTGATCTTGCAAGCTGACGTGATCCATGCTCTGAGGGTCTCTGAAAAACTGATTGCCATTTCATCCGAAGTTAGAAGTCTCTGCCTTTTGAAGACAGTTTTCATTTTTCATATACAGTGGCTCTCAAAAGTATTCACCCCCCTTGGACTTTTCCACATTTTATTGTGTTACAACATGGAATCAAAATGGATTTAATTAGGAGTTTCTGCCACTGATCAACACAAAAAAGTCCATAATGTCAAAGTGAAAAATAAAATCTACAAATCGTTCTAAATTAATTACAAATACAAAACAGAAAATAATTGATTGCATAAGTATTCACCCCCTTGAGTCAATATTTGGTAGAGGCACCTTTGGCAACAATTACAGCCATGAGTCTATTTGGATAAGTCTCTACCAGGTTTGCACATCTGGACACTGCAATTTTTGCCCATTCTTCTTTGCAAAATTGCTCAAGCTCCGTCAAGTTGGATGGGGACCTTTAGTGAACAGCAATTTCCAACTCTTTCTACACATTCTCAATTGGATTGAGGTCTGGGCTTTGACAGGGCCACTCCAGGACCTTTTTGTTTTTAAGCTACTCCAGTGTGGGTTTGGCTGTATGTTTGGGGTCATTGTCCTGCTGGAAGATGAATCTTCTCCCAAGTCCCAGGTCTCTTGCAGACTTCAGCAGGTTTTCCTCCAGGATTTCTCTGTACTTTGCTGCATCCATTTTGCCCTCTATCTCGGTCGGCAAAGGAATAGCCTGGACTCGAACTCGCGACATCCAGACTATAGAATGCATCCTGCACTCTAGGCAAGTGCTTTTACTGGATGCGCCACTCGGGAGTCCCAGAGACAGGTGTATTTAACCTGAAATCATGTGAAACACCTTAATTGCACACAGGTGGACTCCATTCAACTAATTATGTGACTTCTAAAGACAATTGGTTGCACCAGAGCTTATTTAGGTGTGTCATAGCAAAGGGGATGAGTATTTATGCAATCAATTATTTTCTGTTTTATATTTGTAATTAATTTAGAACACTTTGTAGATTTTATTTTCCACTTTGACATTATGGACTTTTTTGTGTTGATCAGTGGCAAAAACTCCTAATTAAATTGATTTTGATTCCATGTTGTAATACAATAAAATGTGGAAAAGTCCAAGGGGGGTGAATACTTTTGAGAACAACTGTATATTTAGTTTTTTTTAGCTATTTTGTACCCATTGCCTGATTTATGAAGGTCAACAACCATTTGTCTCTTTTCATTTGTAAGTTCTTTGCCTTTCCCCATGGTGATGGATGACAAATGGATTTCATATGCGTGTTACCTCATTATTATACCCCACTGAAACAGGAAGTCATGGAAGGCCACAATACAGTTCTTTGAGACTGAGGTGAACTTAAAGAAGTAGAATGTTAATGCAGATTTAATTTTGTTTGATTTTATTTATAAGAATCTTTAGGGGTGCCAATAATTCTGACACCTATCTTTTTGAGAACATTTTTTTATTACTTGTTAATAATTTTTTTTTTCTCTGAGCAATTGTATTAGAATAAAAGAATATGGTTTTCCCATATATTTGAGCATAACATATAGCTCATTACATGTGTTGTTTATTTTATACAGCTTTTTTGCTCACCTTTATCAAGGGTGCCAATAATTTTGGAGTTGACTGTATGTATATATATATATATATATATATATATATATATATATATATGGATGAAGGCCATGTTTGCATCCTGAGCCATTCGAAAAAAAGGCATAATAGCACAGTAGTGACATCAAAATGGCATATTCGTCTATAAGAGTATACTTGACCTTTGACCCATATGACTCCTGTGCACATCGCGACCACTTTCAAACACAAAATGTCTTGTTTTCAATCACTCAACAACAGCCACAATTTGTGGTTTTTATAGGCACATTTTAACAAATCTGTCTCTGTGAAGATTTACAATCATCCCCCATCAATGGGAGCACCAAACAAGCGAGCAAGACAAATAATCTTCAACTCTGACAGAGACTAAGAAACAAAAGCATACCCCATTGAAACACCTTTTCCTTAAAAATACGTTATTTTTTGCAGTTCATTATCTAGTTAGCTTAATTCACCGTTCATGAATTATCCAAAAAAAATATTATATTTAAGATTCTTTAATATTGACTTAATTTACGTTGTTTTCATTAATTAAATTCACTTGCAATTTGAACCTTAACACCCATTTATTGTCTTTTTTTTATTACAGATATCCATGTATTATAAAAAATTATAGATGGGCTTCAATGAGTTACAGGAAAATATTTCCATCTCAGGTTTCTATGATATTTTATAAACTACTCGACCTTATGGTGGAGTAGTTCATGATGTCACATAAACCCGAGATGGAATTATTTTCATTCAAATGTTCACACCAGGATAGTCCCCTATGAATGAGATTGAAGACCTCGTTTCGGCAGCCCAGGGGTGACAGAGTGGATGCTGAGTTGAAGCTGAACAGATTGAATCCAGTGCATTGTAGCGGTACACCATTCAGGCCAGCGCAGTCAGAGACAGCAGCTGCAGCAGGAGCAGGGGGGTGTGGCTCCAGGACTGTACACCGAGTGTATTCGTTCTCATTGGTTGTGTTATGTCTGTATCTCGTTCTCATTGGTTGTGTTATGTCTGTATCTGTATTGGTGTTCTCTGTACTGAATTTACATACATGGATTACTATGTTTATTATTACATGTCTAATTGTCCCCAGCCAGGTCCTCCTGAGCTGCGTGTAGGAGAGTGGAGGCCTGGTTGGGGTTGTAGTGTGCGTTGGTTCCTGATCTGTGTGTATCATGAATAAACGTGCCTGTTCATTTTACTCACTGACTTCTCGTTCTTTCCTCCATCGCTGTAAACAGTATTAACTCTGGTTATTAGCTGCAATTCCAGCAGTATGGTTAAATTGACTTTACTGCACTCTCCCTTTACAGCTGTGGCTGAAGGTTTTGCATCACCCTATAGAATGAACTCATTTTGCTTCAGAAAGTTGAATGAAACTAGCTGAATAATGTTACGTTAACATATTAAATTATATACCGCTTTGTAGTTTTCCATATGCGTTTAGAAAATGGAAAATATATGACATTTCTAAATCTATGGTGTCCGGTAGACCTTTGCGATATCATTTTGTAGTTTGTTTGATTACATGGTGTCAAATAAATGATCCAAATGATGTTCATATATAGGTATTGCTAAGCATTTGGCCAAAGCATTAGATTAAACTGCAGCTGTGGGTTACATGGGGTGCCGGCTGTCTCTCACCTCTGCTGTGGATAATTCATTAAATTCTCATTTTAATGGAACTGCAATGAATACAAAACACCCTTCATCTCTGAGAAATCATCTGTGTGCTTCAAGTGACAGCTGAGCTACTCCAGCCTCCTCCTCAGCCCTAAAATGAATGAACCTCTGAAGTGTGTGAGTCATCGCTACATTTCTATAAGAAAATGAAGACATGGGATCCGTGGACAATGAGCTCTCCAGTGAAGAACTCTTGACATGTATTTCCCAAAGATGGAGAATGTAATAAAAGCTTTAACATTTAATCATCAGAAGTAAGACCGAATGTTCAATTTCCCGTGGATTTCACCTGGCTTTCAGGAGCAGACCTGACAGCTGGGCTTCCCTCCTTCTCGCAGGACATAGGTGTTCCAATGCAAGAGCAGCCGGGTTTACTTCTTAAAACAAAGGTGGTTTGAAAAAAAACAAAAAGTGTGTGGTGGTGCACGGTTACACAGGTTTGTGAAGTGCTTCCCACATTCTGAATAGTAATGATAATAAAAATAAACAACATGAATCAGAAGCTGTTTTTCTTACATGCATTTTAGCGAATGTCAATAGTCTGTAGTTGTGTTTAGTTTAGTTAAAACTAATGGCACAGATTTGTCCATGCTTTTCCTATAAGTATACTGTGAATTTACCATGATTTACCATGCCTCTCTGTGCTTTACAATGCTTACCTGTGCTTTGCCATGCTTTCACTGTACTTTATTACAGTTTCCTATGCTTTTAAGACACCATGTTTGATTTTTGCATCATCTATTGGCACTGACTTAATGGGATTCTGCAGTGAGTGACAGGATCCATTCCCTTCAGATTGGAAGCCACTCCCGACATAGGAATGCTCTGAATCCCATGACGTCCTGACATGGGAATGCTCTGAATCCCATGACGTCCTGACATGGGAATGCTCTGAATCCCATGACGTCCTGACATGAGAATGCTCTGAATCCCATGATGTCCTGACACAGTGCAATGCTCTGAATCCCATGACGTCCTGACATGGGAATGCTCTGAATCCCATGACGTCCTGACATGGGAATGCTCTGAATCCCACAACGTCATGACACAGTGCAATGCTCTGAATCCCATGACGTCCTGACATAGGAATGCTCTGAATCCCATGACGTCCTGACACAGTGCAATGCTCTGAATCCCATGACGTCCTGACATGGGAATGCTCTGAATCCCATGAATCCCATGACGTCCTGTCATGGGAATGCTCTGAATCCCATGACGTCCTGACATGGGAATGCTCTGAATCCCATGACGTCCTGACATGGGAATGCTCTGAATCCCATGACGTCCTAACACAGTGCAATGCTCTGAATCCCATGACGTCCTGACATGGGAATGCTCTGAATCCCATGACGTCCTGACATGGGAATGCTCTGAATCCCATGAATCCCATGACGTCCTGACATGGGAATGCTCTGAATCCCATGACGTCCTGACATGGGAATGCTCTGAATCCCATGACGTCCTGATTACTGAGCAGAGTCAATGCTGCTGTTCGTACATTCACAATCCTTGCACAGCAATGTGTCTGCTTCACTAGGCTTTATCATACTTCCACCCTGCTTTATTATACTTGTCTGTGTTTTTACTGTGGCAAAATTGTAGAAGGCCAACACTGTGGAGAGTTGTGAATACTCTAGAAGGATCAGAGACTACATGAATACAGTTTCTATTATCTTGCTAATTATAGAAATGACCTATTCAGCTGTTACTCCACTCAGGAGCAACTGACCACTAACTACTCCCCTTTACAAGGTTACTGTATTTAATTGTTTACCAAATTTTCTTTCCCCATGCATTCTTGCACATACTTTATCACTTCAATCATTCTAAACTCAATTCCTTTGTAACTCAAAGTCACCTCCAGCAACCTCATTTAACATTACCAACACATTTTCATTCATATGATTACCAATATGGTTTCATTCTACAAATTAAGAACACATATCCTAACTGCACTCAAGAAAAGTCATGCTTCTTAAAATCACTTACCTATTTTTGAAGAGGGGCCCATTCTTTTTTCAGGGTTATTAAGATATTGATTTAACAGGGAGTTGTGATTGGGGGTTCCTGTGTAAGTGTCAGTTTAGTTAACATTTTAAATCTCCAACTACATAAAAAACCATGAAGGCTGTGAACATATTATATAATATATATTATATAATATATATTTTTGTAAGTTATTTTATTTTGTGTTAATCTATTCTTCAGTGCAAATATGCTTAATTATCTCATCCTCTGACTCCTGCTCCAGTGTTTCAGTTTGAACCCCATCCTCTGACTCCTGCTCCAGTGTTTCAGCTTGAACCCCATCCTCTGACTCCTGCTCCAGTGTTCCAGATTGAACCCCATCGTCTCTCCTGCTCCAATTTTCCAGCTTGATTTAACAGGGAGTTGTGATTGGGGGTTCCTGTGTAAGTGTCAGTTTAGTTAACATTTTAAATCTCCAACTACATAAAAAACCATGAAGGCTGTGAACATATTATATAATGTTTATTTTTGTAAGTTATTTTATTTTGTGTTAATCTATTCTTCAGTGCAAATATGCTTAAACCATGAATCCTCTGACTCCTGCTCCTGCTCCAGTTTTTTATTTGAACTGTGTCCTCTGACTCCTCAGTGTGTTTCAGCTTGAACCCCATCCTCTGACTCCTGCTCCAGTGTTTCAGCTTGAACCCCATCCTCTGACTCCTGCTCCAGTGTTTCAGCTTGAACCCCATCCTCTGACTCCTGCTCCAGTGTTTCAGCTTGAACCCCATCCTCTGACTCCTGCTCCAGTGTTTCAGCTTGAACCCCATCCTCTGACTCCTGCTCCAGTGTTTCAGCTTGAACCCCATCCTCTGACTCCTGCTCCAGTGTTTCAGCTTGAACCCCATCCTCTGACTCCTGCTCCAGTGTTTCAGCTTGAACCCCATCCTCTGACTCCTGCTCCAGTGTTTCAGCTTGAACCCCATCCTCTGACTCCTGCTCCAGTGTTTCAGCTTGAACCCCATCCTCTGACTCCTGCTCCAGTGTTTCAGCTTGAACCCCATCCTCTGACTCCTGCTCCAGTGTTTCAGCTTGAACCCCATCCTCTGACTCCTGCTCCAGTGTTTCAGCTTGAACCCCATCCTCTGACTCCTGCTCCAGTGTTTCAGCTTGAACCCCATCCTCTGACTCCTGCTCCAGTGTTTCAGCTTGAACCCCATCCTCTGACTCCTGCTCCAGTGTTTCAGCTTGAACCCCATCCTCTGACTCCTGCTCCAGTGTTTCAGCTTGAACCCCATCCTCTGACTCCTGCTCCAGTGTTTCAGCTTGAACCCCATCCTCTGACTCCTGCTCCAGTGTTTCAGCTTGAACCCCATCCTCTGACTCCTGCTCCAGTGTTTCAGCTTGAACCCCATCCTCTGACTCCTGCTCCAGTGTTTCAGCTTGAACCCCATCCTCTGACTCCTGCTCCAGTGTTTCAGCTTGAACCCCATCCTCTGACTCCTGCTCCAGTGTTTCAGCTTGAACCCCATCCTCTGACTCCTGCTCCAGTGTTTCAGCTTGAACCCCATCCTCTGACTCCTGCTCCAGTGTTTCAGCTTGAACCCCATCCTCTGACTCCTGCTCCAGTGTTTCAGCTTGAACCCCATCCTCTGACTCCTGCTCCAGTGTTTCAGCTTGAACCCCATCCTCTGACTCCTGCTCCAGTGTTTCAGCTTGAACCCCATCCTCTGACTCCTGCTCCAGTGTTTCAGCTTGAACCCCATCCTCTGACTCCTGCTCCAGTGTTTCAGCTTGAACCCCATCCTCTGACTCCTGCTCCAGTGTTTCAGCTTGAACCCCATCCTCTGACTCCTGCTCCAGTGTTTCAGCTTGAACCCCATCCTCTGACTCCTGCTCCAGTGTTTCAGCTTGAACCCCATCCTCTGACTCCTGCTCCAGTGTTTCAGCTTGAACCCCATCCTCTGACTCCTGCTCCAGTGTTTCAGCTTGAACCCCATCCTCTGACTCCTGCTCCAGTGTTTCAGCTTGAACCCCATCCTCTGACTCCTGCTCCAGTGTTTCAGCTTGAACCCCATCCTCTGACTCCTGCTCCAGTGTTTCAGCTTGAACCCCATCCTCTGACTCCTGCTCCAGTGTTTCAGCTTGAACCCCATCCTCTGACTCCTGCTCCAGTGTTTCAGCTTGAACCCCATCCTCTGACTCCTGCTCCAGTGTTTCAGCTTGAACCCCATCCTCTGACTCCTGCTCCAGTGTTTCAGCTTGAACCCCATCCTCTGACTCCTGCTCCAGTGTTTCAGCTTGAACCCCATCCTCTGACTCCTGCTCCAGTGTTTCAGCTTGAACCCCATCCTCTGACTCCTGCTCCAGTGTTTCAGCTTGAACCCCATCCTCTGACTCCTGCTCCAGTGTTTCAGCTTGAACCCCATCCTCTGACTCCTGCTCCAGTGTTTCAGCTTGAACCCCATCCTCTGACTCCTGCTCCAGTGTTTCAGCTTGAACCCCATCCTCTGACTCCTGCTCCAGTGTTTCAGCTTGAACCCCATCCTCTGACTCCTGCTCCAGTGTTTCAGCTTGAACCCCATCCTCTGACTCCTGCTCCAGTGTTTCAGCTTGAACCCCATCCTCTGACTCCTGCTCCAGTGTTTCAGCTTGAACCCCATCCTCTGACTCCTGCTCCAGTGTTTCAGCTTGAACCCCATCCTCTGACTCCTGCTCCAGTGTTTCAGCTTGAACCCCATCCTCTGACTCCTGCTCCAGTGTTTCAGCTTGAACCCCATCCTCTGACTCCTGCTCCAGTGTTTCAGCTTGAACCCCATCCTCTGACTCCTGCTCCAGTGTTTCAGCTTGAACCCCATCCTCTGACTCCTGCTCCAGTGTTTCAGCTTGAACCCCATCCTCTGACTCCTGCTCCAGTGTTTCAGCTTGAACCCCATCCTCTGACTCCTGCTCCAGTGTTTCAGCTTGAACCCCATCCTCTGACTCCTGCTCCAGTGTTTCAGCTTGAACCCCATCCTCTGACTCCTGCTCCAGTGTTTCAGCTTGAACCCCATCCTCTGACTCCTGCTCCAGTGTTTCAGCTTGAACCCCATCCTCTGACTCCTGCTCCAGTGTTTCAGCTTGAACCCCATCCTCTGACTCCTGCTCCAGTGTTTCAGCTTGAACCCCATCCTCTGACTCCTGCTCCAGTGTTTCAGCTTGAACCCCATCCTCTGACTCCTGCTCCAGTGTTTCAGCTTGAACCCCATCCTCTGACTCCTGCTCCAGTGTTTCAGCTTGAACCCCATCCTCTGACTCCTGCTCCAGTGTTTCAGCTTGAACCCCATCCTCTGACTCCTGCTCCAGTGTTTCAGCTTGAACCCCATCCTCTGACTCCTGCTCCAGTGTTTCAGCTTGAACCCCATCCTCTGACTCCTGCTCCAGTGTTTCAGCTTGAACCCCATCCTCTGACTCCTGCTCCAGTGTTTCAGCTTGAACCCCATCCTCTGACTCCTGCTCCAGTGTTTCAGCTTGAACCCCATCCTCTGACTCCTGCTCCAGTGTTTCAGCTTGAACCCCATCCTCTGACTCCTGCTCCAGTGTTTCAGCTTGAACCCCATCCTCTGACTCCTGCTCCAGTGTTTCAGCTTGAACCCCATCCTCTGACTCCTGCTCCAGTGTTTCAGCTTGAACCCCATCCTCTGACTCCTGCTCCAGTGTTTCAGCTTGAACCCCATCCTCTGACTCCTGCTCCAGTGTTTCAGCTTGAACCCCATCCTCTGACTCCTGCTCCAGTGTTTCAGCTTGAACCCCATCCTCTGACTCCTGCTCCAGTGTTTCAGCTTGAACCCCATCCTCTGACTCCTGCTCCAGTGTTTCAGCTTGAACCCCATCCTCTGACTCCTGCTCCAGTGTTTCAGCTTGAACCCCATCCTCTGACTCCTGCTCCAGTGTTTCAGCTTGAACCCCATCCTCTGACTCCTGCTCCAGTGTTTCAGCTTGAACCCCATCCTCTGACTCCTGCTCCAGTGTTTCAGCTTGAACCCCATCCTCTGACTCCTGCTCCAGTGTTTCAGCTTGAACCCCATCCTCTGACTCCTGCTCCAGTGTTTCAGCTTGAACCCCATCCTCTGACTCCTGCTCCAGTGTTTCAGCTTGAACCCCATCCTCTGACTCCTGCTCCAGTGTTTCAGCTTGAACCCCATCCTCTGACTCCTGCTCCAGTGTTTCAGCTTGAACCCCATCCTCTGACTCCTGCTCCAGTGTTTCAGCTTGAACCCCATCCTCTGACTCCTGCTCCAGTGTTTCAGCTTGAACCCCATCCTCTGACTCCTGCTCCAGTGTTTCAGCTTGAACCCCATCCTCTGACTCCTGCTCCAGTGTTTCAGCTTGAACCCCATCCTCTGACTCCTGCTCCAGTGTTTCAGCTTGAACCCCATCCTCTGACTCCTGCTCCAGTGTTTCAGCTTGAACCCCATCCTCTGACTCCTGCTCCAGTGTTTCAGCTTGAACCCCATCCTCTGACTCCTGCTCCAGTGTTTCAGCTTGAACCCCATCCTCTGACTCCTGCTCCAGTGTTTCAGCTTGAACCCCATCCTCTGACTCCTGCTCCAGTGTTTCAGCTTGAACCCCATCCTCTGACTCCTGCTCCAGTGTTTCAGCTTGAACCCCATCCTCTGACTCCTGCTCCAGTGTTTCAGCTTGAACCCCATCCTCTGACTCCTGCTCCAGTGTTTCAGCTTGAACCCCATCCTCTGACTCCTGCTCCAGTGTTTCAGCTTGAACCCCATCCTCTGACTCCTGCTCCAGTGTTTCAGCTTGAACCCCATCCTCTGACTCCTGCTCCAGTGTTTCAGCTTGAACCCCATCCTCTGACTCCTGCTCCAGTGTTTCAGCTTGAACCCCATCCTCTGACTCCTGCTCCAGTGTTTCAGCTTGAACCCCATCCTCTGACTCCTGCTCCAGTGTTTCAGCTTGAACCCCATCCTCTGACTCCTGCTCCAGTGTTTCAGCTTGAACCCCATCCTCTGACTCCTGCTCCAGTGTTTCAGCTTGAACCCCATCCTCTGACTCCTGCTCCAGTGTTTCAGCTTGAACCCCATCCTCTGACTCCTGCTCCAGTGTTTCAGCTTGAACCCCATCCTCTGACTCCTGCTCCAGTGTTTCAGCTTGAACCCCATCCTCTGACTCCTGCTCCAGTGTTTCAGCTTGAACCCCATCCTCTGACTCCTGCTCCAGTGTTTCAGCTTGAACCCCATCCTCTGACTCCTGCTCCAGTGTTTCAGCTTGAACCCCATCCTCTGACTCCTGCTCCAGTGTTTCAGCTTGAACCCCATCCTCTGACTCCTGCTCCAGTGTTTCAGCTTGAACCCCATCCTCTGACTCCTGCTCCAGTGTTTCAGCTTGAACCCCATCCTCTGACTCCTGCTCCAGTGTTTCAGCTTGAACCCCATCCTCTGACTCCTGCTCCAGTGTTTCAGCTTGAACCCCATCCTCTGACTCCTGCTCCAGTGTTTCAGCTTGAACCCCATCCTCTGACTCCTGCTCCAGTGTTTCAGCTTGAACCCCATCCTCTGACTCCTGCTCCAGTGTTTCAGCTTGAACCCCATCCTCTGACTCCTGCTCCAGTGTTTCAGCTTGAACCCCATCCTCTGACTCCTGCTCCAGTGTTTCAGCTTGAACCCCATCCTCTGACTCCTGCTCCAGTGTTTCAGCTTGAACCCCATCCTCTGACTCCTGCTCCAGTGTTTCAGCTTGAACCCCATCCTCTGACTCCTGCTCCAGTGTTTCAGCTTGAACCCCATCCTCTGACTCCTGCTCCAGTGTTTCAGCTTGAACCCCATCCTCTGACTCCTGCTCCAGTGTTTCAGCTTGAACCCCATCCTCTGACTCCTGCTCCAGTGTTTCAGCTTGAACCCCATCCTCTGACTCCTGCTCCAGTGTTTCAGCTTGAACCCCATCCTCTGACTCCTGCTCCAGTGTTTCAGCTTGAACCCCATCCTCTGACTCCTGCTCCAGTGTTTCAGCTTGAACCCCATCCTCTGACTCCTGCTCCAGTGTTTCAGCTTGAACCCCATCCTCTGACTCCTGCTCCAGTGTTTCAGCTTGAACCCCATCCTCTGACTCCTGCTCCAGTGTTTCAGCTTGAACCCCATCCTCTGACTCCTGCTCCAGTGTTTCAGCTTGAACCCCATCCTCTGACTCCTGCTCCAGTGTTTCAGCTTGAACCCCATCCTCTGACTCCTGCTCCAGTGTTTCAGCTTGAACCCCATCCTCTGACTCCTGCTCCAGTGTTTCAGCTTGAACCCCATCCTCTGACTCCTGCTCCAGTGTTTCAGCTTGAACCCCATCCTCTGACTCCTGCTCCAGTGTTTCAGCTTGAACCCCATCCTCTGACTCCTGCTCCAGTGTTTCAGCTTGAACCCCATCCTCTGACTCCTGCTCCAGTGTTTCAGCTTGAACCCCATCCTCTGACTCCTGCTCCAGTGTTTCAGCTTGAACCCCATCCTCTGACTCCTGCTCCAGTGTTTCAGCTTGAACCCCATCCTCTGACTCCTGCTCCAGTGTTTCAGCTTGAACCCCATCCTCTGACTCCTGCTCCAGTGTTTCAGCTTGAACCCCATCCTCTGACTCCTGCTCCAGTGTTTCAGCTTGAACCCCATCCTCTGACTCCTGCTCCAGTGTTTCAGCTTGAACCCCATCCTCTGACTCCTGCTCCAGTGTTTCAGCTTGAACCCCATCCTCTGACTCCTGCTCCAGTGTTTCAGCTTGAACCCCATCCTCTGACTCCTGCTCCAGTGTTTCAGCTTGAACCCCATCCTCTGACTCCTGCTCCAGTGTTTCAGCTTGAACCCCATCCTCTGACTCCTGCTCCAGTGTTTCAGCTTGAACCCCATCCTCTGACTCCTGCTCCAGTGTTTCAGCTTGAACCCCATCCTCTGACTCCTGCTCCAGTGTTTCAGCTTGAACCCCATCCTCTGACTCCTGCTCCAGTGTTTCAGCTTGAACCCCATCCTCTGACTCCTGCTCCAGTGTTTCAGCTTGAACCCCATCCTCTGACTCCTGCTCCAGTGTTTCAGCTTGAACCCCATCCTCTGACTCCTGCTCCAGTGTTTCAGCTTGAACCCCATCCTCTGACTCCTGCTCCAGTGTTTCAGCTTGAACCCCATCCTCTGACTCCTGCTCCAGTGTTTCAGCTTGAACCCCATCCTCTGACTCCTGCTCCAGTGTTTCAGCTTGAACCCCATCCTCTGACTCCTGCTCCAGTGTTTCAGCTTGAACCCCATCCTCTGACTCCTGCTCCAGTGTTTCAGCTTGAACCCCATCCTCTGACTCCTGCTCCAGTGTTTCAGCTTGAACCCCATCCTCTGACTCCTGCTCCAGTGTTTCAGCTTGAACCCCATCCTCTGACTCCTGCTCCAGTGTTTCAGCTTGAACCCCATCCTCTGACTCCTGCTCCAGTGTTTCAGCTTGAACCCCATCCTCTGACTCCTGCTCCAGTGTTTCAGCTTGAACCCCATCCTCTGACTCCTGCTCCAGTGTTTCAGCTTGAACCCCATCCTCTGACTCCTGCTCCAGTGTTTCAGCTTGAACCCCATCCTCTGACTCCTGCTCCAGTGTTTCAGCTTGAACCCCATCCTCTGACTCCTGCTCCAGTGTTTCAGCTTGAACCCCATCCTCTGACTCCTGCTCCAGTGTTTCAGCTTGAACCCCATCCTCTGACTCCTGCTCCAGTGTTTCAGCTTGAACCCCATCCTCTGACTCCTGCTCCAGTGTTTCAGCTTGAACCCCATCCTCTGACTCCTGCTCCAGTGTTTCAGCTTGAACCCCATCCTCTGACTCCTGCTCCAGTGTTTCAGCTTGAACCCCATCCTCTGACTCCTGCTCCAGTGTTTCAGCTTGAACCCCATCCTCTGACTCCTGCTCCAGTGTTTCAGCTTGAACCCCATCCTCTGACTCCTGCTCCAGTGTTTCAGCTTGAACCCCATCCTCTGACTCCTGCTCCAGTGTTTCAGCTTGAACCCCATCCTCTGACTCCTGCTCCAGTGTTTCAGCTTGAACCCCATCCTCTGACTCCTGCTCCAGTGTTTCAGCTTGAACCCCATCCTCTGACTCCTGCTCCAGTGTTTCAGCTTGAACCCCATCCTCTGACTCCTGCTCCAGTGTTTCAGCTTGAACCCCATCCTCTGACTCCTGCTCCAGTGTTTCAGCTTGAACCCCATCCTCTGACTCCTGCTCCAGTGTTTCAGCTTGAACCCCATCCTCTGACTCCTGCTCCAGTGTTTCAGCTTGAACCCCATCCTCTGACTCCTGCTCCAGTGTTTCAGCTTGAACCCCATCCTCTGACTCCTGCTCCAGTGTTTCAGCTTGAACCCCATCCTCTGACTCCTGCTCCAGTGTTTCAGCTTGAACCCCATCCTCTGACTCCTGCTCCAGTGTTTCAGCTTGAACCCCATCCTCTGACTCCTGCTCCAGTGTTTCAGCTTGAACCCCATCCTCTGACTCCTGCTCCAGTGTTTCAGCTTGAACCCCATCCTCTGACTCCTGCTCCAGTGTTTCAGCACTGGCTGCCATTCTGCCTTTGCCCATCAGGACTGGCAGATAAACAAAATGAAGTCTAGCACTGAGTATAGAAGACTGCATTGTTTTGGTACATCTGCTGTAGTAGGTTGTTTATTTCATTTAAGCCTACATATATTGTATTTATATCTCAAGGGTTCATCCTTCACATATGCACATCATTGTCTTTTAGTCTTTCCTGCAAATGCCATGATCGTGATATTAGTCACTTTTTTCATGTCTCTGGTGAAAACATTAGCAGAAATCTTTGTATACTTACTTTCTTAAAGAGTAAGTAGCGGGGTTCCGAAAAATATATCATTACACCTCCTCACGTTGTAGGTTACATAGAAATTGTCATCACAAATATATTGCAAATGTCGTGGACTCTCTTATGTTCTTATGGTATTGTATATTAATAGGAATCTACATTGAATGAACTTTAATCTAATTTGTCTAGCTTTGCCTAGCGATAACGATCAACCTAACACCTTGAATGCATCAGGCACTCAGGAAAGAAAAGGCGAATCAAACTCGTCTCTGCGATTGAATTACCCAGTCTAGTGAGAGAAAGGTGGCCTAACATAGGAGTCTGAAAGAGAGAAAAACTACCACTTTAAATAGTTTAAAGATTTAGAGATTTAAGACAAATATCACATCATATTGATTTAATACCACTATGAGTACAAGATGCAAGCGTTTTTATTCTTAAATTGCCTAACAAGTAAGAATAACCCTGGTAATAAATCCCTAAGATAATTAAACTGTTTGCAATGTCCAACCAAAGTCACAACCTGACATGTTTGGTGTCTAAAGAAATGTAATTTCTTATGGTAAAAATAACGGGAATTCAGAATAAAATCAGAATTATTTTGCAAAAGTTATGCATGTTTTAAAAATTTCCCCTTTCCAGATTATGATAATGAACTAATCAGACAGATGAAGGGGGGAGCGATCAATCAAGATTGCAAGCCCATACAGCCACAAACTAGCCAATCGGAGCATGCAGCGGGAAATTCAAATAATCTCTTTGCTTGAAAAGTATAAAAGCTGACTGTAAACATTAGCTCCTTGTCCCCTGCTCTGCCCCCTGCGTTAGCCCCTGCTCTATGCCCCTGACCTATCCCCTGACTGCTGAGCCATGACCGCTGATCCCTGCTCACTCAGATTCAAAGACTGCACCTGGAGCCCTCAGCTCTCAGTATTTATCCATCAAGGTTGTGGCCCCTGACACTCGGAGAAACACAAGGTAACAGAACGCTGAAAGGGACTGCTTTCCAGGCTAGGTAACAATACTCTTAAATATCTATTCAGGTATTGTGTGACCCCTTGTTGTTGTGTCAGTATGTACTAATATTTCTTTGGTAAATTGTTGTTTTAAACCTTAGTTCTCATTGTAATGCTTTTAATGTGACATTAATTGTGTAACTGTTTTGTGTGATTTTCAAACTTATTTTGTTGCATGCTTAATAAATACCATCTTTCTAAGAAGAGATTCCCAGTATTGAGTCATTCGCTCATGTTGAACAGTCTGGAATGTTCTATTTTTGGCTGCTTGTAACGTGTGAATCTGCCATCGTTTTCAGAGTGCGATATTAAAAACGGGTTTGTACATTCTAATAGGACACCGTTTATTGTAGAGGTCCCACCGAGATGTTGACTATCGAAGGTATCTCTTTATCCCCATCGGTTTTTGAAGGTCCCTTAATTTATTGCTTTTAAGAATATATTAACTGCCTACAATAGTACCCACAACGTGTTGCCACAACTGTTTAAATAACTGTTTAAGTATTTTTTTTCTTTTCATTGTTAACATTGTTACAACTTTTTACACATATAACTTTAAAGTCTGTTTCAAAGCGCTTTTCAAAATGTCCACTCTAGTGCACTGGTAGTGTAAGGATTATTGCCCACATTGTTAAACCAGGTAACACAGCAATAACGATCCATGATGTGGTACGGAACAGAAAAGCCAGAGCACTTGTTATTTTTTTATTATTATTTTTAATTGCTTTTCCTGCAGTGATTTTGAGCAGCTGTTCTCAAACTGGGGGTGCAGACTGTATCTTGGCGGGGCAAGGAGGTTCAGGGTTTTTTTTTTTAAAATTATTATTATTTTTTTAATTGCAGCGCACATCTTAACCTAGGCTATACCATATAACGGGCAGATACTTTATTTGGCCTTTATTGGCTATTTTGATTGGATCGTCAATAACACTTCCACCAATCAGAAGTTTGCATACTGTAGAGATCCCACCCTCTGGCACACTGGCATACAGAACAGATTAAAGAAATAATGTGTCGGATATCAAAGTGGATATGAGACTGGCAGTGATTAAGCCAATTTGCTTGAAAACATTAACCACCTCTGTGTTACAGACGTACCTGGTACATCCAAAAAATCGCTTCCACAGTGCTAAGGACGTACCTGGTACATCCAATTACAATATATGGTAAAAAAAAATTGCCGTTTTTTCACTCGGGGTCGCTCATCGAGGCGTTATTACATAACATATTAGGTCGGTGACTTTAATTTCATTATATTACACGGTTAAAATATCTTTGATGTAACAAAGTTGCTAAATGTAATGAACTGCCTGTTTCAACGGAACCGGCACCCCGTGTTTGACGTGTACTGTGAAACATCGAGTAAATTAAAAAAAAAATCTATGCGTAACTTTCGTTTTCTTTTCAATGTGGATTGATAATAAAAAGTTGACCTTTGATTAGTAGCTGTTTCATCGCGCTGACTCTTTGTCTACATCTTGCGTTGTTGATGATAATGGTAGATACAGGAAGTATGTTAGTACTTCCTGCTCCTGACGTTGATCACATGACACCATTGAACGTATCGAGTGTGTGGGAGGTACTGGAGTTGCAATTTTTTTGTTTTGTCCAGTGGTGTAAATTCAGCGATCAGAGGGTAAAAATAAACATTAGGAACCATGTGTTTTTTTGTATATAGTCACTGTGTGTGAACCCTTGTATCTCAGAATTGTTGTGTCTGGTTGGAGAGAAACTGTTAGCATAAAGGTGTACATATTCGGTATTTTTCAATTTGGGACACTCGGGGCAATTCAGAACCACTGTCCTTTTAACAGTGGAACAAAAGCTGTCAGATTCACAGGTCCAAATATAAGGACAAACAAGTGATTTTTGCTATATAGAGTGCCATCACCTAAAATTGCAGAAGGATTATGGGTAACACACCATTGACATGCAAGGTAATGTTACCCATTTCTAAAATCCTTATTTTGTGCAATTTAAAAAAATGTATACTTATGCCAGGGTATCTCATTATTGGCGTACTGAGCACGTTAAATTGGGGTGGGTGCTGTGGACTGTGGCCTGCATATTTAGAAGTGAAAAGGTCAAAGTGGCCTGGTGTCTGTCTAGACCAGTGGTCCTCAAAGTAATTTGGGCACGGGCATGAATTGATCTTACTTGGCTGTTTGCGGGCACACTGACTTGCATAGGTTCTTATCTTAAACACCAGCCTTAAAACATATAAATTCAAATCACAGAGAGTTTAACGTTTTATATATATTTTAGTGGGAGTTATTCTTGGCTCACTCTGATAAGGCCAACTCTCAGGCAGTAATTGTGCATGCTGTGCTTATTCTTTAAATACTTTATATAAATTATGCAATGCAAATATTTTTAAATATCATGTTTACACAGAAAGCCATGAATACAATAAAATAAAAGAGGATAGATAGCATCTTGCTTTGTTTCAATTTGGCAAATTTGTCAACACTACTCTGTTTTAAAGATCGCTCATCTCCAGTACAATTATTCAGAGAAAGTGGATTCGTAACTAATTATACTACGGTGTTTCCCTTGTCTGGTGAAATTAAAATATAGCTTTTTGAGATTTTACAGTAATAAAATAATGACATTGATCGCATTATTGAGTTTGGTGATAAAACGAGTGACCAGGAGATGATTTATCAGTATGCACGACTATGAAGTGGTATGTGAAAAATACAGCGAACAAGGGGTGGGGCGGGGCTGGAGATGCAGTACTGAGTGCCCTGTTGATATGCAGTGCCTTTTAAACCTGTTTAAACTGTGAAAAAAATACTTTTAAACAGTGTGTCTAAAATAAACTGCGCGTGTGAAAATAAATTGGTCCTGACACGCCTGAGACGCGCTGAATAAATGGACCGCAAAGGATTAAGGCAGGCATCGTGCAGGAATTGCAAAGTCCAGAAACAAAACAAAACCTTAACGTTTTGCACTGTACAAAACTTTTATTTATATATAAGCAAACTCTTAAACTCAGGGGAGATGTTTAGGAAGACATAAAGATGTTTCAGACTCCTGTAAGTGGATCGTTCATGCACTGGTCTTGCAGCGTATCCAGATGACTTTGAAACAATCAAGAAAATCACAGAGACTCAGTTAATTTGAAGTTTTAATGAATCAGAGTATTATTAGTGCTCTTTCGATTTATTAAATGCTTAAAAATTGACTACTTTGAATCCCAGCTGACAGGCAGCCTGGGCGTTTCCAGTGCCCTTACAGGCACTTATAGGAGGCTGTGTGGTCCAGAGAAAGTGGATTCGTAACACTTATAGGAGGCTGTGTGGTCCAGTGGTTAAAGAAAAGGACTTGTAACCAGGAGGTCCCCGGTTCAAATCCCACCTCAACCTCATTGTGTGACCCTGAGCAAGTCACTTAACCTCCTTGTGCTCTGTCTTTCGGGTGAGACGTAATTGTAAGTGACTCTGCAGCTGATGCATAGTTCACACACCCTAGTCTCTGTAAGTCGCCTTGGATAAAGGCGTCTGCTAAATAAACAAATAATAATATAACAGCATTAATACTTCAATACAGCAATACAAATATAGTTATCATATGCTTAGCCCTTAGGCTAGTCATGCAAAAAGCTAAAAATGCGCACTGCTAAATTCTAGAGCATCCAATGTATCACTCTCTTAGACTAAAACATAAATCATATACCTTATCACAATGCATCAATATAAAAGAGATATAGATTCAAAATGGTTCTTACCTTCCAAAATATATGGAAGTGTAGAGTATAATATAAGGACAGAAAAAATAAGAACTGTCTTCAAAAGGCAGAGACTAAATTCCACCAAACAGCAACCAGCTTGATCAGAGATCTTCAGAGCATGGACCACGTCAGCTTGCAAGATTGAGTTCAACGGTATCTTGCTCTGGGCTTATATAGGATTGTCCCTCCCTTGAATACATGTAGAAAACAGAAAGTACTGATTAGAGGAGAAACCTCAAAATGGGGCGAGGTAACCAGTGGTGTACCACAGGGATCAGTATTGAGTCCTCTGCTATTCCTAATCTACATTAATGATTTAGATTCTGCTATAGTAAGCAAACTTGTTAAATTTGCAGACGACACAAAAATAGGAGGCGTGGCAAACACTGTTGCGGCAGCAAAGGTCATTCAAAATGATCTAGACAGCATTCAGAACTGGGCAGACACATGGCAAATGACATTTAATAGAGAAAAGTGTAAAGTACTGTACGCAGGCAATAAAAATGTGCATTATAAATATCATATGGGAGATTCTGAAGTTTAAGAAGGAATCTATGAAAAAGACCTAGGAGTTTATGTTGACTCAGAAATGTCTTCATCTAGACAATGTGGGGAAGCTATAAAAAAGGCCAACAAGATGCTCTGATATATTGTGAGAAGTGTTGAATTTATATCAAGGGAAGTAATGTTAAAACTTTACAATGCATTAGTAAGACCTCATCTAGAATATTGTGTTCAGTTCGGGTCACCTAGTTACAAAAAGGATATTGCTGCTCTAGAAAGAGTGCAAAGAATTATCCTGGGTTTAAAAGGCTTGCAGACAGGCTAAAAGAATTGAATCTATTCAGTCTTGAACAAAGAAGACTACGCAGTGATCTGATTCTCAAGCATTCCAAATTCTAAAAGGTATTGACAATGTCGACCCAGGGGACTTTTTTGACCTGAAAAAAGAAACAAGGACCAGGGGTCACAAATGAGAATAGATAAAGGGGCATTCAGAACAGAAAATAGGAGTCACTTTTTTACACAGAGAATTGTGAGGGTCTGGAACCAGCTCCCCAGTAATGTTGTTGAAGCTGACACCCTGGGATCCTTCAGGAAGCTGCTTGATGAGATTATGGGATCAATAAGCTACTAACAAACAAAGGAGCAAGATGGGCCGAATGGCCTCCTCTCATTTGTAAACTTTCTTATGTTCTTATGTTCTTATGTTCTTAAGTCTTTGCACTGTCACAACCACATCTACCGCACTGTTTACATACAAAAGTTATACATTTGACCAACATATACACAGGCACTATACAACGCAGACAAAGTTTCTCCAGAAACTTCCATTCTTGTTACATACTGCATTTCCATACCGCATTTCCCTGCATACTGCGTCTATAAACTATTGAAACTAAACTTTGTGTGATTGGTGCTTGTTCCAAACTACTGGAATTGTTTTTCTTTTAAAGTGCGTTGGATATTCAATTTGTATGATAAAGGATTTTACTATATGTTTGGTTCATATGGGGATGTTTTACTGTGTAGTTTTATAATTAAATAGCTTACCACCAAATCGCATCATTTGTCACATCGACACATGGAATGTTTTGAAAGTCTTTGAAAGTAAGTTTGTTTAAAAATGCGTTGAATATTCAAGTAGTATGATAATACTCATATTTTGCTGTAGTATAGTATACAACAAGGAATCTTAATACTCTTTTAAAAGAACTACCCCACCCAAAGTCTCCCCACGAAACAGTCTTTAATTTCATGACACCAAAAGAAATATGGAAGGGAATCCTTGGTGCACGTTGCAGCAGCTGTAGTGTGTGATCTCTGCATGGGAAACAGCAACAAGCCGATGTCCCGAGTTGTGAAATAGCAGCCTACACAATGGTTAAAAAATATTCCCTAGAAAAAAAAACAAAAAAAAACAAAAAACATTAGATATCAGTGCAGAAAAAGCAATCAGTGCAGAAAACCTGTTCATAACCTTATTGCAAAGTTGATCTCGTGTGTGATCATGCCGCAATCCAAACACGTGAAAAGTATTTCAACCCAAAATTAGAACAGCGAAAATACATGTGCTTGCATATATTAGCAGTGAAAGCACTTAAAAAATCAAACAGGCAGCGTCACCAAATCAGAGAGAACACAGCATTACATTTGAAACAATTATTAATACACAATGACTACTTTGCTTTGATTGGCTTAGCCTATTTGATCTAAACTTGAACACTCGCCTTCGGGGGGCACAGTTTACATATATATATTTTTTTTTCCAGTGATCCCGGATCCGATCCCATTTTTCTTCCCACTGACTTGTATACTGACTAGTGGTTATACCAATAAATGATCGTGAAAATAAAAGTGTTAGTACTCCTGCAATGTGAGAGGGGCATGTCCCTATCATTGAAAAAGGAGGACATGCCCCTCGCGTCCCCCGTCTAAATTACGCCTATATGAGCCGAAGCCTAATCCAATCTCCTCGTTATCCCAGTGGTGTGTTATAGAAGGAATGGAGAACACTGACATAAGGCCCATAGGAACCCATGGCCAACATATTTATATCCAGCTATCGGTATCGTGCTCCGGGGATATCTGAATCCTGTGCAGACCGGAGTGTTCGGCAGCTCCACCGCTGTCATACAGCTACTTACTGCAGAGAACGCATTCCACACAGCTTCCCTCCACCACAGGTAGCAGGGCGCTGTTCCGCAGAGAAACAGTGAGTTAAACCTCGCAACAGCCACTGTACCCGGTTCCAAACAAGTACATAACTACTACCTGTCATGGTTGTTTTTTTTGGTTGGATGCAGCGAACGCTTATATTGTAAGAGCACACTTGAGTGCTCGCTTAATTAACACTGGCAAGTTAAGTGTTTTTTTTTTCATATTGAGAGAGCGCACACTTAAATGAGGATTAGCACTCAAGTGTTGTTCCTGAATACAGGTTCTGTCATTTATGAAGAAAAGCCTAAGGTTTTTAAATGGGACTTCTTATCAATACGGGGACATAGTTTAAACAAAGACATAAATAAACTGCAGGATCAGATCATCAGACTGCGTTATTATTCTATGCTTAAATTCCCATGTGAAACCCAGCCCCTCCCCCCTTGCCCCCCCCCCCTTTGTCTATAAAAATCATATTGGTTTTTGATTCCGTGGTTACCATGGTACACACCAGAAAGGACACAAGTATTAAACACAATTTGTTTCTTTAATAAACTCTGGTTATCACAATGCAAACATTGAAGCATAACGGCTCAGAATAAATGACTCAAAGCGAGACAAACAGTCCGATAACAGAGGGTGCAGTCGATGCAGGGGGCCAAGCAGAAGAAACAGCAGAACGCCCGGCGCATCTGGCCCTGCTCTGTGCCCCGTGTCGTCCTGATCAGAGAGCGAAGGTGGTTCCAAAAAAGATCCCTGAAGACAGATTTGTGGTTGAATTGGATAAACAGAGACCTGTTAAAACAACAACAATAAAGAATTAGTAAAAGTAAAAGATGATAATAATTCAAATAGAGACACACACAACCACCGATGAAGCCATTAGATTAAACGTTTCTCTACTAGATTTTGTTTTGTATACATTTTACATTACCAATAACCATCAATGACACGCATATGCTTTAAAGAAATAAGAAACTCTTTGTAACATATTTGGTCATTAATTTTTACTTACATATTTAGAAATTTTAAAACAGTTTGTGTTCGAGAAGCTGCCCTGCCATAAATGAAAAAAAAATACCACCTCCATATATGCATTATAAAATAGATACATAGATAGGAAACTTAACATGGCAACCCTATTGAGCGCACAGTGACTGAAGGGGTTATGCAAGTCTACAGTACCGTCCAAAATCAGTAGTTTCCTATAGTAAACGGCACAGTAGTTTTTTTTTTAATGTGGCAATGTACACCTGCTGTATAAGACCCGTTTCTGCCCAACCCTATCCAGACAACGACTTTCTGTTTGTTGAGACAACGTGAACTGATCAGGACACACTGAATACCAAGGCAGTAGATTGCTTCCCTTGCCGTTCTAGGGTAGTGCTGCATTCCGTTCATGCATCCACATAACATATAAAAGTAAAGGAATGATCTGGCATGCAGAAGGTTTCATGCGCTGGGTGTAATAGTGAAATGCTTACCCGTATAACAATTACAAAACAGCTTCGTTTCAAGAAAGCGCCTGACTCTGTCCAGGGTCCTGGAATGCTGCTGCTGCTGCTGCTGCTGTGTGTGTGTGTGTGTGTGTGTGTGTGTGTGTGTGTGTGGTTATTTTTTTTATTTTTTTTCCCTAAGGTCTGTGCACAGGCTCAGTGCGCGCAAGATGCCGACGTCTGTTGAGTTATGTGTCTGATTGTCTGTGTGCATGTGCGATCATGCTACCGTGTCTGTTGAGTTTTATGTCTGATTGTCTGTGTGCATGTGCAATCATGCTACCGTGTCTGTTGAGTTTTATGTCTGATTGTCTGTGTGCATGTGCGATCATGCTACCCTGTCCACTGAAGAAGACGCTTTCAGCACGGATGTGCTACCCGGGCGCATACGCTTGATTCTGGAAATGTGTTTCTTGATTAATCTCTGGAACTTGTTTTTTTCGGGCGTTGGCGCCGGTCTTTCTGTGCCGAAGGAAGAAAGTGGCGGGGAGGGAGATGACGACAGACTGCTTTTACAGATGGCGTCCCAGGACACGGATCGGCTGGATTTTATGGTATCTTCACTCTGGGCTGTGTGCTGCTGTTTGGAGCCGCTCAGCGGACTCGAGCGACTCCTAAAGAGCGAGTGGCTCTTCTTCCTCTGGGAGAGCAGAGTCCTGATGTCGTTGGGATCCTGCTCGAAGAACAGGGACTCCTTTCTTCTAATGTTAGGACTTTCCCCCAGCGCCAGGAACCCGTAAGGAGTGGTGACTTTGGCGAGGTGCGGCAGTGAGAGCGCTGCTCTGGTGGCAGGATCGGAGTGATCTGACGCCCGTTCCAGATACAGTGGAAACAGCGCCCCGTCGAAGGACTGGAGTGACATATTTTTGCAGAGAGTTTTCTTGTTGGACTTGTTGCAGGTGTCCCAGTCGCTTCTTCGCGGGCGGGCGCTCCCATTTAGCTCCCCCGAGCCTCCCTTCCATTCAGACTTGGGCTCATTATCTCCAGGGCACACTTGCACTATGAAATGTTCCACGTCCAGTGAAGGTATGAAGAACTTAGGGATGCGGTCGGGGGTCACCACGATGCTGAAGATGTCTTTGCTCTTGAGACACGGAGGCTTCCCGGGGTCCTTGCTGGGTTTCAGACTGGTCCAGCTCAGCATGCTGTCTATGGCGCTCTTCACGGAGACCTGAGAAGTTGACAGCATGGTCCTGTTTACTGCTGAAGGGAGGCAGCGAATATTAAGACAGGCTTCCCCCAGCGCTTTATATAGCACCATAACTTAAGTGACGTCTTTGGAATGATTGACATCATTGATCATGCAGCTTCAGCTTGCCAGACAGTAACTGCGCCCTCCTTTGTGAACTCGCTCCATCTGTGCTTGCTTAGTGGTCTTTTTATATCCGTGTGCTTTATCATATTCAACACGTCGCTTTGGCTTTAAACAGACAGAAAAACTCACTTGTGTTTAACGTTATTTAATGACCCTAAGATCAGTAAGCACTGCAATGCTAAACTTCTAGTCACTTACTTAAAGCAGGGAATGCAGCACGGAGCGCATTGGTCGAGTTCTCTCTCTCAGAAAGGTTTACCGCGATATCTTTGCATAGTATTTTTTGCTGTTTTCCCCAGTTACCCTGGTTTCCCATGTTTATGCATTTGCTTTACCATATGACACTGTACTTTACAGTGCTTGTCTATGCTTTGTCATGCGTTCACTATGCTTACACTTCCTATATTTTGGTAAACTTTTATAAGGACTAACCTAGAAATTCCAAACATAGCCCCAATCTTCGTCATTATTAACAGATAACACAGGGAGACCAAGATAATTACAGACTCCTGTATAGCGTAGTAAAGTGCGGTGCAGTGTGCAGACTATTTCAATATCTTAAAGTGAGCACGCTATTTCAATATCTTAAAGTGAGCACGCTATTTCAATATCTTAAAGTGAGCACGCTATTTCAATATCTTAAAGTGAGCACGCTATTTCAATATCTTAAAGTGAGCACGCTATTTCAATATCTTAAAGTGAGCACGCTATTTCAATATCTTAAAGTGATCACGCTATTTCAATATCTTAAAGTGAGCACGCTATTTCAATATCTTAAAGTGAGCACGCTATTTCAATATCTTAAAGTGAGCACGCTATTTCAATATCTTAAAGTGAGCACGCTATTTCAATATCTTAAAGTGATCACGCTATTTCAATATCTTAAAGTGATCACGCTATTTCAATATCTTAAAGTGATCACGCTATTTCAATATCTTAAAGTGAGTACCCTATTTCAATATCGTAAAGTGAGCACGCTATTTCGATGCCCTATTAATTCGTGTTATTAACACTTAATGGTGTCGGATCTCTTGTAAACGTAATCCTCCGAGCCCACTGCTCCTTTGTAGATGTACATGAAGAGTTTCAGTTTGTTCTGGAGAATGTGCTGGTGACAATAAACCCTTATGAGTATAAATCCAAGAGTTAAAGCATAGGGTGATGAGACAGGGGATTTGTAGTCAGCCCAAACATTTGGTTGGTATTTATGAGGCAAGTTGCCCCTTCCCATATTGTTTATTGTACCTTAGTTGGGCACTTAATGTAAGGCTAATAATCAGAAGAAATTGTTTACATTCATAATTTATATTTGAAAACAGGTATTGTCAACACATTATAAGAGATAGACCTGGATATATTTGGATGCCATTGAATCATTGGTTAAGGATAAATGGGTGGATGAATACATGGATGATAGGCTAAATGCATGCAAAGTGGACATAAGTACCTCATTGTTATTCTTCAACTCTCTTCATGTTCTTGCTAGAACACTTTGCATCCTGGCAGTGCACTCAAAGATGGTGACAAAGTACAAGAGACAATCTACACATGTTAGTTATGATGATCAGGCCTTGGCAGTGCATTAATAATGATGGTGAAAGTGTTAAGGGAACTTCACCCAGGTTCAATGTGCCAGCAAACACACTTAAATACATTGAGGGAAAGCAGAAAAATGAAACAAAATCAACACTCAAATGATGCAACCCAGAAGAATAAACAACAAAAGAAACATCAAAGAAAAGAAAAGAAAAGCATACCAACGCCAGAGCAGCAGACAACAGCTGGCAGGGTAGATGCTGCTGCTGAATGTTTATACAGTATATTCTGTCAGTGGTGGAGAATGGATCCAGTGTGAAACATGGCATAGATGGACACACGTGGACTGTGCTGCAGTGTCTAGTGATGGTTTCACATATGAAGAAGCATTTCATGGCTACTTGTAAATGACAAGGTTCATGGTGAAACTTAACACTAATTCCTATATGCTTAAAATGTTAATGTTTAAAATGTTTTAAAACATTTGTGATTAAATACAGTTCCTGTTGACTCTGACTTAATGTTTTACAAACATTGGAATTGGGGCAAGATGTCTTCCACTGAAGACATTTTACCCTGTCCCCAAGGGCATCTCCCCCGAGGGGACAGGGTACAGGGTTTTGTTAAATTACAAGAATAGCTATTTATTTTCTTTGAAAATGTTTCATGGTGTTTGTAAATTGATTTATAGATTTATGTACTTTACTATACTTCTTTAATTTAAAAATGCCATCATTTTCTGTGCATAAAATGAGATTTCCGTTGGGCGTCTCCTCCCATGTTGCCCTACGTTCTGCCAATTAACGTCATATGGCTGATTTCAGAGTCATTTCTACTCCATAATTATACAGCATCCCCAACTGAGCTGTACTGATAGTGGAGCACTAGTCAACTTGCTATGTCATAATCAGCTTAAACAATAAGCGAACGATTAATAGAGGCCCACAATGGGATGCTGCTGTTTTAAAGGTATTTAATTCCAAAACTGCACAAGAAAATAACCCCAAATGAACAGTAAAAGTACAGTAAAACAATAATACATTATGGATAAAAAAGCATAGTCAACGCACATTTTAATATTTTCGAGATATTAATTTTCCTATACAAGACATATTGCATTTTCCAATTGTGTCAATAAATAAAAATATACAGAAAATAAAAAATAAGAAAAACTAGTAATCATTGCAGATCAAAACTTGATCATCGCGTATCAATTTTAACCCAAGTTACCTTAGCAGCTCTACTTAACCCCAGTCACCTCCAGCAAACTGGTGTTAGGAAGTGGTACATCGTCAGAATGTGGTACACGTACCAAAAACTGACCAGTGTAGCATCAGAAAGCGAAACGTTGCCACAGTGGAATTGGTACGCTGTCAGATTTTGGTACATGGGCAATCAATTACAATCTGATGGGTGTTTTCCTATTGTCAAACAGAGGTACATTTATTGTTCATTATGCATTATTTTTTTGCAAACTTAACTGAAAATAAATTTCTCTAAAAAAAATGAAAACAAGACAAATTGAGAAGTCCACTGCAAAGTTGCACAAGTAAAAAAAAAAAATCAGTTTATATGTGTAGTCATGGCGACCTCAATTGCAGTGATGCAGGTACTATTGAGCTGTTGCTTGCTGTCAGTTTTCAGTCTAAATCAAAGGGTCTGGCAAGAGCACGTGGGGAGAGTGTGCCACTATTCAGATAGTTTCTCTGTCTCTGCTGTAGATGTCAGTAAACACTGCTCTCTGGTGGCCTGGACAGAGTATTATACTTCATCTACCTGATTAAAAAACATTTTACAAAAGAGGAAAGTGCAAAGATTCTTTCTTTCTTTCTTTCTTTCTTTCTTTCTTTCTTTCTTTCTTTCTTTCTTTCTTTCTTTCTTTCTTTCTTTCTTTCTTTCTTTCTGTCAGTGTAGCTGCAATTAGGCAACATTTATTAACATTGAATATTGCACTGCTTGATCTATCGGTATACTTATTAGCCTTTATGAAAGATGAATAAAATACCAAAGGAGCAAGTAATAACACAACAGCAAGAGCAGGTGTCCTGCATTGGTCATAACATGAATGATCTACAGATATATTAAATCTGATATATTCATATGAAACATGAAATGAGACAGTAATAAAGTATTAACAGCCATCACAAGCTTTCTGTTTTGTATTTAGATGTATTGACTCATGTTTATAAGTGTTCAGTGGCTCTCTCTAGTTAAATTCTCTTGCACTTTGTATGCTGGACCGGATTAGAGGTAGAAACATGCAGAAGAGGTAAGATTTTCTTACCCCATGTGCTCTATACAGGGTGATTAGAAAGTACGTTCACTACATGAGATCTGGTGTGCTGATGTGGTAAACTTACTTTCTAATCACCCTGTATAACTTTGCACTCTCCTCTTGTCAAGTCTTTGTTACTGCAGAGCCTCGGTTGTGGTTTGCTTCTTTGCTGTGTTTAACCGTGATACGAAGCCTCATTCCTCTTTCTACCAAACAAGCACATCCTGCCCCGTGCTTCCTGCAACACAATGTGCTCTTGTGGTTGTTAAACTCTGGGTCATCCCAGCCATAGCTCCTGCAATCTTTGCAAAGTCACAGCCCATCCGCAAAATCTGCACAATTTATTTCTAACCCTTCAGCAGGCAACTACAACTGAAGAGCAGCTCCTGAATGCAGGTGAAAGTGTCTTAATACAGACTTGTGTAATTGCAATAAAAACCTTGCAAACAAGTCATGTTAAAACTACTACTACTAATATTATTATTATTATTATTATTATTATTATTATTATTAATAATAATAATAATAATAATAATAATAATAATAATAATAATAATAATAATAATAATAATAAATGTCTTTTAAAGTTCCATGCTGTTTAACACATTAACAACTTCGCATCAGCTTTACATCCCAGACACAGCCCATACCTACCAGCAGGTGTCACTGTGCAGCAGCGCAAGGCTGTAGAATAATGAAAGTCTGTGTGAGACGGTTGGCACGACATCACACAGGTGGTGCTGAAGCCTGTGCCATCTGCTTGTACCACAGAGCTTATTGTGCAGTTCAGACAGCGCACATGGCATTCTGAAGACAGTGTGTACAGGCCTACATTTTGCTAAATTAACCAATTAGTGGAAACTGAATACCAATCCGTCGAGCTATTATTTATAAGGCAAGCTTCATTAGTGTACGAGTATTAGTACAAGCATTTAACCATAATGCAGTGCAGAAAGAAGGCAGTAAAACCACATGCTGAAGGCTTGAAAGAGGGAACACCACTGAACAGCACTGCAATACACCCTAACAATCACAGATACTAAAACGAACATTAACTATCTGAATGATGTTAGGTCCCACTGTATGGCTTGTCTCCTTATGTCACTCCGCTGGCAGCTAGGTGTGACTCTGTTTTTAGTGTGAGAGTTATTGTGTTTCTCCACCAGTAGATGGTGTTTGTTCTCTTTCCTGCAGCTGCACCTGCCACTCCCCGCCCCCCGCAGGCTGTGCTCCACGAGTCTCTCCAGCCCTTGTGTGCTTGTCATGCAGCTTCTATTCAGAGACTGGTGGACTGGCTGCACTGCTTTATCTGAGGATGCTGTGAGTGTGAGTCAGACTGAGTGAGCTCGAGGCCTTGAGTGTCACCCCACTGAGACAGATGATAAGACTGTAACTCCAGGAAGACTGCCATTACTGTTCTCTGGTTTACCGTGCATTACTGATGCAAGCAAGCTGTCCTTGTTGTGCACAAAGACTGATGAATTGCTTACTGAAGTGGTTAAAGCAGTATGCAGATTGCAGCATGCAAAGAAAAGAGGAGGACTGAAGTTCAGATCAGGACTTTCTTTCTTTCTTTCTTTCTTTCTTTCTTTCTTTCTTTCTTTCTTCAGACACTAAGAAGAGGGCATACAGCCCCCACTTAAATCTACATGAATCTGCTGAACTGGGGTGTCCTGGCATAAGCATTCCATTGTGAAGCAGGGGTTGCTTCTTTATTAAATGCAGACAGTCTCCTGTCCTAAATTATGAATACTGGCTTGAAAGGATGAGCAGCACCAGAGCCTTCCTTTGGATAACAATTTGGTTTTCCCTGCAGTCAGTGAATGAACCATGACAATTTGCAGAATTAATAAACACATCAGAGTGACAGCAGCTTGCCTGACCTCTCTGGTCTCCCTGTCTGAATACACATGCTCCACAATTACATGTAATGAGTTCATCCACAACACTCACTGCACTGCAGGCTTTGAGACCAGACACATACCTCTGTGTTTCTTGGCTGAAATACATTCATTGCGGATGTTGGCACGGAGGCTGTAATCAAATGAAATGTTTCTGAGTGCTCTGTGGCTGCCTCTCATCCTCTCTAACCAGTGTCTCTTTCTAATGAACATTAACCCTCCTCGGGCTGTGATATGGCTGGCAGCTTCATTCATCTCTTCCATTATGGATAAACAACAGCATGAAAACGATGAAGTGCAAACAGGACCGGATTAACCCATCACTGGGCCCTAGACAAGCATAGACATGCGGGCCCCCTACCCCTGAACAAACAAACACACACGCACATACGCACGCACACACACACACACACTCGCACACACGCCCGCACACACGATAGCTCCACAATAGTCCACAGAAATAAATAGTAAAAAACAAACATACCTGTACATTGTTGTGTAGTCAAATACGTTACAGCTTGCTGCAAGCAAACCTGTCAATGTTTCCTTGTTGTTTTGTTGATCGGGTGGGTTTTGACTCGCTTCATTTAAGAAAATGCCCTTTTCTCAAGAGCAGAGAAATCACCAATGTTTTGGCATACAAGTAAGTTCAGGTGTTACATATAGAATTCTGTACCCTTGATGATTCAGCGCCGACACAGCTGCATTTTTTCAAAGATCACTGGATGCGAACGCTTGATGTTTCTGAACAGTATTTACATGTAATACAATAAAATGTGTTTTAAAAGAAGAAAAAAAGTTGTATAAGGGTTTTGTGTATTGAGCAACGCAAGAGGCTGAACGTACTGTATATCTAGAAAATCAGTGTTGTTAAATGTGCTGTTTTATTTTGCCACAGAATTAGTTTTGTCTTGTTTACAATAGCTGTTGCAAGCTGCAGCAGAACTCAATGGCAGTGCTTGAGAGCACAACCGGGCTCGGACCCAATCAACAAAATCTGCAGCTGCACAAGCATAACACCTGTCAGAACAACTTGATTTTGAGATACATGCCTCAGTTGGAATGTCAGTGAGCAAAGATTTTTTTTCCCATTCAAATCTGTATATGTAAAACAACAAAAAAAACATAACCGTTTTGGGACCCCCTTGACCACATGCCTAGTTTGCCTTTGCGTTATTCCGGGCCGGCGTGCAAAGCGCTGCGTCACAGCTTTTATAAGGGCGTGCCTGCCTATCTGCAAAGTGTGCACTGGACTTCTGCTGTTAACATTTTTTAATAGTGACCTCCCCAACTGAGGTCGCTGGTTTGCACCCAGCCTCCGCCCTGTTCCATTGGTGCCATGATTCGGATCTCATTGATTGGCTGCCGCCGATCACTAGGGGTGAAGGGGGGAGGAGTGTAATGGTCAGTGTCGTATGATACACTGACGTTTAGATACGGCTTCCTTTCTGTCAGATGAGATGAGATTAAAAGCTCGAAAACTGCAAATGCAAACGAGCCCGGCTAATTTGCGTCGTGGTTAAGACGTTCATTTGCGGTGTGCGGGGCTTGAGGTTTGCGCTCAGTCCGCCTGCTAAACTTGCATCTCAGTGGACAAATCTTGAAGAAAGAATTTCTAATGACAAAATAAAGCAATTCTACTGGGAACGTCAAGTGATGTCCGTTGTACTCCTGTCCAGGTTTATATGAAAAAATGTGCCAAAGAAAGACGTTTATGACGTTTTACTCAATTATTATTTAGGTGAACTTATAGCGTTCCAAATAAAATAATCATTATGCAGCGAAATTACAGCTTCCTAAAATTACAATAATGAAAAATGAAAGACTGAATCTACATTTACATTTCCCAGAATCAATAGCAAGTGAACGCATGGCTTCCCTACAGCTATTCACAGAGGTAACAGGATTGAAGAAGAAGAAGAAGAAGAAGAAGAAGAAGAAGAAGAAGAAGAAGAAGAAGAAGAAGAAGAAGAAGAAGAAGAAGAAGAACAACAACAACAACAACAACAACAACAACAACAACAACAACAACAACAACAACATCACACAGTATCTCAAAGCGCTGTAAAATTATTAAAGCAGATTAAACATAGCCCCTTCGTTAACAGCAGTCTGGGATAAATGCACGTTACAGTACTATACACCACTGAAGTCGTTTTCTACATTACAAAGCAGTCGGGCGTTGTGCAGGGTGGGCGGCGGCAACTCTCATCCTCGCGAGCTCATTCTAAAACAATTATTACAAGCAATGTATTACCCAGTACCAGTACCCATATATACCAACAACGATATACAAACCCACAGCTTTTAAACGATTCCACATTAACTAGAAGTTAAGACAGGCAGATGATAAAATGTATTTTTGTTTCAAACACATGCTACATTTTTCGTTTCTTGAAACGGATCATACTAATTCCATTTCTGTAACACGGTTTATTCATATCTGTGATTTCGCGCTTCTTACCACACATCACACACCTCACGGTCATTTTTCAAGATAGCAAAGTCTATTTTTGTTCCTTCCATGTCATAAGATGCAGTTTGCATTAACCTCCCGCAGCCAAGCAGTTAAAATAATTGATGAGAAAAGGCGGAGATTTCATCCCCGGCTTCGTCACAACTGCGTCAGCGGCCAACATCCAGCCAGATATGTGAGTCAGCCAGCCATTCAGTCAGCGCTGCCACACAGAGAGTTAGAACCAGAGCCAGGCATGAAAACACAGACGAGGGCGTAGAGCACCGAGGCGAAGCTAACACTGAAGACTCTCCGTATTGGTTATTTATTTATTATAACAGAAGCAACAGAAGAAATATCTCCGAGTGCAGTGTAGGTACAAAATACAAGGCCGATTCAAAGACGTGCCCTTTTCAGCACCTCGGACAGAGCCCAGCGCAACATGGCTCCCATCGTGGCGGGGGAAGCGCAGTTTGGTAAGTGAGCTCATTCATCATTTATACAAATACGTCTGGTTTTTATAGTATTAAAACAGCCTCGCTTAACAAGTTAAAACGCCTACTGGGACTATGTATGCAGTATTTGAAAAATGAATTCAGAGATTTGTATGTAATCGCTTTAACACAATTTCGTTTTAATAACCATCCCGTGTAATTGACATCAGCTGGGAGACGGTCACTGCCTGTGTATGGTCATTTAGTTTAATGTTGATTTAATAATTGTACTATTACTACCCTTATACCCCAAGAGACAGCCAGACAGACAGACAGACAGACAGACAGACAGACAGACAGACAGACAGACAGACAGACAGACATGCACAGGCAGATAGATAGATAGATGGATAGATAGATAGATAGATAGATAGATAACACAGGCAGTGTCATATCTTTTAACACATGCCCTCCACATTTGTGTATTAACCGAATTACCCTGCACTGCGATAATCTCCAAACCTCTGTCTACTCAGGATACTGCACCACTGAAACCCATTAGACCCTACCTTTCATTATTTAGTGGACTTCTGCCCTCAGATAACCGACTGCGTTATTAAGGGAGAGACAAAACAATGAGTCGAGAATGCAGAAGAGGTGGGCATGGGGGTATAACTGGCTGTAAATTAAAGACCATGACGTCTATAATCAGGCACTAAATGTGGATTTGTGAGTTCATTATTTTGTTTGTTAGACCAATGTTTCACTTTCTTTCTATTATTCAACATTTTGTTGACCGCTATTGTGTTGCAATAGTTACTGTAGGCTGCAGCAGCGTGCAGGTATAGCATGCTTTGTGTCAGTGTTTTCGAGTTGTGTTGTTTTGTATTCTATACAGTCCTTCTGTTATTTTGTACTTGTTTTTCTCTGTTGTAGCTGAGATACCTGCTGCTGTGGGTATCCTCAGTGCATTTGGTCTGGTCTTCACTGTGCCCTTGTTTGCATGGATCTGTTGCCAGCGCAAATCTGCAAAAGCCAACAAAACTCCCCCTTACAAGTTTGTGCATATCCTCAAGGGAGTGAACATTTACCCAGAGAGCCTGAGCAACAAAAATAAGTTCAGTGCAGACGAGAAAACAGAACTGAACTCCAAAAACACCACGTCCCCCACCGGTACTAAGAACGCACTGCACTTGGACCTGGACAAGAGAGACCTGAATGGGAACTTCACGCAGCCACACCCCAAGGTCCGGAGCTCGCCCAACCTGGACATCCCTTCACCCCAGAAATGCTTCACAGAGGAGGGTAAGGAGCTGGTGTCGCCCGAGGGTTTGCTATCGAATAAAGCGCCTTCCCCAACCGAAAAACCGGACAAGGGAGCCAGACTGGGGACACTCTTCTTTTCTTTAGAATACAACTTTGAGAAGAAGGCCTTCGTCGTCAACATCAAGGAAGCGCACGGTCTCGCCGCCATGGACAAGCAGTCCATGACCTCTGATCCCTACGTGAAAATGACCATCTTGCCGGACAAGAAGCACAGGGTCAAAACCCGGGTCTTGAGGAAGACTTTGGACCCCGCCTTTGATGAAACCTTTTCCTTTTATGGCATCCCATACAGTCAAGTGGAAAACCTGGCCCTCCAGTTCATGGTGCTGAGTTTCGACAGGTTTTCCCGGGATGATGTGATCGGGGAGGTCCTGGTACCCCTGTCTGGGATCGATCTGTCTGAGGGTCGGATTCTGCTGAACCGAGAGATCAGCAAACGTAACGTCAGGGTAGGTGGATTTTCATTTAACCGCAGTGGACGGGGAGGATCACATGGGCTGCCAGGGAAGCTTTTCATGTGATATACTGTACTGTAGGGCACAGGCAGAATGAGATGAAAGGACGCCTTATCAAGTATGTACTTCAGGTCAAAGTAGTGCTACTGCACCTGCGCTCTTTCTGTGAGAACTTGTGATCAAAGTAACAAGAAAGAGGCACTGTAACAGTGTTTAGGGTCTGATACTTTAGACAGACATCGACTTAATCATGAATAGAACTTTTCATTATTATTATTATTATTATTATTATTATTATTATTATTATTATTATTATTATTATTATTCAATGGTTTACCCCATTTATAAAAAAAACATTTTTTATGTATGTATGTATTTATTAAACCTACTTATCAGTTTATTATTATTATTGCACTAACTTGATTATTATTATTATTATTATTATTATTATTATTATTATTATTATTATTATTATTATTATTATTATTAATGTCATACATATGAAGGCTCACCTACTGTAAAACGTGTGGATATTTTGTGCAACATATATCCAATCGTCTTTTAAATTTGATCTCTGTTTAAATAATGTAATGTCTAATAATCTAATGTACGCCACTTCATTGAATTTCATTCTGAACAATGAGTGAAAAAGAGTTTGGGATATTTGAAGACTTTTTCAAATGTGTTTGTTTAGAAATCTGTCGGCCGCGGAGAGCTGCTGGTGTCCCTATGTTACCAATCCACCACGAACACCCTGACCGTGGTGGTGCTGAAAGCGCGCCACCTTCCAAAGGCAGAATCATCCGAACTGTCAGGTATGTGAGAGGCAATGCAAGCAGATTGCACTGGCAGCTGCTGCTCTGCAAAACATGCATTTGTAATGCCACTCAACGCGTATTGTTTTTAGCATTTTCAACATGCTTTTCCCATGGTCGTCATATGCATTTCCCATAGTTTACCCTGGTTTGCCACGTTTATTAATATGCTTTACCATATCTGGCACTGGCTTTACAATGCATGCCTATGTTTTGCTTTGCTTTCCCAGTGCTTTGCTATAGTTTTACTCTGGGAAACTTTTATACTTTTATAAGTGCAGCGCTTCTGCTTTGTGACACACAGGTATTTATTATTATTTTCATTTGTCTGTATTATATTATAGAGAGTTAGGTAATAGAGAGTTCAGTAAACATAAGATAGCACTCTCCGTCGCCCCACTCCTCAGTATATGTGTTCAGGGGTACAGTCCTAATTAGTTCCCAGCTGACGGCTTTTTTTCTCCTCGCCAGACCCTTACGTGAAGGTGAACCTGTACCAGGGCAGCAAGCGGGTCTGCAAGAAGAAGACCCACGTGAAGAAGTGCTCCCCGAATCCCGTGTTCAATGAGCTCTTCGTCTTTGACATCCCCTCGGAGCGCGGCTTGGAGGACACCAAGGTGGAGCTGCTTCTGCTCGACTCCGGCCGGCTCTCCCGCAACGAGGGCATCGGGCAGCTGCTGCTGTGCGCCTCGGCCGAGGGGACTGTGGGAGAGCACTGGAGGGAGATCTGTGAGCACCCGCGGAGACAGATCGCCAAGTGGCACACCCTGAGCGAGGGCTAGCGTCCCCCCAGTGGACCAGCCAGGGCAGGACCGCTGTGTGCAAAGTGCGGCTAATTAATCAATCACTCAGTCACTAAATTAGTCAATCAAACAATTGCTTTCAGCTCAACAAAGAACTGTCTGCACATCCAACCATCAACAATCCAAAGACTAAAAAAAACAAAAAAAAATCAAAAAAATCATGCTTTTCACCTACTACTGCATTACCGTGAACAGCTGTTTGTCTGACTATTATATTGTGAACTGTTATGGCCAGAAACATTCTTCTATATGGTGTCATTGATTCGTGTACTGTATTAATGTATTATTTTTATTTTTTATCAATGCAATCATTTATTTATTTTGAATTTAAATCTAACTATTTATTTATCTATTTATCTTTTGTATGGCACAGTGGTATTTCAAATCTTATGCCACTTGGAGCACAGCCTAAATTAGGCAATTGAATGCAGATGGTTATTGAGACACAAGGGGCGAGGTTGCCTGTCTGGTAATTTATGATATACTGAGAAAGGGTTTGGCCACCCTGTCTGTGAGGACAGGGCAGTCTGGCACTGTATATATATACAACCTGCTAGAAATCATCTCACATCTTGGGAACAGTTTTATTTCATAGGGTCACCCCTAGTACACGAAAGAGAAAGGAGAAGGTCAAGGTCTTGGTATAGTCACAGGGCGTGCGGGGCTAAATTCAGATAATGGATTGATGTGACACATAGTTTTACCTCTACTAAAATTACTACCGAATGAACTGGGAAAAGGTCATGTATACTAGATTGTTTCTCGGAAGCTGCACTTCCAGAAGAAAATGTTCTGCACAGAATTATGTGGTCCATGGTTTTTTTTTTTTTGGTTCTATAAAGACCTATTGTAATACGTAAACATGACCAATATGTAAACGTGTAACAAAGGGTTACATAAAAAGGGCAGATATTATTTATTTTTTATAAATATATTTTGTATTATTTACTATAGTCTGTATCGAGGTACATATCATTAGTTGACATTGGGCTCTATTCTCAAACTTTTTGATTCATTGTTTAAATCTATTTTTTATTAATTAAAGAAAGTGTTCTATGCATGACACTTTTCTAGACTAGTCTTGATCTCTTCAACAACAGTCTAGCACACACTGCAACAGACTAGAAGGTACAGACTTAAAAACACACCCTCTAAATGATCCATGATTCATTCAAGTTGTGGAATAGACCCATGATGTTGTAATTCACTGGATGTGTTGTGTCTCGTGAGGGACATTGTTTCGTTGACTGAATTGCATTATGTCCAAGAGGATGTTTGCGTTAGGAATGTACAAATAGCGACAGAAGATTGATTAAGTCAAGCTTATTCTTGTCAGAAAATGTCTGTCTGGCATACAAACATAATCGAAGTAAAGCCATTGAAGCAAGTATTGGTGTGTCCAGAAGGTATGTTGTTGTGTTCATTGAAAATGATAGAGGTGTAGGTGGAAGGGAGATGGACAGGAATGAAGATTTACCAAAAACAAAGGCAACAAGCTTGTTAAGACTCATAGCATTTTCCATTCATAAAATTACATCACTTTTTATTGATGCTTCATGACATCACTATTTTCAGCAGGATCAGGAGGCACCACAGTGCATTCATTTGAACAGCATTGTTCTGAGAGGCGGGGCCTGGAGGGCTAATTACTGTATACAGCAGATGTATTATTAATTATATTGTATTCATGAAACCAGTCATGAGCTGATTTTACATGGGACACTGCTGCTGTAGCTGCACCTCACTCTAGGGTCACAATGTATTGCTTTAACACTGCAGCCCTGATCTCACACTAGGCTCACAATGGGACTATATTGGAAGTGTAATGGGATATTGCTTTAACACTGCAGCCCTGATCTCACACTAGGCTCACAATGTGACTATATTGGAAGTATAATGGGATATTGCTTTAACACTGCAGCCCTGATCTCACACTAGGCTCACAATGGGACTATATTGGAAGTGTAATGGGATATTGCTTTAACACTGCAGCCCTGATCGCACACTAGGGTCACAATGTGACTATATTGGAAGTGTAATGGGATATTGCTTTAACACTGCAGCCCTGATCGCACACTAGGGTCACAATGTGACTATATTGGAAGTGTAATGGGATATTGCTTTAACACTGTAGCCTTGATCTCACACTAGGGTCACAATGTGACTATATTGGACTATATTCTGGTGCAGTTTAACTGCAGTTGTTTTCTTCATATGGAATTGCTAGACATGTGATGTGATCAAAGAGAATTGCTTTAATACTAATGCAGCATCCCCAGACTGTAGAGTTGGGAGGTCTTGTCTCTTTAACCCTTTAGAGATCGATCCTAAGTCTGAGGAGAACCAAACGATTACAGATTTCAAATGATTAGGTAATTATAAATGAATACAGCTTTGTAGATCAAAATCAAAAGTAAAAATCCTAAAGCAATGATATTCAAAAATAAATCAATAAATAATTTAGTGTGCTCAATTATTTTACCCCTGATTTTCTCCCCAATTTGGAATGTCCAATCATTTTTTCTCCCCCCCTCCCCCAGCACAGGAGATCCTTAATGTTCACTGGGCCTCCTCCGATCCCCTGCAAGCAATTCTCTTGTTTCAAAGTGCTTTTTAACCTGAGATGATGTTTATATTGAATAAAGTACATGCTGTTCTGCACATGGACAGTACCAGTGCACATTTCAAGGGTGTAAGAACTAGTAGCCATTGCCTGCCATTCAGCAAGAGGTGATTGTGGGAAAGTCTGCTGTAAAGGGGTTTCATTCTGATGTGAAAAAAATGTTCAAATAATAATAATAATAATAATAATAATAATAATAATAATAACAACAACAACAACAACAACAACAACAACAACAACAACAACAACAACAACAACAACAACAACAACAATAATAATAATAATAATAATAATAATAATAATAATAATAATAATAATAATAATAATAAAGTTATATTAAAGATGTAAGATGTGTTCACTTTTCATGGCCTCTTACTGCTCTCAGTGAATCCAGACAATGGAAGAAACCTCTGCTGTTATAAAGGGTATGCTGTACTCTGTAAACCAGTGAGATGAATGTCATTAGAGAAGAGCTCAGGAGAGAAGGGCGAGGCGCACAGAGGGTGCATTACAAGCATACCAAGTGCTACAGAGAATAGCACAGACTACATCCTGATTCCACTCCACCCTTCTCTCTATTTCATTAATCAAAAACTGCTTCCGATGCATACAGATTTCTGACTTCCAGGCATTAAGAACTCGGCAGCTTTGTTTCCCTTCCTATTTATCAAAACTTTCCCGACGACAGTTTCCATGCCAACCTGCCAGTGGGTAACAGAAGCGCAGCTTGTGTGAAGCACAGACCCGGCTGGGCTTGAACCACAAACACCCTGGGAGGGAAACTGGTGGAGCACTGGGAAGAATCCCACAGCAAGAGCAGCAGCAGCAGCAGCCTCGTCACCTCACCATTCTATAGCAACATGCTCCTTTTAAAAAACAAACCTAAAACATTTACACAGTCGCAGACACAAGTATTTGGGCAGTTTAAAAAAATGAGAAAACCCACAAAGAAAGTGATTTCTATCATTTCTAATTGTTCTATTGAAAGATAAAATAGAGATTCAGCTTTAGAATAAAACAAAACATGATTACATAGCATGCATAAAATGAAAAATAACATGCACAAACTAATTTCATACTTTGACAAAAGTATTTGGGCAATCAACACATTTCATATGAAACACATTCGGTCCTAATTCTTGACAATTATCATGATTGATGAAAACCAACACCTGATGATAATTATAGAATCAATAAATACATAATCACCAAGTGCTGAAACATAAATTGGAAATTTGTGATTCAAAAAAGCAACAAAAATGGTTAAAACTAAAGAGTACAGAAACAATCTCAAAATGGCAGTGATACAACTAAATGAAAAAGGAGAAACTACCAGAAAAATAGCAGAAAGCACTGTGTGGGCTATTATTGACAAACACTGGAGGACAGAAACTATTGCAACTAGCTCCAAGTGTGGAGGACCAAGAAAGAATTCTACAAAATCTGGAAGAAGATTGGAAGTTATTATTGACAAACACAGAACAAGGAACTACTGCAACTAGCTCCAGGTGTGGAAGACTAAGAAAGAATTCTGCAAGATCTGGAAGAAGGAGGCTGTGTGGTCCAGTGGTTAAAGAAAAGGACTTGTAACCAGGAGGTTCCCAGTTCAAATCCCACCTCAGCCACTGACTCATTGTGTGACCCTGAGCAAGTCACTTAACCTCCTTGTGCTCCGTCTTTCGGGTGAGACGTAAATGTAAGTGACTCTGCAGCTGATGCATAGTTCATACACCCTAGTCTCTGTAAGTCGCCTTGGATAAAGGTGTCTGCTAAATAAAATAATCGTTCCAGCAGCCTGGCAAAATCCTAGAATTACTGCAAAAGATTTGACACAAGAATTGAGAGAAGACGGTCAAGATATTCATAGTGAACAATTCAACTATACCTTAACAAGATGAATGTACATTGGCGAAAACCAAGATGCAAATCTTTGTTAAAAACAATATACAAAAGAAAGTGATTGGTGTTTTCCATTGAATACTTGAAGAAGCCTGATGATTTCTTCAACTAAATGTTATGGTCAGACGAATCCAAGATGTCACTTTTTTCACCAAGAAAGCAATAATATGTTTGGAGGAAGACAGGAGAAGAATTTAAATAAAAATCATGCACAGTGTTAAACATGGTGGAGGTTGTGTAATGGTATGGGCTTGTTTTTCTTCCTCAGGCACTGGTGACCTTTGTATTGTAGAAGGATCAATGAATGTTGCAAAATATGAAGAAATGTTACCCTCTCCTTTGTTACCCAGTGCTAGAAAGCTTATTGGATGGAAGTTTGTATTCCAGCAGGATAATGACCCTAAGCATTCTGCAAAGTCTACAAAGGAATTTCTGCAAAAAAGGAAGATTATAGTTATGGATTGGCCATCTCAGTCCTCTGATTTGAATCTCATCGAGTTGCTGTGTGACCCCTGGTCCTTGCTTCTTTTTTCAGGTTGAAAAAGTCCCCTGGGTCGACATTGTCTATACCTTTTAGGATTTTGAATGCTTGAATCAGATCACCGCGTAATCTTCTTTGTTCAAGACTGAATAGATTCAATTCTTTTAGCCTGTCTTTTAAACCCAGGATAATTCTGGTCGCTCTTCTTTGCACTCTTTCTAGAGCAGCAATATCCTTTTCGTAACGAGGTGACCAGAACTGAACACAATATTCTAGATGAGGTCTTACTAATGCATTGTAAAGTTTTAACATTACTTCCCTTGATTTAAATTCAGCACTTCTCACAATATATCCGAGCATCTTGTTGGACTTTTTTTATAGCTTCCCCACATTGTCTAGATGAAGACATTTCCAAGTCAACATAAACTCCTAGGTCTTTTTCATAGATTCCTTCTTCAATTTCAGTGTCTCCCATATGATATTTATAATGCACATTTTTATTGCCTGCGTGCAGTACCTCATACTTTTCTCTGTTAAATGTCATTTGCCATGTGTCTGCCCAGTTCTGAATGCTGTCTAGATCATTTTGAATGACCTTTGCTGCTGCAACAGTGTTTGTCACTCCTCCTATTTTTGTGTCGTTTGCAAATTTAACAAGTTTGCTTACTATACCAGAATCTAAATCATTAATGTAGATTTGGAATAGCAGAGGACCTAATGCTGATCCCTGTGGTACTCCACTGGTTACCTCGCTCCATTTTGAGGTTTCTCCTCTTATAAGTACTTTCTGTTTTCTACATGTTAACCAGTCCCTAATCCATGTGCATGCATTTCCTCGAATCCCTACTGCGTTCAGTTTGAGGATTAATCTTTTATGCAGGACTTTGTCAAAAGCTTTCTGGAAATCTAAATAAACCATCTCGTATGCTTTTCAATTATCCATTGTCGATGTTATGATGAAATACGTTCAGTTTGTGAGTGGCAGTGACAGAAAGGGCAAATGCAATTGATACATTGATAAGCAAAAATCAATATTTTGGAGATGATTATTGGAGGGGTCAGTGCCCCCCGCACTCCCCCACCCCCACCCCCCGTTGTGCACGCCCCTGACTACAACTGTCTTTACAATCAGTAAAGCAAACAAAGAAAAATGTGTTGTACTTACAATCAATTCTAAAGAACACACTTTTAAAATAAGAAATTGTTCAATGTTGTCTTCTTTTTACAATGTACCACCTCCCGCTGTAAATTCATCTCAGTTTTATGTGCAGCTTAGTAGTCAGTTTCAAAGCCATGGTTCTGCGTCAGTCCACCAGAAATACATGATTCTTGAAGTCAGTGTGTTATAAAAGCTGCATGAAGTCTGTGTATAAATCATGCACGTGTGCTCTGTGCACTTGCAACTAATAATAAAGTTGTCAATAAGTTGTGTGCAGTTGCTAATATCTGAAATCCATTAACATTAAAGTCTATGGGACGGGATTGAATCCTGGGAAAATGTTGTTAATAACCAAAAGTTGTCTCTATCAGGGTTGCTAATAACCGGCATCTACTGTGTGTGTGTGTGTGTGTGTCTGTGTATATAGATAGATGGATAGATAGATAGATAGATAGATAGATAGATAGATAGATAGATAGGAAACTCAACATGGTACAGTTGTACATGCAGTGACCAAAGGGGATATAAATCAATAAATAAAAGTGGCCAATTTAAAACTCAAACAGGCTGGCTTTAGTGGTAATTAAACAACATGCCCTCTTACGCCTAGAGAGCAATCTCTGTGTTTGTGTGTGTGTCTGTGTGTTTGTGTGTGTCACTGTGTGTGCACCTCTGTGTTTGTGTGTGTGTGTCAGTGTGTGTGTGCGTCTCTGTGTTTGTGTGTGTGGGTCAGTGTGTTCGTCTCTCTGTTTCTCTGTGTGTGTGTGTGTGTGTCAGTGTGTGTGTCTGTGTGTTTGTGTGTGTGTGTGTGTGTGTTTGTCAGTGTGTGTGCGTCTCTGTGTGTTTGTGTGTGTGTGTGTGTCAGTGTGTGCGTCTCTGTGTGTTTCTGTGTTTGTGTGTGTGTCAGTGTGTGTGCATGTCTGTGTTTGTGTGTGTGTCAGTGTGTGCACGTGTCTGTGTTTCTGTGTGTCAGTGTGTTTGCGCATCTCTATGTTTGTATGTGTCAATGTGTGCAAGTCTCTTTGCGTGTGTCAGTGTGTGTGCATCTCTGTGTTTGTGTGTGTGTCAGTGTGTGTGAGCGTCTCTGTGTTTGTGTGTGTGTCGGTGTGTGTACGTGTGTGTCAATGTGCGTGTGTGTGTTTGTGTGTGTGTCGGTGTGTGTGTGTGTCAGTGTGTGTTTGTGTGTGTGTCGGTGTGTGTGTCAGTGTGTGTTTGTGTGTGTGTCGGTGTGTGTGTGTCAGTGTGTGTTTGTGTGTGTCAGTGTGTGTTTGTGTGTGTGTCGGTGTGTGTGTGTCAGTGTGTGTTTGTGTGTGTGTCGGTGTGTGTATGTGTGTGTCAGTGTGTGTCAGTGTTTGTGTGCATCTACACATGTTTTCTGCTCCACTGAACAACATGATATTATAAGTTTTGAAATCAAGGCCACCAGACAGGAGCCATGCCGCCTCCTTCTCAAGCTCTGTTGCGATTTGTATCAACAGAATATTAAATATCCCTGGAATGGTTACCATGGCAATCAAAGTCATCCTGGCAATCTGGATCTATAATGACACCTCGACAATGAAAGCGTGAAATGTTTGGCTTTACTAAGATGCTAAATACAATATATATATATATATATATATATATACAGTGGCTCTCAAAAGTATTCACCCCCATTGGACTTTTCCACATTTTATTGTGTTACAGCATGGAATCAAAAGTTTTTGCCACTGATCAACACAAAAAAGTCCATAATGTCAAAGTGAAAAATAAAATCTACAAATTGTTCTAAATTAATTACAAATATAAAACAGAAAATAATTGATTGCATAAGTATTCACCCCCTTTGCTATGACACACGTAAATAAGCTCTGGTGCAACCAATTGTCTTTAGAAGTCACATAATTAGTTGAATGGAGTCCACCTGTGTGCAATTAAGGTGTTTCACAATATTTCAGATTAAATACATCTGTCTCTGGGAGGTCCCACAGTTGGTTAGTACATTTCCTAACAAAAACTACATCATGAAGACGAAGGAACATTCAAAGCAAATCCGGAAAAAGGTTCTTCAAAAGCACCAATCAGGGGTAAGATATAAGAACATTTCCAAGGCATTGAATATCCCCCAGAGCACAGTAAAGACCATTATTAAGAAATGGAGAGATTATGGCACAACTGTGAATCTGTCTAGAACAGGCCATCCTCAAAAACTGAGTATCCGGGCGAGAAGGGCACTAGTCAAGGAGGCCACCAAGAGGCCTATGGTAACTCTAAAGGAGTTACAGTCTTCCACGGCTGAGCTGGAAGACACTGTGCATACGGCAATAATAGCCTGGGTGCTTCACAAAACTGGCCTTTACGGGAGAGTGGCAAAAAGAAAGCCATTGTTGAAAAAAACTCACATCAAATCTCAGCTAGAGTTTGCCAGAAGGCATGTTGGAGACTCTGAGACCAAGTGGAAGAAGATTCTATGGTCTGATGAGACCAAAATAGAGCTTTTTGGCCTCAACGCTAAGCGCTGTTTGGCAAGCCTAACACTGCACATCATCCTGAGAACACCATCCCTACCGTGAAGAATGGTGGTGGCAGCATCATGCTATGGGGATGCTTCTCTGCATCAGGGCCTGGAAAGCTCATGAAGATAGAGAGCAAAATGGATGCAGCAAAGTACAGAGAAATCCTGGAGGAAAACCTGCTGAAGTCTGCAAGAGACCTGGGACTTGGGAAAAGATTCATCTTTCAGCAGGACAATGACCCCAAACATACAGCCAAAGCCACACTGGAGTGGCTTAAAAACAAAAAGGTCAATGTCCTGGAATGGCCCAGTCAAAGCCCAGACCTCAATCCAATTGAGAATATGTGGAAAGAGTTGAAAATTGCTGTTCACCAAAGGTCCCCATCCAACTTGATGGAGCTTGAGCAATTTTGCAAAGAAGAATGGGCAAAAATTGCAGTGTCCAGATGTGCAAACCTGGTAGAGACTTATCCAAATAGACTCATGGCTGTAATTGCTGCCAAAGGTGCCTCTACCAAATATTGACTAAAGGGGGTGAATACTTATGCAATCAATTATTTTCTGTTTTGTATATGTAATTAATTTAGAACAATTTGTAGATTTTATTTTTCACTTTGACATTATGGACTTTTTTTGTGTTGATCAGTGGCAAAAACTCCAAATTAAATCCATTTTGATTCCATGTTGTAACACAATAAAATGTGGAAAAGTCCAAGGGGGGTGAGCTATTCGTCTCGTAGACCCCACCTCCTATGGAGAGGGGTACTACTCGAGGTATTTTATGGTACCCATCTTAGACCTGAGGCTCCTCAACGGGTTCTTAAAAGAATGGAGGTTCCAAATGCTGATGCACCGTCATGTCCACCATGGACTTACGGGACGCGTACGTTCACGTTCCCATTCATCCAGAGCACAGAAAGTATCTCATCTTCTCTTTTCAAGGAAGCATTGGTTAAACAGCATCACATGACCATGCATATATATAGCGTATACCATGGCTTGCATACTAATGAGCCGTTTCACACTGAATAAATCACTATGCACCACTACATTCTAAATTCCATGACAAACTGCCATTTTATTTGTTATTAGTTACAAAGCCACTGCCAAAAATGAGTGACATTCCACCTATTTCCTTTAATATATTTGGGGATGAAAACAGATAACTAGTACAACACCAACTTTCTGAGTGAAGACAGCAGTCCACCTGAAATAAAAAATACAAATAAAAAAAATAAGTGCACCAGCAACTGTCAAGAGGAGACACATAACAGTAGATGAGGAACAGCTAAATGAAATAGAAAAAAACAAAAACACAAAAAAGGACAGCATGGGCTGTTAATGTACTTAAAGACTGGCTTAAAGAAAAAGATATGGACATTCATTTAAAGGAAATAAGTCCAAAAAACCTCAACAACATTAAGGGGATGTTATGCCAGTGCAAGAAGTTCACCTGGGGACCAGTATTCAGTCTACAGGCGTGGTATATATCATGGGAATGTGGTTTATACCTTATATATATATATGTGTGTGTGTGAGTGTGTGTGTGTGTGTTTATATATATATATATATATAGTGTAATGTGCACGGGGGAAGGCAGCAGCAGCGCTGCTAGGTGACGAAATCACACACGAAGACATAAGCCCGATATACACTCCTTGCAAAGGAGCTGGCTATTTTGTACAGCGGTATCACCGCTATGCTTTAGTGCGACATGTTCGCACCCACCCTCCGCCTGTGTGTGGATTGCCTCGCCCTGTGTGATGCGTCTGCTTGTGTTGACCGAGATCGCTACATTGGTGTCAGCAGTGGGATGCAGGTACCCCGGCACGCACTCGTCGGACTGTAGCCTGGTGAGCAAGTCCAGGGCGGACTTGAGGCTGGAAAGATTCCACACATACGGTTGAGCTTGAGGGATATAATCCCTGATATATGCCCGTAGAATCTTTGCAACCACTTCACAAAAACAAATCAAACAAGATTACTCCATCAGCTATTAAAAAAATGCAAGTTTTAAAAAAAATATAATTAAGTAGTTGCCAATTAGTTTTTTTGTAGTTTTTCTCCCTAATTTAATAGTGTCCAATTATTTTTGTTTAGCTCAGCTCTCCACTACCACCCCTGCGCTGACTTGGGAGCGACGAAGACGAGCACACGCTGTCCTCCGAAGCGTGTGCCGTCAGCCGACTGCAGACTCACCATGCTGCCACCCAAAGCTACAGCGTCGGAGGACAACGCAGCTCTGGGCAGTTTACAGGCAAGCCCGCAGGCACCCGGCCAGACTACAGGGGTCGCTGGTGCGCGGTGCGCTGACAACACCCTGGCCGACCTAACCCTCCCTCCCCACGGGTGGCGCTTGTCTATGAACACAGTTGTCTTTTTTTCATTTGCATAGTAAGTTATGACCTTTTTTTATTTTTTTTTCGTTTGCATATTAAGCTTTTGGGGTGGCACAGTGGTGCAGTGGTTAGCACTGCTGCTAATTGTCCTGGGTTCGATTCCGGCCTCAAAGGTCTGTCCGAGTGGAGTTTGCATGTTCTCCCAGTGTTCGCGTGGGTTTTCTCCGGATACTCCGGTTTCCTCCCACAGTCCAAAGACATGCTGGCTAGGTGGATTGGCCTCTTTAAATTGCCTCTTAGTTGCCCTGCGATAGACTGGCGCCCCTGTGTCTGCCAGGTTAGGCTCCAGCTCACTGCAACCCTCTATAGGATTAAGCAGTTACAGACACCAGCTGACACGTCTTTGATATGTGTTCAGCCTGGTGGTTCTGGAGCCTCCAGCTCACTGTGCCTGTCCTGCCTGGGGTCTGTTGAGTGGAGAGGGTGACACCAGCTGACACGTCTTTGATATGTGTTCAGCCCGGTGGTTCTGGGGCCCCACACTCACTGTGCCTGCGTGTCTGTCCTGAGTTTCCAGTGAAGCGCTGAGGGACAGGACTAATCAGAGGCTTCACACAGCTTTCAACAGGCCTGGTATCCTGCCAGAATTCCTGGGCGGGGAGTCCTGCTTTCACCATGGGGATATAACATTATATTGAAAGAAACAAATCCTAATCCACATGCTCATAGGTAAATACTGTACACCCACAAATATATTCTGGTAATCAACCTTGTACGTCATGACGTTTACCAGCATTTGTCTCATTAAATTCATGAATCACTTCTGTTCTGGCACAAAACAGGCATATTGATGTTTTACAAATTATACAAAACAGACTCGAACAAAACTGACACTCAAAACAGGAATGCTAGAAACAATTTCTAGAAGAGCTACCATGATAATAATTTCCTGTGGAAGTCATCTATCAGTGCTTCCCAGCAGCAACAGGGCCATCTGTAATAACTGCCTTCATTTACAACAGGATAGATAAAACAATAAAACATTAAGGGCTCCTCGTTATGCAGACAACCATCCATCTGTGTGCAGGAAACGCTGCCGGGCAGGAAATTGGGTTTAGATGTTAAAAGTGTGTTCATTTATTATTGTAGAAAAGTGTTTTCAGATATTACTCTTTAACTGCAATGATAATGCACTAAGGATGTTAATGGAAAATATAACTAGCTATTTTAAATTAAAGTCAAGCACCTTAAAAAAAAGACCAAAAAACTTGACGTATAATAGTGTAACATTTCTGAGGCTATTATATAGAGTCATTAAATCTAAATTTAAAAAAGCTCAGGTGGAAATGATTTGTTTGAAAGGTCACAAAATTAGTGAAATGGTTTCAGCCTGTGTGTACTCAAAGTGGTTTAATTTGTAGATAATTTCCCTCAGGTACATAACGACTTTCAAGCTGCAACTCACATAGTGATCCAACAAAACAACCATGAAGACCAAGGAGCTTTCGAAACAAGTTAGGGATAAAGTGGTAGAGAGGCACAGAGCAGGAGAAGAGTACAAGAAAATTTCAAAGGCGCTGATTATCCCTCTCAGCACAGTGAAGGCCATCATTAAGTTGTGGAAGATGCATCATACCACCCAGACACTACCCAGATCAGGTGCCCTTCCAAATTGAGCAGCCAGGCAAGCAGGAAACTGGTTTGGGATGTCACTATGAAGCCAACAATGACCTTGATAGATTTGCAAAGTTCTGTGTCTGAGATGGGAGTCAGTGTTCACACATCAACAATATGCCGGTCCCTACACAAAGCTGGCCTGTATGGAAGGGTGGCAAGAAAGAAGCCATTACTCAAAAAGCCTCATCTTAAAGCACTATGGAGTTTGCGAAAAAGCATGTAGATGATACTGCAGACATGTGGAAAAAAGGTTTTGTGGTCAGACGAGACAAAAATTGAACTTTTCGGTCTAAATTCCAAGCGTTACGTCTGGCGCAAGCCGAACACTGCCCAGTCAACACCATCCCAACTGTCAAGCATGGTGATGGCAGCATCATGTTATGGGGATGCTTCTCTTCAGCAGGGACTGGGAAGCTTGTCAGGATAGAGGGGAGAATGGATGGTGCAAAGTACAGGCGAATCCTTGAGGAAAACCTGTTTGAGTCAGCCAAGACTCAGAAACTAGGGAGGAAATTCACATTTCAGCAGGACAATGACCCAAAGTACAAAGCCAAAGCCACACTGGAGTGGTTGAACAAGAAGAGAATTAATGTTCTTCAGTGGCCCAGTCAAAGTCCTGTCTTGAATCCAATCAAAAATTTATGGCGAGACTTGAAGATTGCAGTCCATCGACAATCCCCAACAAACTTCTCAGACCTGGAGCAATTTTCCCATGAAGAATGGGCAAAAAGTTCACCATTCTACTGTGCCAAGCTTGTAGAGACCTATCCAAAAAGACTCATAGCAGTAATTGCTGCAAAAGCTGCTTCTACCAAGTCCTGACTTAAGGAGCTGAATACTTATGCAACCAGTACATTTCATTTTGTACATTTTCTTTGCAAGTTTTGCTGACATTTAACCTCCTCCTCATATAACAGTGTTCAGTTTAACCACTACAGCTTTGAATAAAAAAAGTTCTTTTGAAAAACTGTGCATACATTATTTGTAATTCAACAAAATGTGACATTACTGGTAGGGGGTGAATACTTCTGCAAACCACTATACCTTCGTATGAGCAGAACCCATATACAGGCACTCACCAGTGCATAGAGCTTATTCACTGTTAATCATTTAGACCAGGGAGACTTCTACAGGTCATAGGGGGTATGCAGGATGACCCCGAAATTAGAAAAATTAAAATAAAAGTAAAATAAAAATTAAATAATGATAATTGATTCTTTAATGGTATTGCATATTATCTTTATATTATCTTTGTGCATGCATATTTAATTTTTGTTGAGCAGCTCAAAGGTTACAGTTTGACTGAGGGTTCAAGATGATCCTCCACCTGCATGCATGTGTGATTTTGATTGAGCAGATTTCCACTCTGATTAGGTGTGGCTGCATTTTAGTGACATTGATTGAATTTGAACATCCAGATTATCCTGTGTGTCACATAATTATGCTGAGATGGGAGGTAAATGGTAACATGATCAACATTTACAGACTATTTTGAATTATTTATAATACCTTTGCAGAACAGAACATGAATATGTGTGTTTCCAAAGAGAATCGCAAATACTGTCTTTTGATTCTGAGCATCCAAAGACTTGTAATTAAAAGTTTTAATAATTGCTGTTTGGTATTCTGTCCTAAGCCAGCAGTCTGTCAGTCCCAAACTGTTGTGACAATAATTATATATGAAATACATTCATTTATTTGTTAATCTGATTATTCTGCCTTTTATTGCAACTGTGGTTCCATTTAGTAGAGTGAAAACTGTAAAGTGGTACTTGAGACCTCCAGACAGAAGGGTACAGTTTTAAAAAAAAGGTTGAAAAGCACTGGTTTAGACAACAAATATTATGCAACTCACCCTCACTGTCTCCAAAAGCTCCCAAACCTGTGCTGGTCATGCCAAGCAACGAAACACGAAACACAGCATGTGGCGGGACACACTGAAGCCCTGTTTGTTATGCCAAGCTATGCCACATCCATCCCATTGATTCTCTATACTTGATTAGAGTATATGGCTGTATTGTAGCTGCCTTGCATTGCACTACATGCCAGGAATTCAATCTAGACAGAAGCCACCATTTCACTGTGTCCATCACTCCACATCTATATAAGAATATTAGATTGACATAGACAGACACACACAGACAGACACATACCTACACAGAGACTCAGAATAGATGCACTGCCATTCTGTTTTTTTTTCACAGCAGTGAGGGGGATGTAGATGTTATTGATGGCCCAGTGTTCTCCGGTATTGACTGCTTCAGAAACCCTGATAGTAGATATGAACCCTAAATGTAATCAGATGCTGAACATTGCCTACTATCACGAGTGCAATAAGCTGAGCCAGGGGGCTGATATCTGTAAGATATGAGCAAGGTGTCCCAGCTCCTTTACAAAACCAAGGGATTCTGCATTTCCAGACAGTTTATCATACCTGCAGCTGCCTTTACATGCACAATGAGTCGATCCCTTTGGAATTTAATAAGCTATAAAAAACACAGCAGTCTTGGCCAAGGAATTTAATGTGCTTCACTTTGTGTGTGCAGATCGGCTTGCTTTTTTTCTGCATCGTTCTGTATTAAGAACATAAGAACATAAGAAAGTTTACAAACGAGAGGAGGCCATTCAGCCCATCTTGCTCGCGTGTTTGTTAGTAGCTTATTGATCCCAGAATCTCATCAAGCAGCTTCTTGAAGGATCCCAGGATGTCAGCTTCAACAACATTAAAGAAAGCTGTTGATACAGTGGATTGTGATTCTCCATTAAATAGACCAACAGCCGTGACTGATGGCGGTTCAATGGGTTTCAAACTGTTTATTCGGTGCAGAGCAATGCACAGACGTTCCACAGCTCAGTCCCTGCTCCTCTGTTTAATCGGTGCAGAGCAATGCACAGACGTTTCACAGCTCAGTCCCTGCTCCTCTGTTTAATCGGTGCAGAGCAATGCACAGATGTTTCACAGCTCAGTCCCTGCCCCTCTGTTTAATCGGTGCAGAGCAATGCACAGATGTTTCACAGCTCAGTCCCTGCTCCTCTGTTTAATCGGTGGAGAGCAATGCACAGATGTTTCACAGCTCAGTCCCTGCTCCTCTGTTTAATCGGTGCAGAGCAATGCATAGACGTTCCACAGCTCAGTCCCTGCTCCTCTGTTGTTCTGCCTTAATGTAAATAAGCTCTCCTTGCATTCTGTTCTGTACACTCACAGCTGACAGTACCGATTTATGTGCCAGTGGTGTCAATGTGACTGAGTTTAGATTCATGGTCCAGTCAGATTTTACTATATTCAAAGGGACCTTGATTAAGAACAAACTTGTCCTGAATAAAAGCTAACCAAGGTTTTAAAACCATTTCTCTTACCTCTTATTAGCTTTATTAACATGATCGCTGCCCCCTTTAAAACTATTTATAATGCAATAGTGAGGATGCACTTCGAATACTGTGTCCAGTTGTGGTCACCTCAGAATCAAAAGGGCACTGTGGCCCTGGAGAGAATCTGAAGTAGAGCATCCAGAATAATCCCAGGACTGACAGGACTGAGCTATGAAGAAAGGATGAATTAACTGTTTTTTCAGCCTAGAACAAATAATAATTAGGGGGGACTTGACATCTTTGAAATCTTTGAAGGAGTTGACAAAGTTAACCCAAACCAATCCTTTAAACGCAGCACAGAAACCAGGACTAGAGGACACAGCTGGAAATGAAATGGAGATAGACTTAGGGCAGAGGGAAAGGGGACACTTCTTCACAGAGAGAGTTTAAAGAAGTCTCCTACCCTGTCCAGCTTCACCGTACTTTCAGTTGTTGTTTTGTCACCTTGAATGGCCTCTTGTAGGGACCTCTGTCTGCTCTGTTTTAACACAGGTAGGGCTGTAGTGTGTGAGGCATGGCTATCATTTTATCGCTCTCATTTGGATGCTGTGCAGAGTCTGTGCAGCCTCCCTCTTTATCACTTATTCCCACAGGGGATTCAGTTAGAACTGCTGCTATAAATTACAGGGGATAAGAAAGTAAAACCCTTTATTACAGTTCGTCGTCATTCAGGCACAAGGAGCTTTTTGAAGTGCATTAAGTGCATGTATTATTTAGTGTACCAGGAAGCCTGTAAACGTGTGTGCTGAAAACTGTTATTGCCTCTAAAAGAAATCATAATAAAAAAGATCTTTTAAAGGTGCTGGTGCACATTTAGCAAATGAATACGGCCTTTATCAGAGGCTTTTCAGTTTGTGACACGCACGGCTGTTCCACCGTAGAAAGTAATTTGAACTGCTTCTAATAATTCCTGATGCGCTGCATTTAATTTTCAAGCAAACCAAATGGGTATCATGCACACATGCTAACGACATTGTTCTGAAACCTTTTAAGTGGAATTGAGTATTGAGAACATGTCCAAACAGCTGCATCGCGAGACAGAAATCTAATTCAATTCTAAATTAAGAAATTTAGCATGATTACTGCAACGAAACATCAATTGTTGTCTGTAATTAAACCTGTCCCTCCATTGCTGCTCCAGTGCTGATGTTTCATGTGAATATTTCTGCCAGCCTGTTATTTAGACCCCCATCCATTCAATCTGGGCTGATATGGAACACATTAGCCTGCACATTAGTGTGATCAGTCAATCTGAGGAGCCCGATACACAGGTAATATGATTGCTCCTCAAATAGACATTACAATGCAGCAAACCAGTGTCAATAACAGCTACTGCTACTGAAGGTTGTATCAGCCATCTAAAATGCATCTTGAATACAGTAATGGTTGAATTGAAACTAGCTCCCTCAACAGGCATCAAATTACATTTAAGCACATGTGAGGAGTTGTAATAATAGTCTATAAGGAGCTAATTCAAATTCCCGATCTAGATCAAACAGGCTCATTTTTCTGGAGGTTGTATCACAGATTAGGGTGCCGCTGGAAATCGCTGCCTATGACTGGTCACTTACCCTTGCTCAGCACTGAAGGAGCTGAGGGTATGACTAGTGTAAGGCTTTCTCAGGTCAGGCTCAGCTCGGCTCCCCAGCAGAGTCATGACAGCCAGCGAAGAGGACCAGCACTTGATCTTGGTTTCATTCAGGACACCAGCAGCTGAAATCTTTAACATAACAAGTTTATAAGCCCCAAAGCCCACAGGTTTCATTGTGGAATCCTCCCTACATACAGTACCCATACGTTCACAGTCAAACAAGATCCTTCCCCTTGCATACAGTGCAGGACTGGTCCCTAACTATACTCCCACCGTTGATGCTGGTCTGCTTGTGTAGCAGGCAGTCTTGTATGATGAGGTTTAAAGCTCTATAGCCATGAATGCAGACAAGCCGGCTCTTTAGCATAGTGGTTAAGATGCTTACTTGTGGTGTGCAAGGTCACCAGTTCACACACAGCCTCCTCCCAGCCACCGCACTGCCATGCTTCCTATAAGCTGTTCAGGGTGGTGGCTACAGAACTGCACACCAAGAGCATCAACATACCCAGACGCGTGACTGTTTCCAGCTGCTCACCAGCGATGTTTGTCGGACCTCTGCGTTCATTTCATTCAGTTTAACAGATTTTCTGTGTGATGTATTAATTGCACAAAAACAAATTCAGTTTAGGGCATACAGTGATTGGAAATGACAGTGTAATTACAGGTATACAAGCTTCTGTTTCACTATCTTAATTATTAAAATCCGATTCCCCGGTATACATCAATAGTCCCTATAAGTAACGCATGGCTCAATAACGTGCCTATCAATGTATGGATCTTTACTATTGACCTTTTCCATATAGTATTTATAAAAATAGATCAGTGTAAGTCATATAGAGTATTTGATCAATGGGTAGTTGTGTAATTTTGAGTACGTCAGTCCAATAATTAACATCAATCGATCAATCAATCACCTTGCCTGTTCTTTCATGGATATGCTATACAGTATAGGCAGTCTCCTGCTTCGATGGGATTCTGGGGGTGCAGAGGAGAGCACTGGCCTCAGGCTCTTACTGTATTCCTATCAGTGAATCCCCCAGTGCATTCATCGCCTGCTCTTACAGCAGCAGGTTAGCAATAGGGGTGATGGCAGCTCTCTCTTCTTTGTATGTAAAGAAGCAGACTGATGAAACAGGGCTCCTGAACAAGGATTGAGAACATTTGCTTCATCTTGGTTTGGTTAAAATATTTGGAGTCCTGCATGTAGTTGGATAGACTAAACAGGCCAGCAGGGATGGGTATGGCATCTTCTTATTAGTAATCTCTTACTTCCCTGCAAAGAAGAGCGACCAGAATTATTCCAGGTTTAAAAGGCATGTCGTATGCAGACAGGCTCAAAGAATTGAATCTATTCAGTCTTGAATAAAGAAGACAAAGCAAACGTTATACCGATCCACAAAAAGGGAGACAAAACCGAACCAGGTAACTGCAGACCAATGAGCCTGACTTCTACTATATGTAAACTTATGGAAACTATAATAAGATGCAAAATGGAAAATTATCAATATGGTAACAATATCCTGGGAGACAGTCAGCATGGTTTTAGGAAAGGGAGATCGTGTCTAACTAACCTGCTTGATTTTTTTGAGGATGCAACATCGACAATGGATAATTGCAAAGCATACAACATGGTTTATTTAGATTTCCAGAAAGCTTTTGACAAAGTCCTGCATAAAGATTAATTCTCAAACTGAGCAGTGATGGATTCAAGGAAATGCATGCACATGGATTAGGGAGTGGTTAACATGTAGAAAACAGAAAGTACTGATTAGAGGAGAAACCTCAAAATGGAGCGAGGTAACCAGTGGTGTACCACAGGGATCAGTATTAGGTCCTCTGCTATTCCTTATCTACATTAATGATTTAGATTCTGGTATAGTAAGCAAACTTGTTATATTTGCAGATGACACAAAAATAGGAGGAGTGGCAAACACTGTTGCAGCAGCAAAGTTCATTCAAAATGATCTAGACAGCATTCAGAACTGGGCAGACACATGGCAAATGACATTTAATAGAGAAAAGTGTAAAGTACTTCACGCAGGCAATAAAAATGTGCATTATACATATCATATGGGAGATACTGAAATTGAAGAAGGAATCTATGAAAAAAACCTAGAAGTTTATGTTGACTCAGAAATGTCTTCGTCTGGACAATGTGGGGAAGCTATAAAAAAAAGGCCAACAAGATGCTTGAATATATTGTGAAAAGTGTTGAATTTAAATCAAGGGAAGTAATGTTAAAACTTTACAATGCATTAGTAAGACCTCACCTAGAATATTGTGTTCAGTTCTGGTCACCTCGTTACAAAAAGGATATTGCTGCTCTAGAAAGAGTGCAAAGAAGAGCAAACAGAATTATCCTGGGTTTAAAAGGCATGAAATCAAATTCAATTAACCCTTTGTGGTCCGACATTACAATTTTCCTTTTCCGGTCCGATATCATCAAAAAGACGTCAAGCACGGGTCTCTGGTCGTTTTTTCTCCGGAAAAAGCCAGAAAAACCTTTCAATGGCCGAGTGAGACCGAAAGGATATTGTGTTCAGTTCTGGTCACCTTGTTACAAAAAGGGTATTGCTGCTCTAGAAAGAATGCAAAGAAGAGCGTCCAGAATTATCCCTGGTTTAAAAGGCATGTCGTATGCAGATAGGCTAAAAGAATTGAATCTATTCAGTCTTGAACAAAGAAGACTACATGGGGATCTGATTCAAGCATTCAAAATCCTAAAAGATATAAACAATGTTGACCCAGGGGACTTTTTTGACCTGAAAAAGAAACAAGAACCAGGGGTCACAAATGGAGATTAGATAAAGGGGCATTCAGAACAGAAAATAGAGGCACTTTTTTCCACAGAGAATTGTGAGGGTCTGGAACCAACTCCCCAGTAATGTTGTTGAAGCTGACACTCTGGGATCCTTCAAGAAGCTGCTTGATGAAATTCTGGGATCAATAAGCTACAAACAACCAAACGAGCAAGATGGGCCGAATGGCCCCCTCTCGTTTGTAAACTAGCTTATGTTATTATGAGGTGAACTACTCTGTGCTGTCCCTCAATGCAGTCCTGAGGAGACTGAGGTCAACTACTCTGTGCTGTCCATCAATGCAGTCCTGAGGAGACTAAGTTCAACTACTCTTTGCTGCTGTCCCTCAATGCAGTCCTGAGGAGACTGATGTCAACTACTCTGTGTTGCTGTCCCTCAATGCAGTCCTGAGTAGACTGATGTCAACTATTCTGTGCTGTCCCTCAATGCAGTCCTGAGAAGACTGAGGTTGATTACTCAGTGCTGCTGTCCCTCAATGCAGTCCCCCTACCATGCACCTCCCCTACCAGAAGCAGACTGAGGTCTGAATGTTCTCCTTAAAGGGGAAGTCTCATTCAAATCATATTCATCTTACCTGAATTCTGCCCCCCGGTTAACTCTGTACTGTTCTGTTTTTTATCTTGATACTCCCCTGTCCAGCCCCTAATGAGTGTCGTCTTGCTGCCCTGTGCTACTGTCTCAGAACCATGCAAACAGATGTTCTATATTATAATATTTAATCTTTGAAATCCCTCAATGAGACTTCCCCTTTAACATCATTTTTGCAAATACATCATTGGCCACCTGGAGGCACTGTGTGTTAAGATACAATCATGTAAAGTGGTTGTGGAGGATTCAAGATCACCTGTACAGTTTATACTTGAAGTGGCTGTATCAATATTCCTCTTTTAACTCTCTCAATTGAATCAGTTTCACTGCTGGAAATGGTACAATGTATTAACGTGGTTTAATCTTTTAATTCCTCCGTTTGTTGGGGTTTGGTTGAAAAAGCCAAGGAGCTGACTGATTGATGCTTCTCTTGAAACTGCCTTACTGGTTAGTACAGGTAACACATTTCTACCCAAGGCTATGCAACAATCAGTACTAACCAAATAGCAGAAAGGAGCATCTATTCCTGTTAATACTGCACTTTCCAGACGTGCCTCAAGAAAACAATAACTCAATTAGACCCAGATGGTGTTTCTCTGCTGTAGAGCCAGCTCTGCTTGGCCTCCTGTAGTCCCTGCAGCCAGAGCGCAGCTTATTCTCCACACTCTCGTGAGCAGCAGAGCCGATGCACTGCTTAGGAGAGAATAAGAGCTTGTTTAGGAAAGTCAAATGTATGCCACTGCAATGAATTGGCAAGAATGAATAGAAAGGCGAGGGCTGGATACGATCCGTAAATCATATGGTTCAAAGACCAACGTCTTAGCATTCGACTGAAGAGCAAGCTAGATGTAAGTACTGATGTCATTATTAACTCATTAGTAACTAAGAGGAGATTCAATTTACAATGCTGTAGTCGTTTGGGGGTATACACAGGGCACTGTCACACTTATGGGGCTGTATAGGGGACAGTGCTGGGGACAAACAGGGGGCTGTCATCCTGTTCTATAGGGACATTGCTGGTTTCCTGCTCTATAGGGACAGTGCTGGATTCCTGTTCTATAGGGACAGTGCTGGATTCCTGTTCTATAGGGGCAGTGCTGGATTCCTGCTCTATAGGTACAGTGCTGGATTCCTGCTCTATAGGGGCAGTGCTGGATTCCTGCTCTATAGGTACAGTGCTGGATTCCTGCTCTATAGTAGCAGTGCTGGATTCCTGCTCTATAGGGGCAGTGCTGGATTCCTGCTCTATAGGGGCAGTGCTGGATTCCTGCTCTATAGGTACAATGCTGGATTCCTGCTCTATAGGGGCAGTGCTGGTTTCCTGCTCTATAGGGGCAGTGCTGGATTCCTGCTCTATAGGGGCAGTGCTGGATTCCTGCTCTATAAGGGCAGTGCTGGATTCCTGCTCTATAGGTACAGTGCTGGATTCCTGTTGTATAGGGGCAGTGCTGGATTCCTGCTCTATAGGTACAGTGCTGGATTCTTGATCTATTGGGGCAGTACTGGATTCCTGCTCTATAGGGGCAGTGCTGGATTCCTGCTCTATAGGGGCAGTACTGGATTCCTGCTCTGTAGGGGCAGTGCTGGATTCCTGCTCTATAGGGGCAGTGCTGGATTCCTGCTCTATAGGGACAGTGCTGGATTCCTGCTCTATAGGTACAGTGCTGGATTTCTGTTCTATAGGGGCAGTGCTGGATTCCTGCTCTATAGGTACAGTGCTGGATTCCTGATCTATTGGGGCAGTACTGGATTCCTGCTCTATAGGGGCAGTGCTGGATTCCTGCTCTATAGGGGCAGTGTGGATTCCTGCTCTGTAGGGGGAGTGCTGGATTAAACTGAATTATTAACACTGTACACATTCACATCCACAGGTCCTGCATGTGGAAGAAGATATATATTTTTATATTCCAAATTCGGTTTTGAAATGTGTCCTCTGGATCCATTGCCTTGTTCATCCTGCACACAGCATTTCCAAACGTCACATAATAACCCTACTGGAAATGCTCCTGTCCTGCACATCACTCATGTCCCTGCCTTTAGGCATTTCAGACACTTTTATGGCTTTAAAAAAAAAAAGATTTTCTCAACGGCAAATGGAAAACAGAAAAGCAGTCTCAATGAAACCAGTGTTTAAGGGAACATTATGTGTTACTGCCTAAAGCATTTTTTTCCCCCTAGAGGTAGTACAAGCAATGTGCAATAATTGTGGGGTTACTGGTAAATTGCTGTGACCACATGAAATGAAGTTTGCTTTTAAATGGTTCAGGGGTGTCATCTTTCTATTCTGCAATGGACACTTTGTTTCACAGTGCGGGTCTTCTGTGCAAAACAAGGAGGGAATGCTGCTGCTGGATCGTTTATTTTTCAGTGATTTTAATTCTTTCTGGTCCAGTAATTGATTGGAACCATTTACAGATGAACATGCTAGTGCAACGCTTCATTGAACTGCTCTGAAATGACTATTAGAAGCTTTGGCATTTTTATGAGGTTCAACTATTTCTGTTATTATGAAGCAGTATTTTTGTGTGAGGAACACAGATCAAAGAATACAAACACTTGACCTCACCCCCGCGACGTGTCATTTCACATCCCATTAAAGCACAGTCTCGTCTCCCGGTGGCCTCTTTAATACAGGAACTCAAAATGCAAGAGATTTTGACCCCTGAAAAATCATTGGCATCTATGCGATCTCATCTATTCACCTTTTGTCACACTCCATTAAACATATGTGGTGTATTTCTGTGGGGCTGTGAGATGCATCCCACTCGACACAATGCCCAAAGACTCTATTCCTTCAACATTCCTCTGAAGGAAACTCATGCGATAGATTATTTATTAAAACAGACTACACAACACGACTACACTATACATATTTTACACTACATTCTTTGGTCTTTGGCCTCGCCTTTCGAAGTACATTAGCACATTAGCTCTCAGATAAGTGGAGAGGCAGGGGGGGCAGGAAAGCTGCCCTCCCCCATTAGACAAACCCAAAAAGCAGGTGGGGGCTGGGGAGGAGGAGGCAAACTCTGGCGCACAGTGGGGACGTAATGGATTGAGGTAAGATATAAACCTTTCCTTGCCGATCATCGGACGTATTGTTTATCAAAGGACAAATAAGATACTAGCTATCCGATTAATGGTTTGAGCTGGTGTTCGAAAGTGCCTAACATGTGCTTGATGTTTCCGTGATTTGATCTAAGGTGGAAGTGAGTCCCCTGCCAGAACCACAGCTTTTCTGGACTATTAAAAAGTTATTGTCATCAGGGAAATTAATCACTGTCTAGATTTCACTGTATAGAGTCACGTCCCCATTGGAACATATTAGCCTCGCTGCACGGGCTACAGACCCGAGCAAATCCGCTGTGTTTATTCACAGATTCATCCTCTCTTGGTTCAGCAGTCAGCAGAACCCTGCTGTGAGCTACATGAAGCTGTGGAGGGGCAGGATCTTGTGTGGGTGAGCTGTTATTCACAATGAATAGCCTTCTCCTGCTCCCACTTACAGCAAACAGGCCAATTAAAGAGTACTCGCCTGGCAGATTCACATGGCTGTTAAAGAACATGCAGGGGTGCGTCTGTCTATTACAGGGTTTAGGAGCAACAGCCAAAGACATATCTGCTCAGGCTGGTAGAGTTGTCCTTTTGCAGCTATAATATTGAACTGCCTGTCACCCTTAATAAAACACCATCAGAATCAAAATGCAAATCAAACATTAGACCTGGTGTCATTTTTTCAGCTAGGGGGGAATAAAGCTAATGTTGTAAACCATTTCTTCTGTGTTGAAAGGATGAAAATAATAAATAATAAAAAATAGTCCCAATAACACCTTAAAGGGGTCAAACCCACAGCAACCAATCTGCCATTGTGTTACAGGCATTGCTGTGGTGATCTGCCATTGTGTTACAGGCATTGCTGTGGTGATCTGCCATTGTGTTACAGGCATTGCTGTGGTGATCTGCCATTGTGTTACAGGCATTGCTGTGGTGATCTGCCATTGTGTTACAGGCATTGCTGTGGTGATCTGCCATTGTGTTACAGGCATTGCTGTGGTGATCTGCCATTGTGTTACAGGCATTGCTGTGGTGATCTGCCATTGTGTTACAGGCATTGCTGTGGTGATCTGCTGTGGTGATCTGCCATTGTGTTACAGGCATTGCTGTGGTGAACTGCCACTGTCAATCCAATCTGCCATTGTGTTACAGGCATTGCTGTGGTGAACTGCCACTGTCAATCCAATCTGCCATTGTGTTACAGGCATTGCTGTGGTCACTGACGTGCGATGAGGTCCATTTTCTTGCCTATCCCCCTCAGGAGTGCAAACCCCATCAATGGTATTCATACCATGGTTGTGTAGCTGAGGACCCTAAAACACCCATGTTTCTTTTTTTCTATAAAGCGTCAATCAAATTACATTTGCCAGCGAAGTTCAGCACACCCTAAACCAAAACTGTTTAAATTCTGATTATATTATAATTCGTAATCACAAACACTGCTAAGCATGGGCAGAATGTTTCCTTCCACAGTGATTGTTTTTTTTCTTCTTTATGTTATTCACATTTTCATTTCTAAACATGCTCACACTGATAGAAGCACACAGACCGGCCTGCCCTTCATCTCTGCTGGAGTGCCTCCCCAGCTCGCTGTCGTCGTGGTAACTTCTTCTTCCCTCAGGGTCTTGTATTGTTTCCTTTTCATCTGCTTTCATCCACCGTGCAATAAAATTAAAGTGCTGCTTGGTTGGCATGGTGACTGCTGTAAGAAGCTATAGCAATCGTGGCTGTGCTTCTGTCACAGGAGACTATCACTGTAGTGTGTAGGGTGTTTTGTTTTTCTTTTGCACTTTATTGATAATTATTCTTTTTGTCACATTATTAACTTTCTATATTTTTCACAGTGTTTGCTTTGAGATTATTATTGTTTATGTATGGATATTTTCTTTATTGTTTGCAGTGTTTACCCTCTTGTAGTGGAGATTTGATTTTGTATTATTTAATTGTGTTTGTATTAGTTGTCATTATGTAGTTGAACGGCGAAGGGATTGTGATTAGTCCCCATTGCCCCAAAGACCCACAGTCAGCCACAGGTGCATTCAATAGAGACGCACATTACCATCATTGACAACCCTATAAAAGAGTAACCAAAACTGACCAGAGGGAGTGTGGGATGCAGGTGGTGTCTGGAGACCGGACAGACAGGACTAGCAAGACAACAACACACAGAGAGTTCCAGAGAGCTGCAGTCTGGAGAAAGGGTTCTGAGTTGAGGGAGGACTGCTTAAGAATAATACAAAGGGAAGTAGTATGGATATTTAAGTACTTTTTCACTGTCTGAATAACAGTTTGTGTGAATAACCTTGAAGCCCCCTGAACAAAAGGAGAGCTCAGCCGTCTCCTTGTTCTGTTCATGACACATTTTATCCTCCTGTTTTATAAGACATGGTTGAATGGATATTGAAATGTTTATAATAATGTGGAACTTTCCAGCACAGTTTTGTTGTTTCAAGGCCAAGGAATTGAATTCTTTAAGATATTCAACATTCTGCCTCTGCAGCTGCTGCCAGTTTCATCAGACTGTTTAGTTCTTAATGTTTAAAATGATATAGGGTCACTCCATAATGACATTAACAATGGTTCCTATAATAGACATTTTTTTACCAATTTTTTTTTTATTACAAAAAACATATCTATCTATCTATCTGTCTATCTATCTATCTGTCTATCTATCTATCTATCTATATTGTACCGACCCTGGGTCTGCTGTAACCACGTTCGGGAAGGTTCTGTGACCCAGGGTCAACAGTTCAGTGCAGCAAGTGTTCAGCGACTTTAGAGACAGGAGAATCACCACCAATCAACCCTGGACGAGCTGGGCTGCTGGGCTGCTGAGACAGAGAGGCAATCTGGAGTGGAAGAAAGAGCACATAAACAACACCCAAGGAGTGCAGAAGAGAAGTGGGACTAGAAGAGAGAAACCAGAGACGACACAGGGTGGCTGTAGCACACGGCTGAAACAGTGTGATTTTTAACTTTCTTTTCTTTAATTATTTATCAGTCTGAGTAGCACTACGCTGCTCAGCTGTATTTGTACCACTGGCTGGTAAAGCAGCTCACTTAATCTGTCCAGTGTGTAGAGTCCCGGCTTAATAAACCACTGCATTCGAGAACCTGAAACCTGGTGTGAGTCTGCCTTCATTTCACTGCATTCGAGAACCTGAAACCTGGTGTGAGTCTGCCTTCATTTCACTGCATTCGAGAACCTGAAACCTGGTGTGAGTCTGCCTTCATTTCACTGCATTCGAGAACCTGAAACCTGGTGTGAGTCTGCCTTCATTTCACTGCATTCGAGAACCTGAAACCTGGTGTGAGTCTGCCTTCATTTCACTGCATTCGAGAACCTGAAACCTGGTGTGAGTCTGCCTTCATTTCACTGCATTCGAGAACCTGAAACCTGGTGTGAGCCTGCCTTCATTAAACTGCATTCGAGAACCTGAAACCTGGTGTGAGTCTGCCTTCATTAAACTGCATTTAAGAACCTGAAACCTGGTGTGAGTCTGCCTTCATTTCACTGCATTCGAGAACCTGAAACCTGGTGTGAGTCTGCCTTCATTTCACTGCATTCGAGAACCTGAAACCTGGTGTGAGTCTGCCTTCATTTCACTGCATTCGAGAACCTGAAACTTGGTGTGAGTCTGCCTTCATTTCCACGCAGCGCTACATTTGTGTACAGAAGTTCGATTATGGACTGTATGCTGCAGGACATGGAGGAGAGGATCCAGGCAGGATGGAAATGACACCGCAGTCGGAACGGGTCAAGTGAGAGTCAGCCGCAGGGGACACCGGACCCAGAGTCAGACCAACAAGGAAGGCAGCCGACATGGAGCGACTGGGGGCGGAGGAGCGATCACACCAGGGTGGAGGCCAAGTGGTGGCACCCACAAAAAAAGAGATGAGGGAGTCTGCCTGGGGTACCGCTGCTAAGTGGGGGGCCTGTGGGCCGACGGCAGGGATGACAACGCTAAGGAGCAGAGGTGGGACCCATGTAAGCTGCCCAAATTCAATGGCAAGATCTACTGGGAGGCTTTTCATGCCCAGTTTGAACTTGTTGCACAGTTGGGGGCTGCACTGAGGGGGAGAAGGCCAAACAATTGACGGCAGGTTTGACACAGAAGGCCTTGCCATGCCTATTGACCCTGGCACTGGGGCAGAGCCTGGAACCTGGGGCATTGAATCGCCGTTTCGGGAGCACCTATATCCTGGGCTACTCTGCAACGAGCTGAAGCAGGAAGCCGGGGGAGCCACTGAGGGTACTAGCAGTCCAGGAGGAGCTGGCTCGGTACCAGTTTTTGGAGGCCCTGTAGCCAGGGGACCTGCGTGTGCAGGTCCAGCTAGCCCGGCTGCACACGCTGCAGGAAGCACTTGAGCTGACGACCGAGAGGGAAGGTGTTTAGGCCTATGTGAGATCGGGGAGGTCGAGAGAGAGTGGCCAGCGGCCCGATACGCCAAGATGGAAAAAGGGGAGGACAAGGACAGCCAGTCCCACCCCACCTGGCTCCTGGAACTCGTCGCCTTACTCCGAGCCACGTCCTCACAGGATGTTGGTCGGTCCCCGCAAATGCCTGAGGACAGCCGGGACACCTGCAGCGCTAGTGCCCAGCAACCACCACCCCGTCACACTACACAGTGCCGCTGCTACCGCCACTGCCAGCCAGCTGAGCCCAACAATACAGCTGTGTGAGTGGGGCTGCATAAGTGACTTAACGTAATGTAGTAATAATAATAATGTAATGTAATGCCCTTTATGTCAATTTAAACAGGTTTTAAATGAACAACACATAAGGTGCATTTCAAAATGCCTCTTATCTTTTGTCCATATAAACATCTTTAATTATTATCTATTCATGAAATATTTAAAATCAATCTTCATTAACAGTAAAAAAGCAAGGATTTAACATATTGCTCATTCTTCACTAAAGTTAGAATTTTAAGTGATTCTATTAAATGTAATGTTAAACTGCAGTTATTGCATTTTTACCACAGTGGGAGTTACACTGCAGTTCCAATGGAATTGTACTATATTGTAGCGGTCACTCTGCACAACTGAGAAGCAGTTGCACTGTCCTCCCTAAGGAAAAGCCAACCAGGTAACTACAGACCAATAAGCCTGATTCTATTATATGGAAACTTATGGAAACTATAATAAGATCCAAAATGGAAAATTACCTATATGGTTACAATATCCTGTGAGACAATCAGCATGGTTTTAAGAAAGGGAGATCGTGTCTAACTAACCTGCTTGATATTTTTGAGGATGCAACATTGACAATGGATAATTGCAAAGCATACAACATGGTTTATTTAGATTTCCAGAAAGCTTTTGACAAAGTCCCGCATAAAAGATTAATTCTCAAACTGAACGCAGTAGGGATTCAAGGAAATGCATGCACATGGATTAGGGAGTGGTTAACATGTAGAAAACAGAAAGTACTGATTAGAGGAGAAACCTCAAAATGGAGCAAGGTAAACAGTGGTGTACCACAGGGATCAGTATTAGGTCCTCTGCTATTCCTAATCTACATTAATGATTTAGATTGTGGTATAGTAAGCAAACTTGTTAAATTTGCAGATGACACAAAAATAGAAAGAGTGGCAAACTCTGTTGCAGCAGCAAAGTTCATTCAAAATGATCTAGACAGCATTCATAACTGGGCAGACACATGGCAAATGACATTTAATAGAGAAAAGTGTAAGGTACTGCACGCAGGCAATAAAAAAGTACATTATAAATATCATTTGGGAGATACTGAAATTGAAGAAGGAATCTATGAAAAAGACCTAGGAGTTTATGTTGACTCAGAAATGTCTTCATCTAGACAATGTGGGGAAGCTATAAAAAAGGCCAACAAGATGCTCGGATATATTGTGAAAAGTGTTGAATTTAAATCAAGGGAAGTAATGTTAAAACTTTACAATGCATTAGTAAGACCTTATCTAGAATATTGTGTTCAGTTCTGGTCACCTTGTTACATAAAGGATATTGCTGATCTAGAAAGAGTGCAAAGAAGAACGACCAGAATTATCCCAGGTTTAAAAGGCATGTCGTATGCAGACAGGCTAAAATAATTGAATCTATTCAGTCTTCAACAAAGAAGACTACGCGGTGATCTGATTCAAGCATTAAAAATTCTAAAAGTTAATGACAATGTGACCCAGGGGACTTTTCGACCTGAAAAAAAAAACAAGGACCAGGGGTCACAAATGGAGATTAGGTAAAGGGGCATTCAGAACAGAAAATAGGAGGCACTTTGTTACACAGAGAATTGTGAGGGTCTGGAACCAACTCCCCAGTAATATTGTTGAAGCTGACACCCTGGGATCCTTCAAGAAGCTGCTTGATGAGATTCTGGGATCAATAAGCTACTAACAACCAAACGAGCAAGATGGGCCGAATGGCCTCCTCTTGTTTGTAAAAGCAGGGACGTCAGAGGTGTCAGTTTCAAGAACAGCTGGTTTATTGTTGTGAACAATAATGTCAACAAATAAAATATGAACAAAAACAAAATACAGATGGGATAGAACCAATAAAGCAATAACAAAAATAAGAAAGATTGAAACAATAACAACAATAATGATAAGACAGGAAAACAAATAATTGCAGGGAACAGGTAAGGCTAAAGATCTCTCTGCTGCATACACCTTTCACTTAAAAAAGGTGCTTACACCTTGTACAAGGGAGGAAGGGTTTTTAGGGTCACAGGTGTCAGGTTCCACCCTGTCCTGGTGGAGCTGCCCCTTGTGAGAGGGGAGGCTCATGTTCCAGTTAAAAGCATGGTCTGATCTTGTTGATCAGCACTGGAGAAAGGTAGATTTCAACAAAAAACAAAACACAGTAACACTTTACATTGTGTCTCTAATTACTGTGTATTGACATAGTAGTTACTAAGTAAATGCACATGTACTTACACATAACTACACTGTTATTATGCATAGCTACAATTTACTTAATGTGTAAAAAAATTTAAATGTACACATGAAGTTGTGTTGGTTTTTGGAGATGTGATCCAATGTCCACACAGTCTCTCTGCTATAAACCAGAATTTCAATCTCTTAATCCTGTGGCTATGCATCTAAAAACATTATTCTTTGCTTCTCTAAATATGAACTACGAAATACCTCCATATTGCGTGATTCGTCCTCACATAATAAACTCACCTAGTTAATATAATTTTCACTAACACTAATCTCTCAGTAAACGTAGTCTGAAAAGGAAGCTTCTCTCTGTGTTTGTTCAAGTGTGTTCCCTGGTCTCTTTCTTCTTACTGTCTTATGAATTCATTTTCAAAGTAATCCGCAACAGATATAATTAATAATGGATAAGTACAACGAAAAACCCACATCCATGGCTAAAGATAATTGGTCATCTATTATTTATTCTGGTGTCTCCAGAGTAAGAGATTGCGGCCTCCACTCAGTAATGCACAAGGGTTGGTGCATCACTCCAGTAAGCAGCTCCAGCTTTGATGTAGCATTATAAATAGCTTGATTCCAGAAATGTGCCTTTCTTATTTAAAGATCAACGTTTAGATTCTATCATTCAGTTAAATTAATGGGGAACATCTTACATGACGTGTTTCTAATTACTGTGTATTTACATATGATGTACTTTGTGAATACATGTGTACTTGTGTAGATGTGAACACATAATTACAATGTTATTATACATAGATACAATGGACTTCATGTGTAAATCTTTTTGCATGATATGCTCCTAACCCTAACGCTAGATGTTCTTGCTTGGATTTAATGAATGTGTTATAATTCCCTTGCTAAGTGGTTACTCTACCTTTAAGTGCCCATGTGTACTGGGTAGCTTCATATCTCTCAGCTGCTATAGTGATGTGCTTGAAGTGCATCCTGAGTAACTGGTGTTCAAAATAAATGCTTACCTGACTCTGACTGGCTATAGAATGGAACTGCGGAAGGAGAATGGTCTGAAGCTGCTTTTTTTTGTGTTTTTTTTCACCTATTTGCATATATATTGTCAATATTTCTAGGTCATGCTATTGAAGAACCTTTACTATACCAAAAAAAATAAAATAAATAATAATACACTAATACTGTTGACAACGTAGTTAGGTATATAAAACATATTTCTGCCCTCCCAGCAGCCTTTGAGAGCCAGCTTGATATGATTCCTCAAAGCCTGACGTATATGTCGTGTGTCATCCCCGCCCCCCCTGGAATCTAGCCAAGCTCTCCTTCAGTGGTCCTCTGGGTAAACCTGACTCACAGCTTCCTCAGGGATGCCTTGCAACCACACAGCAGGGAAACCTTTTCATGTTGACACTTCAGCCCAGGGCGAGCGTGACTCATGACTGCAGGGGGAAAGCCAGTGGGTATGCACACTTCAGCCCAGGGTGAGCGTGACTCATGACTGCAGGGGGAAAGCCAGTGGGTATGCACACTTCAGCCCAGGGCGAGCGTGACTCATGACTGCAGGGGAAAGCCAGTGGGTATGCACACTTCAGCCCAGGGCGAGTGTGACTCATGACTGCAGGGGGAAAGCCAGTGGGCATGCACACTTCAGCCCAGGGCGAGTGTGACTCATGACTGCAGGGGGAAAGCCAGTGGGCATGCACACTTCAGCCCAGGGTGAGCGTGACTTGACTGGAGGGGGAAAGCCAGTGGGTATGCACACTTCAGCCCAGGGTGAGTGTGACTCATGACTGCAGGGGGAAAGCCAGTGGGCATGCACACTTCAGCCCAGGGCGAGTGTGACTCATGACTGCAGGGGGAAAGCCAGTGGGCATGCACACTTCAGCCCAGGGCGAGTGTGACTCATGACTGCAGGGGGAAAGCCAGTGGGCATGCACACTTCAGCCCAGGGCGAGCGTGACTTGACTGGAGGGGGAAAGCCAGTGGGTATGCACACTTCAGCCCAGGGCGAGTGTGACTCATGACTGCAGGGGGAAAGCCAGTGGGCATGCACACTTCAGCCCAGGGTGAGTGTGACTCATGACTGCAGGGGGAAAGCCAGTGGGTATGCACACTTCAGCCCAGGGTGAGTGTGACTCATGACTGCAGGGGGAAAGTCAGTGGGTATGCACACTTCAGTGCAAACGCGTCTTCTCTTTCTAATCAGACAAGTTAGCAGTTTACATGTTTGAAAATGGCCCAAAATCTGCAGGCCTGGGCTGTCTAATTTGGCTTTGTGCAAACAGCACCCCTCTCTTGCTTTCTTAATTTGCTCTTCATTAGTTGTAATTAAAATGTAGTTAAGATCTGGTAAACTAAGGCATGCCAGAATCATTTCTGTTTGTCTTTTCTGTTTGTTTGTTCTGTATGGCCAAAACATACAGGTCTTCCCACACGAGGTACACAATTGTTATATTTATAATTCTTTCTCCTGACTCTCTCTCCCGTTCTCTCCACACTGACCACCCACCTTGTGTGTGTGCATGAAACACTCCCCGTGCCCCCATACAAATACTCACTTTAATCTGCACGTGAAGTGATTGTGCAATCCCTGTGCCCCCATACAAATACTCACTTTAATCTGCATGTGAAGTGATTGTGCAATCCCTGTGCCCCCATACAAATACTCACTTTAATCTGCATGTGAAGTGATTGTGCAATCCCTGTGCCCCCATACAAATACTCACTTTAATCTGCATGTGAAGTGATTGTGCAATCCCTGTGCCTAAATACAAATACTCACTTTAATCTGCATGTGAAGTGATTGTGCAATCCCTGTGCCCCAATACAAATACTCACTTTAATCTGCATGTGAAGTGATTGTGCAATCCCTGTGCCCCCATACAAATACTCACTTTAATCTGCATGTGAAGTGATTGTGCAATCCCTGTGCCCCATACAAATACTCACTTTAATCTGCATGTGAAGTGATTGTGCAATCCCTGTGCCTAAATACAAATACTCACTTTAATCTGCATGTGAAGTGATTGTGCAATCCCTGTGCCCCCATACAAATACTCACTTTAATCTGCATGTGAAGTGATTGTGCAATCCCTGTGCCCCCATACAAATACTCACTTTAATCTGCACGTGAAGTGATTGTGCAATCCCTGTGCCCCCATACAAATACTCACTTTAATCTGCACGTGAAGTGATTGTGCAATCCCTGTGCCCCCATACAAATACTCACTTTAATCTGCATGTGAAGTGATTGTGCAATCCCTGTGCCCCCATACAAATACTCACTTTAATCTGCATGTGAAGTGATTGTGCAATCCCTGTGCCCCCATACAAATACTCACTTTAATCTGCATGTGAAGTGATTGTGCAATCCTGTGCCCCATACAAATACTCACTTTAATCTGCATGTGAAGTGATTGTGCAATCCCTGTGCCCCCATACAAATACTCACTTTAATCTGCATGTGAAGTGATTGTGCAATCCCTGTGCCCCCATACAAATACTCACTTTAATCTGCACGTGAAGTGATTGTGCAATCCCTGTGCCCCCATACAAATAGTCACTTTAATCTGCATGTGAAGTGATTGTGCAATCCCTGTGCCTAAATACAAATACTCACTTTAATCTGCATGTGAAGTGATTGTGCAATCCCTGTGCCCCCATACAAATACTCACTTTAATCTGCATGTGAAGTGATTGTGCAATCCCTGTAGACCTCACAATACAAATACTCACTTTAATCTGCATGTGAAGTGATTGTGCAATCCCTGTGCCCCCATACAAATACTCACTTTAATCTGCATGTGAAGTGATTGTGCAATCCCTGTGCCCCCATACAAATACTCACTTTAATCTGCACGTGAAGTGATTGTGCAATCCCCGTGCCCCCATACAAATACTCACTTTAATCTGCATGTGAAGTGATTGTGCAATCCCTGTGCCTAAATACAAATACTCACTTTAATCTGCATGTGAAGTGATTGTGCAATCCCTGTGCCCCCATACAAATACTCACTTTAATCTGCATGTGAAGTGATTGTGCACTCCCTGTAACCCCATACAAATACTCACTTTAATCTGCATGTGAAGTGATTGTGCAATCCCTGTGCCCCCATACAAATACTCACTTTAATCTGCATGTGAAGTGATTGTGCAATCCCTGTGCCTAAATACAAATACTCACTTTAATCTGCATGTGAAGTGATTGTGCAATCCCTGTGCCCCCATACAAATACTCACTTTAATCTGCATGTGAAGTGATTGTGCAATCCCTGTGCCCCCATACAAATACTCACTTTAATCTGCATGTGAAGTGATTGTGCAATCCCTGTGCCCCCATACAAATACTCACTTTAATCTGCATGTGAAGTGATTGTGCAATCCCTGTGCCCCCATACAAATAGTCACTTTAATCTGCATGTGAAGTGATTGTGCAATCCCTGTGCCTAAATACAAATACTCACTTTAATCTGCATGTGAAGTGATTGTGCAATCCCTGTGCCCCCATACAAATACTCACTTTAATCTGCATGTGAAGTGATTGTGCAATCCCTGTGCCCCCATACAAATACTCACTTTAATCTGCATGTGAAGTGATTGTGCAATCCCTGTGCCCCCATACAAATACTCACTTTAATCTGCATGTGAAGTGATTGTGCAATCCCTGTGCCCCCATACAAATACTCATTTTAATCTGCATGTGAAGTGATTGTGCAATCTCTGTGCCTAAATACAAATATACATTTTACATCACCCATGCTAAATATCCCCATGTATACCTGTGCACCAATATAATAATACATACAACAGGCAATATAAATCACAAATATGCACAGGGGCGCGGCTCTCCACCACAATGATCAACAGTTTCCATTTTTGCCATTTCAGTGAGGTACCGGTCTGATGCAGGCATCTATTAATCAGGGAGAAACTCCTACAAGGGTAAAAATATGATGATAAACTAATATCTAAATAAACAACTATCGGATATTGGTATCTTAAGTCTAAGTATCCTGATGAGCAGATAAATCATACATTCTAAGGCAAAACATATAAGAAACAGGGACTATATAGATATTCCTGATGAAGTGCTTACAAGAACAATCAACAAACTATTTATCTGTAAACACTTGCTTTGAATTTCCTTTGTTCGTGACGCAAAACAGATTGCATTGCTACAGAAAAGTATCCACAGTGTCTCTGCAGCCAGACACTGTTAGGTTAAGCCAAATAAAATGTTCATTTTAAAATCGACAAAAAAAGGAGTTGGCTAACTGCAGCGTATGTGTTTGTGTTGCTATTGAATGCTAAGCAGTTTCTGGAAACAATACATATTGATATAGAGCAGCTCCTGCTGAAGGCTTGAAAGTTGTAGATGTTTCATATTTATGACTAATCAGAATAGTTTGCCTCGAGTCACGTTGTATGGATTGTCGTGCAGCTGAGAGAGTTATTGATATGCAGCCAGCTCATTATGTTTATTGAACTGTATTGTATAAATGACTGACTCAAGCCAAAGGTTTTGCATCATCGTATAGAATTAACTAATTTTGCTTCATAGCTGAATGAAACCTGCTGAATAACGTGATTTTTCTAAATCTAACATGAAATACTCTACTACTATTATAGCTTCAGGTAGACTTTTGCGGTATTTTGTAGTTTCTTTGATTACATGGTGTTAATAAAATAACTAAATTGTATATATATATATATATATATATATATATATATATATATATATATAATGATGTCACAATCCTGAAAGTCTAGGGGTGGATTGCGCAGATCGAGATTCAGCCTGGATCAGACTCAATCTCGGATTTAATCTTGGATTGATATTTTTTTCCGTTGCGCAGATCGAGATTCAAATTCAATCCTAGATTACATTCCAATCCTGATATAGGTGGATTAAGTCTAGATTCTTGTGAAGATGGTCGGTTATTTTGGAGGGTTAGATATCGTGTTGTTTGTGATTGTAGCAATCCTTTTATTGAATAGTGACAAAGGTTTTATACAAAGATTCAGAATGAGAAAAGAAAGCATAACGGAGCCGGTTCACAGGGCGTGAGCTGGGGGTGAAGGATAAGGCAGAAGAAGCAGCAAGGAGCAGTTAGTAGGATATAAAGTGGTCACTGACTGAGGGCGACGATGCCGACACATCTCAGGGGTGAAGGACCCAGCAAGCGAAGACAGGATAGAAAAGATGGTCGCTGACTGAGGACGATGATGCCGACACATCCCAGGGGCAGAGGACCCAGCAACCGAAAACACATACGAGGGTTATGACTCGGAGAGCCGTCCCTCGAGAGGAAGTCGGCACCGGAAGGCTGGGACACAAGCGAAGATGAGAGAGAGAGGTACCCAGCATCTGAGACTTCTGTAAGGGGCACTCGTTAAACCCCTGATTGGCTGAGACGTCACACTGCCTGGGACCTGAAATAAGGACAAAGCATGGAGGTTAGTATGGGACTCAGCACAAGTGGCCACGTCCCGAAAGAGAGGCAGAATAGAACAGAGCCTCAAATGAGGTAAGATAAGCACAGGAGCTGCGACAAAACAGAGTGGCCGGGGGTCCGCTCGGACTCACATGGTGAGAACCCCCCTGAAAGTAAGGGAGGTGGATGCCTAGCCATGAGGTCGGGGAAGTGAGACTCACTTGTCCCCCAAAGGATGGACCCCCGGCACCTCACAAAATCTCCCACACCGTGAAACAAACAAAAGACAGCACATGCCAGCGCATAACATAAACAAAAGACCAGAAGGACAAACAAGAGGGATGGTTAGTGATTATATTAGTAGGCTGTGATTATGTGTATACCTGCCGCTCAGTGGAGAGGAAAAAACCCATTGAGGCTGATTGGGGAAAAAACTCTGGTGGCCCCGGCGGACAGGTAGCCCCCACTCCGGGCATACTAGCGATTTTAAAATGGGCTGCAACTATATCGCAGGGATATGAATGAACATAAGGATCTACTGCAGAAGAGGACCAGCGCCCCATGGTCTTGATCAGGCTGTGGTTGATGCTGGCTCTTGCGGTGGAGGTAGCTGCGCCTATACCTAAAATGAATGGGGAGTATGAAGCTGAGGAGGTAGGCCTGCTCTGGAGAGGAGGTTGGAGAGGTGGGCTGAGAACCAGTGACGAGTGATTATAGAGTGAGAAGAATCAATGAATAGAGGGTCCTGGGGGGGAGGGTTTCCTGATGGAGAGATATCTTGACATTGCTGAGAAAGGGCAGATAGAAGATTTAATCCTTGAGAGCTGAATGAACTGACCACGCCGGAGTTGATCTGTCTTTGAGGTACGCAGCCGAATTATGAAGTTGGAAATACAAGAGAGGTCACATAAACGAATACCCGCCATGGGAAACTAGAAGCTGAAGGAACTGTGAATTCTGAGCCTCTGAGGAAACCGAAGAAGGCTGTGAGGCAGATGGTCTCCATGAGGAGATCTTCATAGGGGTAGAAGCAACCTTTCCGAAGAGTAGAGATGAGTGAATGGAGAATGTCTGTTGATATAGGCAGACGAGAAGGTACAGCAGGGGGGGGAGCTTTTGAAGATTCCGCGGAGAGTCAGACGAACTACTGGTATGGAGAGGATGGCGGGAGAAGGCATGGACATGATGCGGTAGTGATATTGGATTTCTGAAATGTAAGATTTAATGGATGCTGGGGAGAGATGGAGAGATTCCTTAGCATGGACAATGAAGGCCAGGATCCAGTCTTGATTGAAGGGAATAGGGTGGATATGATTATGAGAACAGAAGGTTAAGAATGCTGACCAGGCTGTAGAATAAGAAGCTCTTGAAGAAGGGGCGAGGGCTGCAGACATGTAGTTTTGAGCAGATTGAAGGAGGTTGCGTAGGGTAGGGTTCAGTCTAGAAGCAGCTGATGAAACTGTGTTGCTGGAGAACCATTCAGGTGCGAGGAACCCGCCGAATCCAATGGATGAGGCGTCGGTGAAGAGGGCAAGATCATGAGGGGCTGAAATGAAGTCATCATAAAATAGAGATAGACCGTTCCAGTTAGTAAGGAGATTGATCCGCATCTTTATATCTTTTCTGGCTTCAGCTGAGATTTTCACGTGAGAATTCATATTCTTGGCAGTTGATGAGAGGGCTAGGAGATGTGAAATAAATGTTCTGCCCTGAGGAATGATGTGGATGGCAAAATTAAAATGACCGAGGAGAGACAGGAGGTCCCGCTTCTTAATGAAAGAGGAGATCTGGAAACTGTTAATGAGTGAGAGAATAGGAGGCATCGAATAGGAGACTTCGAATTTCACGGTATCGAGAGTAATGCCGAGGAATTCCAGAGAGTTGACAGGGCCGATGGTTTTCTCTTGAGAAAGAGGGACACCAACTAAGGAGAAGAGGGTCTTAAGCTGATTAATTGCTTGGGCTGGAGGATCTGAATGGGGGAAATAAGCAGAAAGTCATCAATTAGATGGAGGAGGAAGGGAACATGATAGGTGTTGAGCAAAATCCAGCAGAGGGCTTCTGACAAGGAATTGAATATTTTTGGGCTACTGAGGCAACCGAAGGTGAGCTGGGTGGAGAAATAGAACTTGTCTGCCCAGCAGACTCCGAAAAGGTGACGGAGGGAAGGATGAATAGGCATGACCTTAAATGCATCAGAGATATTGGCTTTGGCAAGCCAGGCTCTGTGACCTGCAATTTTGATGGAATGAATGGCGTCTGAGAGCTTTATGTAGTGAAGCGAGAACTCCTCGCTTGAAATGAGGGAGTTAATGCTGCGTGTGTACCTGCCCCGAGGAGCAGATAGGTCGATGATAAGGTGTTTCTTGCCAGAATACTTGCGGGTAGCGATGCCTATGGGATTGATGCGAAAGGTAGTGAAGTGAGGTGCTGCAAAGGGACTGACCATGAAGCCTTTGTCGACTTCGGCTTGGATGAGGGAACTGACGACTTGTGGCTCTGAAATGGCAGAACGGAGGTTTTGACAGATGTGAGACTCGGAAGGAACGTGAGAAATACCAGTGAAGAAGCCATTTGTAGGTCCATTAATTAGATAGGAGACGAATGGCTTGGCAGGATGATTTTGAAGCGTGTTAGCAAGAGCCAGAACATTGATAGGAGTAAAAACCAGAAACAGCTTTGATTGTCACTTAGCTGTAAAAGGACATATGGACCGGGAGTGGGCATCGTTGCAGAAGCTGCAGACTTGGAGGTTCTTGCAGGAGCGGTTGAAGAATTAAAATTATTACATATTTGCCTGCCGTCTGAAAACTTGATGGGTCAGCCATAGATATCTTGGGCTTGAGATCTGGTGGGTGGAGCTGAAGCATGGATGGAAGCAGGGGCAAGTTGTCTTGAACTGAGAAGAGAAGGCAAGGGACAAGGAATGGGTTGAAGAGAACTAGCTGCTGCCTTAGGGCATAAGTGAGAGGAGTGTGCTGTGGAGGCACATGCACTGCAGATGTTGGCACGAATTCCACTTTGAGAGGGTGGCAGCAGCTTTGGCTGAGAAAGCGCAGTGGTATTGATAGAACAAGGTGCCCCATAGTGCACAGACAATTCAACAACCAGGAAGAGATACTGATTTAGCTCCTGTAATCTGTGTGGATAAACAGAACAGAGAATGTCACGATAGATGGAGAAAGCGAGGACGAATTCTCCCACAGAAAGGCTTTTTTGAAGTGGGTTGCGGGACTTTAGAGTGACTGAAACGTCTCCAGTCAACCACTCTGTGATCCAAAGACTCAGAAGAGGCGATGAGAATGGAAACGAGATTAACATCCTTGCCTTCAATTATTTGTGAGAACATGTGAGATGAGTGTAGTGAGAGAGGAACAGCAGACAGCTCATGTGAGAACATGTGATGTGAGAGTAGTGAGAGGGGAACAGTGGAAAGCTCATGTGAGAACATGTGATGTGAGAGTAGTGAGAGGGGAACAGTGGAAAGCTCATGTGAGGAAGAGCAATCTTTCTTTTTCTGGCAGCAATCAGAAATCTGCTGAAGAGCTCCCTATCAGCATTGATCATTTTTTTCTTCTTGTTTCCCATTTTGGACTTTATTGGTTAGTTAATATTAGCAAATGTAGGTAACCTCATTTTGTTGATGAGATCAAACAAAGACACTGACTTGTTGTGTAGCCTGGTTAAACAAATATGTTGCAAGCTCCCTCTCTTAACTGTTTAACACTCAGCAGTCTGAAGGCATCCTCCTCCTTGATATACATAGATGTATAACTTGCAAGGGTTTGAGACAATCAGAATTCTGCACTAATAATGTCACACGATCATATTACCCCACACTGTGATATATTCAATAAAAGCACAGGTCTTGTTCAATGCAATGATACCACTGTTGCGTTAATGTGTAAAACTCTAGTTACTGCCGTTTGTCTTTTTAAAATATTAATTTCAGGTAAATTACATGAAAAACTGTCTCTATTTTTTATGTCCCAAAAACACAGAAATAATTACCTCTACAGGGAGTTGAGGTTCATCACCAAATTTGGTACTCGGATGATAGTCTAATGATCTACCCCAGTAATTACCTCATTACAATGCATCAGACTGGTCTAATGCTGTAGATTAATTAAAAGGCTGCGTCACTGCAATTACAGACCTTCGGAATGTTGTTGACATCCTGAAATATATTCCAAAAATGTAAACTATAAAAACATGAATCTTTCAAATACTCTTTTTATTACAGCACTTTGGGCATCCACCACAGAGAATAAGCTAATTTACAGATCTTTTCACCTTGACCGTAGCATGCAATCCTGACTTAATGTGACAAGAACACCTGACATACCGGTACAGAGAATCTTATGAAGGTCATTTTATTCAAAGGGCACATTGTATCTTCAAGGTTTTACAGGCATGTAATCCATACTGTACTGTCATTACATAATATCCTTGAGTGCCCTGTGTTAATTATTAATGAAAGTGTCCAGTCTCCATTAAGTGAAATCCACACTTACATAGTAACTGAATAACATCCAGGGTCTCTTCTGCTGCTGAAGTTGTTTGTTCCCAGAGGCCAAACATGTCAAGCTGGAGTCTGGCTCACTGGCCCACTGATGCTGTAATTAGAACTGCTTGATGCCTTCCACCCATTTCACACTCTGAAAAGACTGGAACAAAATCCATTCAAAATCCATTCACAGCACCTCGAGAAAATGCTGTTAGATTTACTTGATTTGAAAGCTTACGAAGTGGGAAGCATCCTAAGTGTTGTAAATACATATAAATAATACTCAGTCCTTGTAGACTCATCTCTCCCCCACCCCCAACACTGACAGCATGGCTGACTGGGGATGTATGGAGGCTTTCTGTCTGAAGATCTGTCTGTATGTACCACTTACGTATCTGCATATCTAGGGAACTGCTTATCCAAGAATTGACCAACTTGAAAAGGACATTATTAAGCACGAGACATTGAGTGTATCAGAGTGTGGGGTATATGGAAGTGTCTGTCTGTCTGCTGTGCATACCTGTGATCAACTTGAAAAGGACATTATTAAGCACGAGACATTGAGTGTATCAGAGTGTGGGGTATATGGAAGTGTCTGTCTGTCTGCTGTGCATACCTGTGATCAACTTGAAAAGGACATTATTAAGCATGAGACATCGAGTGTATCAGTGTGGGGTATATGGAAGTGTCTGTCTGTCCACCTGTGCATACCGGTGATCAACTTGTTTTATGGAGGCTGTGTGGTCCAGTGGTTAAGGAAAAGGGCTTGTAACCAGGAGGTCCCCGGTTCAAAACCTACCTCAGCAACTGACTCATTGTGTGACCCTGAGCAAGTCACTTAACCTCCTTGTGCTCCGTCTTTCAGGGGAGACGTTGTTGTAATTGACTCTGCAGCTGATGCATAGTTCACACACCCTAGTCTCTGTAAGTCGCCTTGGATAAAGACGTCTGCTAAATAAACAAATAATGCTACTGGGGGGATGAATAACATGCTTGTCTTTTAGAGAAAAGAAAAATATGCAAACACTGAAGTGGAAAATGTGACTGTGTTGGTCTGACAGTCTGCAACAACGCAGAGAGTGAATCAGCGCTGTGGGTCAGAGCTCCTTGTCAAGCCTGCCTCCCCAGGGAGAGGATTTATAACCGGGAGATTTGTAGCACTGTTCTTGCTCTGGTTTGATGTCTTTATTGTGTTCAACTTAAACTAACAGTCACATATTCTACATCCAGGGCCAAAAATTTTGTATCACCTGGAATTTTAGAATTGAGACATAATTACAAAAAAACCTATATAAACAAAATGAATATATTTTATTTAACATCGTGCAATCAAAGAAACAACAAAATGATACTGCAAACGTCTACTGGAAGCCATAATAGTGGTTTAGTAGTTCGTATTAGATTTCTAAATGTCAAATGTTTCCATTTTTGTCAGTTTTTCATTAAGTATATGGAAAATTACAAAGCAGTATGTAATTCAATATCTTAATGTAAAATTATTCAGCAGGTTTTATTTCACTTTATGAAGCACAATGAGTTCATTCCTTTGGCTACAGCTGTGCACATGAGAGTTTGATGACAATTAAATTGCTATTTGCGGGGCTCCCGAGTGGCGCATCCAGTAAAGGCGCTCCACGTGGAGTGCAGGATGTGCCCTATAGTCTGGACGTCGCGAGTTCGAGTCCAGGCTATTCCTCTGCCGACCGAGGACGGGAGCTTCCAGGGTGCGGCGCTCAATGGCCATGCGTCACCCGGGGGAGGGAGGGTTAGGTTGGCTAGGGTGTCCTCGGCTCACCGCGCACTAGCGACCCCTGTAGTCTGGCCGGGCGCCTGCAGGCTTGCCTGTAAGCTGCCCAAGAGCTGCATTGTCCTCCGACGCTGTAGCTCTTGGGTGGTTGCATGGTGAGTCCGCAGTGTGAAAAAAAGTGGTTGGCACATGCTTCGGAGGACAGCGTGTGTTCGTCTTCACCCTCCCGAGTCAGCGCAGGGGTAGTAGCGGTGAGCTACCATAGCTCAAATTGGGGAGAAAATAATAAAAAATAATTGGCAACAACAAAATTATTAAAAAAAAGCTATGTGTTATATTTAAGAACATAAGAAAAGTTTGGGAATGAGAAAGGCCAATCAGCTCATCAATGCTTTATCTATACAATTCATGATTTTAAAGACTTCAGTTAAGCCCCCTCTTTCCCTTCTTTTTTCTAGGCTGAAGATATTTAATTATATTTTGGAACCCTCAGAACTTTCACCCACCAATCAGGGAGCTCTAATGTAGGCCACTATTATTTTACCAGGTGTAGTACCAGATACCAAGTTTTAAAATAAAAAAAAATACATGTTTACTATGGCAATTAGTTTTTAAAATGCGGTTCTTCCTGAGATACTCCTTTTCATACATTGGATACTTACCCTCTTCTATACAAGTGCTGTTTTACCTTTGTGATGAATAAAAAGTGCTGTCCTGAGGTCAAATTGAGATACTTTACTGTATCGCATTAAAAATACTACCTGTCAATAAGGCGTTGTGATGGGATCTGACTGAATAGTGTCGCAGGTGACGCTGAACTAGTTATTCTGTGTAGTAAAACACTGGACTCCTTTGCATGGAGGATCTCAGTAAGCTACAGTGCATGGTTCATCAACTGATTCAGATTCAGTTATGTTAAGTTTGCCAACTGATGATGTGGAGCAGAAAAGTAAGTGGATGCCCAAAAATATGAATAATAGTGAGTTTTGACCTCCTTTAGTATTCTGGATGAAAAAGGAAATATATAGAAATAATATGCACAGCTAAACGTGTCCAAGTATCTTATAGGAATGAAGTCAGACCATGGAAATCCACACCTGTGATGGAGAAACTTTGGATCAAGGGACTTCTTGTGGAACCAACTAGAGCTGAACCTGGTACAGAAGCTGAATCCTGCTGGGAACGTGTGGATATGCTGGACATGTACTAGGCAATTTCAAATATGGAATGTACTTTGATATAAAAATGAAGGGTTAGAGGTTTTTTGGAAGGAAGGATAAATAGAGAGTATCCTTGTATTGTCAGTAGATGGATCTCTTGCTCCATGAAATAGGTCAGTCTACTCGTTGTTTTTGACAAGAAATTAATTAAGGATTTAGTAATCTGGGAATTTCTAAGAAAATATATAACAAACGATTTATTGTTTGTATATCTAATCTTAAGAAAGCATGACGCTTGATAAACAGCACCATTCCGCTAAAAAGTGGATGTTAATCACACCTATAAATTTATGTTTATAAAAAACAGGATAAGAAAGGGATTCTTTGCAACATATAAATCAACATTAAAACTTAGCAGCCAAGGTCTTAAGAAAAAACCTGTTTCGGCTGGATTTTGTATGAACAAAGGACAGGGTCAAGCTTAGTTCAGTCATTGTAGAATATATACAAGTTGAATGCATTTATACTGACCTGTATTTCCATTTAAATCTTAGAGGGAATCATCAAAGAAACAAAGTGATATTATAAATTCTAGGAGCAATTGTTAAACTGAAGTAAGTTCATTAAAAGATTATCTTATAATGCCACATTTATAGTTAAAAGAAGATTCAGTGCTAATTGACACTGTTCATAGTTTATAATGGTCAAAGAATAGAAATTAGACACAAAGGTATTTTAAATTAATAAAATCAATGATTAACCCTTTTTTAGAGAGCACGATATTTGAAACTAAAAATATCTATTTGATTTCATAAGATTAATAATATGTTTTAAGTATTTGCTATAATAAGAAAACATATTATTTAAACTGACGAGTGTTATTGCTTGTTCATGACTACTGTAGTGATAAAAAGATTAAAAGCTGGAGCAGTATTCGATTTAATTAATTGGGGAAGTGGTACAGTCTCTTTCTCCTTCTATTAAACAAAAAGACCTTTAAACATTATAATATCCATTGAATTACAGAATGTAAAAGGTATTGTGCTATGTTTTTGTGTTAGTTTGTAATAATATACTATAATGTGCCTTGTTGTTGATCCACAATACTATTGTCCAATGATGGTAAATAGAGTCATAATAATGTGGTTCTTTGAAACTGCTGCCTTGAAAAAGGGGCCTCTCTCCTTATCAAAATGTATGGGCTGTAGAGAAAGGAGGGGTCTTCTTACATTCTCTTCAGCAAAGCTGCAAGTCTTATAGATTGGGAGTGTTAAGGTTTATGGAATTAGTGGTTTAGCACAGATAAGAATATACAGTACTGTGCAAAAGTTTTAGGCAGGTGTGAAAAAATGCTGTAAAGTAAGAATGCTTTCAAAAATAGACATGTTAATAGTTTATATTTATCAATTAACTAAATGCAAAGTGAGTGAACAGAAGAAAAATCTAAATCAAATCCATATTTGGTGTGACCACCCTTTGCCTTCAAAACAGCATCAATTCTTCTAGGTACACTTGCACAAAGTCAGGGATTTTGTAGGCATATAGTCAGGTGTATGATTAAACAATTATACCAAACAGGTGCTAATGATCATCAATTCAATATGTAGGTTGAAACACAATCATTAACTGAAACAGAAACAGCTGTGTAGGAGGAATAAAACTGGGTGAGGAACAGCCAAACTCAGCTAACAAGGTGAGGTTGCTGTAGACAGTTTACTGTCAAAAGTCATACACCATGGCAAGACTGAGCACAGCAACAAGACACAAGGTAGTTATACTGCATCAGCAAGGTCTCTCCCAGGCAGAAATTTCAAGGCAGACAGGGGTTTCCAGATGTGCTGTCCAAGCTCTTTGAAGAAGCACAAAGAAACGGGCAACGTTGAGGACCGTGAAGCGCAGTGGTCGGCCAAGGAAACTTACTGCAGCAGATGAAAGACACATCATGCTTACTTCCCTTGCAACCGGAAGATGTCCAGCAGTGCCATCAGCTCAGAACTGGCAGAAAACAGTGGGACCCTGGTACACCCATCTACTGTCCGGAGAAGTCTGGTCAGAAGTGGCCTTCATGGAAGACTTGCGGCCAAAAGCCATACCTCCGACGTGGAAACAAGGCCAAGCGACTCAACTATGCACGAAAACACAGGAACTGGGGTGCAGAAAAATGGCAGCAGGTGCTCTGGACTGATGAGTCAAAATTTGAAATATTTGGCTGTAGCAGAAGGCAGTTTGTTCGCCGAAGGGCTGGAGAGCGTACGAATGATTGTCTGCAGGCAACAGTGAAGCATGGTGGAGGTTCCTTGCAAGTTTGGGGCTGCATTTCTGCAAATGGAGTTGGGGATTTGGTCAGAATTAATGGTCTCCTCAATGCTGAGAAGTACAGGCAGATACTTATCCATCATGCAATACCATCAGGAGGCATCTGATTGGCCCCAAATTTATTCTGCAGCATGACAATGACCCCAAAAATACAGTGAAAGTCATTAAGAACTATCTTCAGCGTAAAGAAGAACAAGGAGTCCTGGAAGTGATGGTATGGCCCCACAGAGCCCTGATCTCAACATCATCGAGTCTGTCTGGGATTACATGAAGAGAGAGAAGCAACTGAGGCTGCCTAAATCCACAGAAGAACTGTGGTTAGTTCTCCAAGATGTTTGGGCCAACCTACCTGCCGAGTTCCTTCAAAAACTGTGTGCAAGTGTACCTAGAAGAATTGATGCTTGATGCTGTTTTGAAGGCAAAGGGTGGTCACACCAAATATGGATTTGATTTAGATTTTTCTTCTGTTCACTCACTTTGCATTTAGCTAATTGATAAATATAATCTATTAACATGTCTATTTTTGAAAGCATTCTTACTTTGCAGCATTTTTTCACACCTGCCTAAAACTTTTGCACAGTACTGTATCTTGGAACAATATACGAAAATTATGGCATAACAGACATGGATAGGTCATATATCTAAAAAGTGTTTGCACAGACTTTGGTCTTGAAGAAACAAGAGACTGTGGAAATTGCTTGCAATAGCATATTCTCAGAGTCAGGTACAGGTCAAAGCCTGGTTAGTGCATCTTTTTAGGGATAAATAATTGTAATGAAAATTATTACCACTTAAACTTAGTGAAACTAATTGACTTGAATATTGTATGAGACAATCTTTTGCCAAAATGCTCTGTTAGACAATAGAGTATGGAATCAAAACTGACTCATTAAGAACATGATGAAACACAATATGAGGTTAAAAGAAACATATACCTTTAATTTAGCAAAATATAATCAATTAGAAGATGATGTCACATATTAAGAACATCTCTCATATATAACACATATAAGAATAGTGTTTGCATGCACATATAGCAGTAGTGTTTTTATATAATATTATAAACCAAGATCCTGGGAACCTTGGTTCACTTGACTTTTCAGATAAAGGAGGGGCTCGGAGGAAACAAGGAATGAGATCATAGATTTGGAGTTGGACAAATATGAAGTCTTGAATTTATTGGTACATAAATTAGTTCTGAAAAGTTGGTCTGGATCTTTTTGAAAACTATTATTTGTAAAGAGGATAAGAGCTGTCTCAACAGATTAATGATTGGATTTAATTGAGGCGTCCCATGTATTCCAATGAGACGAAAAACCTATATAACTCCTAAGTAATTACAATGGAGCACCACACTCATACCTGACAGGGTGATGTGGTCCATTGTCTGCAGACCTACACAGTTGAGCTGATTGAACTCAGTTTCATTTGCCTGGTGAAGACAGTCATATTCTTTTACGATTTATATTAGAGGATAAGCATTAATCAATTATTATTTTATCTCACATGTATTGCATGCATTGCTATAGAGGACTCACACTATGTTTTAGAAATGAGAATATTTTGTTGAATGTGCTGAAATATACCATTGGGTGCTTTGGGTGGTGTGTTCTTGGCCTGCTTGCCGGCCTTCCGAATACATATAAATGTATTAAAGTGTTAACGTTAATATCTGTTAAGACACTGGACTGCCCAGAGCGTCTGTTAGCTGGGGATATGAAGTAGCCTGTAGCTACTCAATCCAATATTTAACCGTTAATAAACCGAATGAGTACTGATCATACTCTGATTCGTAAAAAACACTTTATATACATGAATCTGTGAATTTCTTGGGTACTACATTAGTCATCTGGATATATTGCGGGTCCAGTGCATGAACAAATACCCCACTAGGAGTAAAACATCTCTGTCCTCCTAACGTCTCCCCTGAGATAAGAGTGTGTGCTGAGCAAATAAAAAGAGTACGTGAAGAAATCTGAACACGCAGAATTCGTGACAATAGACACATTACTGTGCTGGGATTGTGAATGTATGAACAGCAGCATTGACTCTGCTCACTAATTATGTCAGGACGTCATGGGTTTCACAGCATTCCCATGTGTCAGGACGTCATGGGTTTCACAGCATTCCCATGTGTCAGGACGTCATGGGTTTCACAGCATTCCCATGTGTCAGGACGTCATGGGTTGACGCCCAACGTGGGGCCCGCAGATAAATGCTCCGTATGGATGACTAATCAAGAAATTCTTTTTTATTTTTTATATCGACCTATGCAAAATTAAAATAGTTTAACGTTTTAAAATGAATATTAAAACCGTTTAAACATTCCCATGTGTCAGGACGTCATGGGTTTCACAGCATTCCCATGTGTCAGGACGTCATGGGTTTCACAGCATTCCCATGTGTCAGGACGTCATGGGTTTCACAGCATTCCCATGTGTCAGGACGTCATGGGTTGACGCCCAACGTGGGGCCTGCAGATAAATGCTCCGTATGGATGACTAATCAAGAAATTCTTTTTTATTTTTTATATCGACCTATGCAAAATTAAAATAGTTTAACGTTTTAAAATGAATATTAAAACCGTTTAAACATTCCCATGTGTCAGGACGTCATGGGTTGAGGATGTCTGACTTCAAAATGTTTGCTCAAAGAGGTTCACCAAGCTCTGGCCTTGGCCGACTCTCTTCCCACTCGATAATTTACTGGAGTGCTCACATTGACAACACATCGATGCACAGCCCTGCCTCTCTCTGAGGGGTGCTCAAATTGACAACACAGCGATGCACAGCCCTCCTCTCTCTGAGGAGTGCTCACATTGACAACACAGAGATGCACAGCCCTCCTCTCTCTGAGGAGTGCTCAAATTGACAACACAGCGATGCACAGCCCTCCTCTCTCTGAGGAGTGCTCAAATTGACAACACAGAGATGCACAGCCCTCCTCTCTCTGAGGAGTGCTCAAATTGACAACACAGCGATGCACAGCCCTCCTCTCTCTGAGTGCTCACATTGACAACACAGCGATGCACAGCCCTCCTCTCTCTGAGGAGTGCTCAAATTGACAACACAGCGATGCACAGCCCTCCTCTCTCTGAGGAGTGCTCAAATTGACAACACAGCGATTCACAGCCCTCCTCTCTCTGAGTGCTCACATTGACAACACAGCGATGCACAGCCCTCCTCTCTCTGAGGAGTGCTCAAATTGACAACACATCGATGCACAGCCCTGCCTCTCTCTGAGTGCTCACATTGACAACGCATCGATGCACAGCCCTGCCTCTCTCTGAGTGCTCACATTGACAACACAGCGATGCACAGCCCTGCTCTCTCTGAGTGCTCACATTGACAACACAGCGATGCACAGCCCTCCTCTCTCTCTGAGACTTGGTTATGTACGTGTCACCAGTCTCCTCCTCCCATTTGCAAATACATTTAAGCAAGATGATCTTCCCCTAGACCATGTTGTGCTTTTAAATACCATGAGATATCATTACTGTCTGAATTTATTAGACCTGTCTGGTGCGTTGCCCTGGCAGATATTAAAACACTGGCTTGTCTGCCAGCGAGTCCATGCTTCACATGTAAAAATAATCTGTAAAAAATAATGTAATTGTATGTAAAAAATAATCTGATATCTTGTAACAATTGTAAGTCGCCCTGGATAATGGCGTCTGCTAATAAATAAATAAATAAATAAATAAATAAATAAATAATAATAATAATAATAATAATAATAATAATAATAATAATAATAATAATAATAATAATTATTTATAACAGTCATTTTCCTGCAGAATTTAAAATGAAAAAAAGCTTTGAACTAGGTAGCTTGGAGAAACAGAGACACTGAAACATTTAATACAAGACAGCAAAACAGTCTATCGTCTGCCCAACAAGACAAAAGTAAAAAAAACATATAGAATAGCTGGAATAAAAAAAATAAAACATCTAATATGTGCATCCGATGAATAAAAGCTAATCAAAATGACATACCTGGTGGAGTGTCTTTTCTGAAGTAACATTATATAAGGAAACTAATTTGATGTGTGCACAATACCAATGACTATGTTAGCACTTTCCAGTTATTGATTCCAATATTCAAAAGTTGCACACATACAGCTTAAACATGCATTGTTAGACACAACAATGTGGCAGCTAGTTATAAACAGAAATCAGACAGTGATCGGTTACCTGATGTTCTGTCTTCAGGAGAGGATTCGGGTACATTTTCTCACTTGCACTCTCAAGTGCCTGTCTGAAATATCTTGCCTAACTACTGTATGTGTGTGTGAAGCTGAACTTTGTGAGCTCTACTTCCACTGTTTTCCTCACAATATCTAAATGCCACCAATTGCAGACACAGAACTTACATTTCTTGGCACATGGTCAAATGCACCCCACTTCATCAATTCCTTGTTCCTCTGCGTCCTGAGTTGCTTGAGTTGGAAAACATCCTCCCTCCTTGCTGATGAGCTTGAGCACAGCGTTCTCAAGTGTGCTCGCAGTATTTGTTAACCTCCGTGGACCCCTACCATTAAAAGCAGAAAATGTTCCGTTCACACATTATTATTATCATTCCCCCACAAGTCAAGTGCAACCAAAAGAAAATCTGGAGCTTTTTGGTTTACTTAACTCAACACATCCCCTGTGTCCTGTAAACTCTTATACACTCCAGAGAAAATACACTTACCTGTAATTGCTAAAGAGCCCACGTTCTGAGATTGTATCTCTGAAGCTATGTAGGGGCTGTCCTTGGATGCAGACTTCACTGGAACACAAGCTGTGCAACACACAGCCATGTCGGTGACTCAGATCCTTCTTTAAAATTCGGGCCGATCTGCAAGTAATATGAGTTGTGAGGCAGTCTTGCTAACGAGCAGTATGGAATGGAACCTCAGTTGGGCAAACTTCTGTGTGGCAAGGATGGGCTTGTGGTGACGTCAGACAAGGAAATACACTGGCAACAAATACTGAGAGTGAACCACTGCACGTGTTTATTGCAAATGAAAATAGTGAAACAAAACCGAACAAAACACTTATACAAAATAAATGGCACAAAGGCCAAAAGAAACAGACAAAGCAAACACTGAACAAACTCCAAAACAAGTGTCTTGCTGGTCCTTCCAGAACTAGTAGCAATTTTTTACTTTCTTTATAGTTCTTTCTATCGTCTCTCTCTCATGTTCTTTCCCCCTGAACACCCAGCCCTGAGTGAGAGATGCCTGCCTCTTTTATGCAGCTGTGCCGGGATTCGATTGCTTGTTAATTATTCAATCGAGGTCCAGGCACAGTCTGCATGTGAACAACTTTGAAAACACCCTGCCCAGCTACACATATACATTTGAAATCACCTGTGCTACATAACCCACACAATACACGCCACACTCTGGTAGGTCATTTCATTGGCAGTAATGAATGGTAACTTGAGTTCAGCTGTTCACATACTCATGACTAGCGAGGGAATATCTTTCAGATGACTACGCCCTGTCCACTCTGGCACCATTTATTACAGAGCTCATTACCGCTGCGGGGCATGTGGTGGATTGAAGAATCTTTCATTCAATTAGTCGGTACTGGAAGGGTTTAGCTTCTACTGGGGTTTGAAACAGTGCCGATCTTTCATCTCCACCATTCACTGAAATATCGACCCTGCTTTGTCAGCGTTTCTGTCTGTGTTTCTAGGCTGCTTGGATCACTTTCATGTATTCCTGCCAAGGTGTTATTTGCATGCTGTAGCAAGCTGCGGGCTGTATGTATGATGACACAGGATACAAATGCATGGGGGGGGGGGGTTGAGCATTAAGTGGCAAATGTTACTAACCCTATCCCTACGATGGAGCAAAGATCTACTTGATTGATGCCAAAGCAGCGCTTCCATTTGCCTTTGTTTCTTCTGTGTATGAATGGAGCCTGGAGTTTCTGCAGAACCAGTTTGATTAATGTGCAGGTAGCTGATTTGAATTGCATCAACAATTCCAGGTAAAAATACTGAGGCTCACTGCAGCAAATAATCCAAATGCACTCTAGTGTCACGGCTGGTTACCGCTGGTTACCGCTGGTTACTGTATGTTTTTCAAAGATCCCAAGTTTCAATGTCTTGGTATTATTATTATTTTTTGGGTCTTCATTTAAGCACATTGGGAGTCTGTGTTGTCTGATTGTCTGTGTCTGTCGCACTCCACACAGTGAACACGATAACTGCCTTGATTTATCACAGCCTTTTACCCTTCTATAGATGTTTCGGATTGCTTTAACTACATTCCACTAAACACCTGCTGTTATAGAGATATTTTTAACCTTGCAGGTGCTATGTGATTATGAAGACTGTTACGAACATCTATTTGCTGTGTAAGTCTTGGAAGAATATGATATCTGGTACTATACTAGACTTACTTGCAGCTAGACTTTACCCCTCTGTACCTTCAACATGTTTTTTCCCTTCATAAAGCAAGGAGCTGCTTCCCCTAATGACAGGAGACCATAATACAGTGCTGGATATAGCCAATGCAGCGATATTAACATCAGAGAGTCACCCTCCAGTCACACTGCAGAGTGACCCATTACTGTTAAACTGACAGGGCTGTGAAAAGAGCTTCTCTGTATTAGGAAATAAAAATGTCAAAAAACAAAATACATCCCAATCTCTGCAGCCCACAGAGTGTAATACCATCACAGAGGCTCTCTATCTGCACTGACACATACAGTACACTGCTGTGGAAACAATACAAAACAGAGTGTAATACCATCACATAGGCTCTCTATCTGCACTGACACATACTGTACACTGCTGTGGAAAGAATACAAAACAGAGTGTAATACCATCACAGAGGCTCTCTATCTGCACCTACACACACTGTGCACTGCTGTGGAAACAATACAAAACAGAGTGTAATACCATCACAGAGGCTCTCTATCTGCACTGACACACACTGCACTGCTGTGGAAACAATACAAAACAGAGTGTAATACCATCACAGAGGCTCTCTATCTGCACTGACACATACAGTACACTGCTGTGGAAACAATACAAAACAGAGTGTAATACCATCACATAGGCTCTCTATCTGCACTGACACATACTGTACACTGCTGTGGAAAGAATACAAAGCAGAGTGTAATACCATCACAGAGGCTCTCTATCTGCACCTACACACACTGTGCACTGCTGTGGAAACAATACAAAACAGAGTGTAATACCATCACAGAGGCTCTCTATCTGCACTGACACACACTGCACTGCTGTGGAAACAATACAAAACAGAGTGTAATACCATCACAGAGGCTCTCTATCTGCACTGACACATACAGTACACTGCTGTGGAAACAATACAAAACAGAGTGTAATACCATCACATAGGCTCTCTATCTGCACTGACACATACTGTACACTGCTGTGGAAAGAATACAAAACAGAGTGTAATACCATCACAGAGGCTCTCTATCTGCACCTACACACACTGTGCACTGCTGTGAAAACAATACAAAACAGAGTGTAATACCATCACAGAGGCTCTCTATCTGCACTGACACACACTGCACTGCTGTGGAAACAATACAAAACAGAGTGTAATACCATCACAGAGGCTCTCTATCTGCACTGACACATACTGTACACTGCTGTGGAAACAATACAAAACAGAGTGTAATACCATCACAGAGGCTCTCTATCTGCACTGACACTTCACCAAGCTTTGAAAAAACACCTGAATCCCACCAGCTTATCCACGGCAGCGGATTCAGGCTTCGGTGACACCAGGGCTGTCACTCCTCTGCTAAAATGAGCTGTCCAAGGAAAGCATTGTGATTCACACACTCACACAAATGGACTGCAGTCCTATTAGGATGCAAATACAATCTGAACTAAATTATAATTAAAAATCACAAACAAACAAACAGCCATCTAAATATGTGAAAAAGAAAAGTTAGAAAAAACTGTGACCTCCAAGGAAGTAACATGAGTAAAAGGGGGAGGGTTAGGGTTCAAGTTTCTATCTATATCTATAGAAAAACATAAACAACATTACTGAACCTTCCCAAAAAGTCCAGTCCTGCTGATGAAGACAAATGGCAAGTTTACTCCAAACTTGGCAGAAGTGACTACCGTTACTCTCAACTGAATTCAATCTAGATTACTGCAAGCTCTCCAAAGAGCTGAATACAGTAGTTTCCTATATTGTAAATACTTTTTTAAATTGTAAAAATAGCTAATTTAATGCAATCCGGTCAGCAAATAAGTGGAATTTGGGATATGCTGCAAAAAATTAAAATTAATTGTGCTGGCAACAAACTAGCCTATTACTTTAGCAGAGGAGTAGAATTGACAGGCAGAATCAATTAGAGAAGCAATCATGATCCGTCGCCTGAGTCTCATCTTACAACAGAAACCAGCACGCATGTACTGAGGTCTATAGCTAGGTTGTAAGGAGGTCACTGCTGTGTCTGATGAATGGTAAGGACCCACAGAAGCTTTGGTATATAAAACCATACAACATTCCCAATTACAACATAAAGTGCATTGTATTGATAGAGTGCCTTTCAGGACAGTGGCGGTTATGTACATAATGTATAAAATGTACTGCAAGGTTCCCTCGCTGGCAGGGGTGTTTACTGGCAGTACCGTGTCCACAGCCCCTTTTTGCTCACTTGCATGCAATTCAACTGATGCATAAAGCAATTTGATGCCAGTAAATTGCTTTTTCTCAGCATTATAATCCCCACAGTCCCTGAGTCGACAGGGCTGATGGTACACAAGCTCTCTATGGGACAGCTGACAGGGCTGATGGTACAGTCTCTCTATGGACAGCTGACAGGGCTGATGGTACAGTCTCTCTATGGGACAGCTGACAGGGCTGATGGTACAGTCTCTCTATGGGACAGCTGACAGGGCTGATGGTACAGTCTCTCTATGGGACAGCTTCATTTTTGCTTGATTTGTTTGACCCCCGACGGGTGGCTTTCACTTCTTTTTAAATAGCTCACAGAAGGTTACAAGCTAATACAATGTAAGTCATTGTAATTTAGGGGAGTCCCTCAGCAGTCTTCAATTCACAGCCTCTTGTTAGGATCATAAAAACCATGGCCGTCCTTTTAGAAGGTCGGTGGCTTTATGTTTATTTATTTTAGTTGGTCATTTTCATAACTTGTTATCATGACACTCGTCCTGTTTAATTTTTTTTCCAAATGATACAAATATATAATTTATACATTATATATATGTATGCAATAATGCCCGACAGGGCGTCCATATACATTGAATATACGGACGCCTCAGGGTGTTGTGAAGTCGAGTGCTTCCATCCCCAAGCTTTCTGTATATTCAATGTATATGGATGCCCTGAAGGGCCTTATTGCATTTATAATCAAACAGTGGATTTGAAGGAAAAAAAAGCATAAATCATGTTTAGGGCAAAAAATTATTCGATTTTTTTATTTTTTATTATTAAATATCTTTACACCAGTAGTCAATTTATAACTTTGAACTACACAATAATGTAAATTAATTTTATTGGAACATGCAAAAGAAAGTACATCTGTATTTTTGATATTGTGGACATTGCCATTGAAAAGATACTCTCTTTGAGCAGTTGGGAGGAGCAAAACTAAATACAATGGATTTCAGTAATTTGTTCAAGGTCTGTGTCAGAGAGGGGTGGATAATATGCACAAGTGTCTGTTTGTATTTCTTTGTAGCATTTACAAACTGTTAAAAATACATTATTTGAAGTTACAAAGTCAGGGTTAGTGAGTATAAAGACAGCATTTTTCTTTATCCAAATCAGCATGCCTACTTACTACTTTGTGATTTTTTGCAGGTAATTGGTCACTCAGTTTCATAGTTACTGCTGTACTTTTATAACTGTAAGCAAGATGGCTACGGATATTTTAAATTGTGAGACAGCGCGGTGATTTAGAATATGTGACAAGGCTCCAACTGTCCGGATCCATCCAATATACAGACAGCTGGAACCTTGCTCGACCAATCACATTGCTTGTTTCACATTCCATTGGCAGCCCTGGATTACATATATATATATATATATATATAGTGGCGCAGAATCGCCACTATAATTAGGGCTGAGTAGGCAGTTTAATGTTAAACCCCAATTTCTGTACTTTAAAAACTTCGACCCAGTTCAATGGATTTGCATGAAAATTTGGATGTGTGGTCCCTTTAGTTAGATCTCTTAATGTGGGTCATTTTGTTCTGCTCGGATATGCGGATTCCGAGATCCATATAGTAAAAAGAAAATCTGTGTTTTTTACTGTTTTCTGTCTCCAGTTACAGGGATTTGTAATTTTGGTTCTGAGCATGCTCAGTACAGATCTTTAGTTAGATGTTTGATCTCGAAGGAAGAATTGGCCTCATGACAAAATGTCCTTTTTCACGAGGGTCTAATCTTCTTTCATAGGAAAAAAATCTTTGTTTGTGAGGCGGAAATTTTGTTTTCAGTTTAAAAAAAAACCTGAAACTGCCTGAAAATCATATATCTTTAGTAAACCATGACATGTCTGTATATAATTGGGACTGCATAAGATTGAGTGTAATGTTGTCTTTTCATTTTGTGAGTGGGAAATGCGTTTATTTTATCTTTTAAAATCTTTAGTCATCACTCATCTCCCAAAAAAGGAATTCTTCTCATGAAAAAAACAGCTAACATCGCTAAACACTTTGTGTGAATAGGTGAAGAAAAACTAAATGTGTATTCTTTATAAACCTGTGTCAGTGTTTAACAGATATACATCTGTGACGTGTTTAATCAAGCTTACAAATATAGCCACTTTCACTTCTTGTGCTCTATAATAGAATACACAGGCTTTCTAGTTATAAATATATTCTCAAAAAGGAAGGAAATTCTTTGCAAAAAACTTTGTTAATGCACCAGATAGGGTGGATAACCCTAACTCTGCATCCCCTCCCACCCCCTTACAAGCAGTGGAAGGGGCAAGGCAACACAAGCAACCACAGACAGCCATCATCAGTTAAGACAAACAGCATACAACTCTGCAGATAACACAAGAGACATCCATCATCATGGTCTACATAACACCATCTTTGTCGTGTCTAAATATATACTTGTTTGTTGTTATTAGATGGTTAACCTGACCCTAAGCTGTCGTTACAGGCCAGCACAAAACCTGGACAACACTGTACTTATTTCACCAGTAACATTGTCTTGAGCACTGCATCACCTCTACACCTGCGCACTGCAAACCACTTTGCCACGAGACTGTATTAAACAGCAGCACTTGGAGGTTAATTTGAGAAGCATCAAGATGCTCCTTGAACACACACCAGCGCCATGTCCCATGCTTCTTCCACAAACTGGTAACTGCTTCATTTCTGTTAATAACTAGTGGCCTCATTATTGTGTCTAATGATAATGATTAAGCTGTAAAGTGTAACTTTTGATTATTGGAATCAATAAAAGAAACGTGTTAAATTCATCTTAATTCCTTGTTGTGTGCACTGCTTCATACAGAGATATACATAAATACGTCATTAGGTTTCTTGCAGACATCTCCACTCTACAGTCCATAATGATGCCCCCCGATTCATGGAATGAGATTGAAATTAATCAAATAGTTCACAGTGGAGTGGCTGGAATGAGATTGAGATTAATCAAATAGTTCACAGTGGAGTGGCTGGAATGAGATTGAGATTAATCAAATAGTTCACAGGGGAGTGGCTGGAATGAGATTGAGATTAATCAAATAGTTCACAGTGGAGTGGCTGGAATGAGATTGAGATTAATCAAATAGTTCACAGTGGAGTGGCTGGAATGAGATTGAGATTAATCAAATAGTTCACAGTGGAGTGGCTGGAATGAGATTGAGCTCCAAGAGAGTGGATTGTGGGACCATCCCAAATGACCTTCTGGTTGACCCCTCGGCAGCTTGGCCGCAATCTTCCACCTTTAGAGTAGAATCCCCTGAATGAGAAATGGACTGTTCTGATCTCAACATGCGCTTGAGTGTTACAGTGACCTTATCCTGTCAACAGGGAACAACAGCCAGCTATGAGCAATCAGACTGCTTGTGAAACCCTGACTCCAGTCTGACCTTATAAAAAGGAAACAGAGAAGGCTGCCGGCTCATTGAAATGCCACATAACGGCTGTGGTTAAGACAGAACCCTTGGGGTTAACAGGGAGCAATGTATGGGTTTACATGTACTGGCCAAAGTGCCAAAGAGTGGATTGCATTAACATTCAGGCAGTGGCTCTTGAAAGGATTACAAGCAGGAGCCAATGGTTTGTTGACAGGAATATAGGTCAGTGATGGATGGGCTGTCAGGTTGCAGACAGTAAGCTTCAGCACGGAGGTCGCTTTTAAGGCAGCACAGTGACAATAAAAAAAAAATAACAAGCTACAAAAAAAATGCAAGGCATGGAAATGACTTGACACATTATGAGGTAGTTATTCTTACTGCGAAGGAAGGAAACAACGATGTTGTTATGTAGGCAGAGGCATTGGGTAAACTTTAGTCAAAGTCATGTTTTCAGAATAGAAATAAGCAGCTCAGTTGGTTCTGTTAGGGGTAGAGGTAGCTGGTGTTTACTGCAGTGTGTCTAAATTACATAAGAACATAAGAAAGGTTACAAACGAGAGGTGGCCATTCGGCCCATCTTGCTTGTTCGGTTGTTAGTAGCTTATTAATCCCAGAATCTCATCAAGCAGCTTCTTGAAGGATCTCAGGGTGTCGGCTTCAACAAGATTACTGGGGAGTTGGTTCCAGACTCCCACAATTTTCTGTGTAAAAAAGTGCCTCCTATTTTATTTATTTATTTCTTAGCAGACACCCTTGTCCACGGAAACTTACAATTATTACAAGATATCACATTATTTTTTACATACAATTACCAATTTATACAGTTGGGTTTTTTACTGGAGCAATCTAGGTAAAGTACCTTGCTCAAGGGTACAGCAGCAGTGCCCCCCCCACCTGGGATTGAACCCACGACACTCCGGTCAAGAGTCCAGAGCACTAACCACTACTCCACGCTGAATACCCCTTTATCTAATCTCCATTTGTGACCCCTGGTCCTTGTTTCTTTTTTCACATTGAAAAAGTCCCCTGTGGTCGACATTGTCTATACCTTTTAGGATTTTGAATGTTTGAATCAGATCACCGCGTAGTCTTCTTTGTTCAAGACTGAATAGATTCAGTTATTTTAGCCTGTCTGCATACGACATGCCTTTTAAACCCAGGATAATTCTGGTTGCTCTTCTTTGCACTCTTTCTAGAGCAGCAATATCCTTTTTGTAACGAGGTGACCAGAACTGAACACAATATTCTAGATAAGGTCTTACTAATGCATTGTAAAGTTTTAACATTACTTCCCTTGATATAAATTCAACACTTCTCACAATATATCAGAGCATCTTGTTGGCCTTTTTTATAGTTTCTCCACATTGTCCAGATGAAGACATTTCTGAGTCAACATAAACTCCTAGGTCTTTTTCATAGATTCCTTCTTCAATTTCAGTATCTCCCATATGATATGTATAATACACATTTTTATTGCCTGCGTGCAGTACCTTACACTTTTCTCTATTAAATGTCATTTACCATGTGTCTGCCCAGTTCTGAATGCTGTCTAGATCATTTTGAATGAACTTTGCTGCTGCAACAGTGTTTGCCACTCCTTCTATTTTGTGTCATCTGCAAATTTAACAAGTTTGCTTACTATACCAGAATCTAAATCATTAATGTAGATTAGGAATAGCAGAGCACCTTATACTGATCCTTCATTTTGAGGTTTCTCCTCCTATCAGTACTTTCTGTTTTCTACATGTTAACCACTCAAATGTCTTTCATTGATCATTTTTGTTTATTACATAAAAATGTTGACCTTCATGAGCATATTATTCAACTCTACTGTACTGGGCACACAGTTAGCTCACCTTCAGATAAGATACATGTTGTATTCAATTCAACAGAACAATGGCTCTCTGGTGAGAATGCCAGCCAATGTGAGATGCATCAGACTAGTATTCTCATGGCAGGGGGGTGCCCCTCACCCCTCTTTCTCCTCAACAACCAATCACAGTGGAGTTATAGCTGAGTAGCCAATAAGCATGGCCCAACACCCTGGCTGGTTCACAAGAAACTGTGTTGTTGCCATGGTTATTGCATGAAGGCCACAGGTTTCTGGTGACAGCTGCTTCGTCACACTGCCACGGTGGCTGTTATGTTGTGTGACTTGTGCGTGAGTTTCAGTAGAAATGTTATTTAGTTTATATTTGGGGCTTTTCACACCTACTTACACAGCTTTGCCTTGAAGAGTCAATGCAAGGCAGACTCTTAGTAAGCTGTCATACAATTCATAACACAATGCTTTTAATGTCCACACAGTGGTCGTCTGGGTCTTTCTCTAAGAACGTTATTGAGATCTTCTGGTGGTTGCCAGGGTGACTGGCTCTTTTTGCTTTGACTGTTCATCTCATATTGACATTCACATGCATCTCTTTCCCCAACTCCAAATATATCTAAGTCATGCTATCACACAAGCACTTACACCCAGATTGAGGCAGGTTCTTTTTCCTGACACTTCTGAATAGTGTAACATAAATCCCGGGACTTTGTTTGCCTTCTTAAACCTTAAAGTAACTTATCACAAACAGTTGGCTTGAGTGGCGTGTGTGGTGACATCACTGACCAGGAAGAAGCACAACACAAACGGTACGGGCTAAAACATCCTGAGCAGTATCTTTATTAATAATAAAACAAATGTTTAAACAAAACACAACAAAAGAAAAGGGCAAGTTGGCCAAACAAAACAGACAAATAATAAACAGTAAGTTCTTATTTTTATAACGAGTACCTTGTTCGCTGGCTGGTAGCATTCGTTCTCTTTCGACTTAACTCTCCTTACAACCCTCCTCTAATGAGCCGGGAGTGGGTCTTTTATTCTGTGGCTGGAGCCTTAATTACCTTATTAAACAATGACCTTATTAAGGCTCTGGCCACATTCCCACGAGCACTCCAATGCAGTAAATGCTGTTTTAGGACTGGTGGTTAGAACTGTCCTTCTGTCTTTGAATTCTCAATTCTCTGATGATTAAACGCTTTGTGATGGTGGTCCACTATGAAAGGCACTGTATAAAATAAACATTGATTGATTGATTGAAGGTGCAGAACATCATTATTGTAGGGAAACAATAATTTCAAACATCATATTTACATACCAACGTGTAGAAAATAATTTACATTACCAGTTTTATTCTTACATTTTTATAGTTTTACTTTAGGTTAAAACACTTCAATGCCTCACAATGAACTTGGGGTGTTATAGCTTACTTATGCAATACAAATACTTATTATCCCAGCTAATACCATCCCAGTACAGAAGTCGACTCTCTATAGCACTATTTAAAACAGATACTCCCTTGGCTTGTGCTGTGCAGTTTCCATGCCAGACTGGCCGTGCTGATTGATCTGCATTCTGATGAATCTGGAGTTGCCTTCATTAGACAAGCCAGAGCAGCTTACAAAAGGGCTTTGAAATTACACACAGATTTCAGAGAGCCTCTGCACTGCATGACAGTCACTCCAGATTGAGCTGCCAAGCACTGATCACATTGATTTCAAAACTACATGAGAGTGCCAATCATTGGAATGTGCAGTTTCACCACAGCACTGTCCTTCTGCCTTTGAATTAACAAAGCATGCAAAGACATTCATTGTGCTGTCTGATGCTGAATTCTCAACAGTCTCTAGATAGATGTGCTGTCTGATGCTGAATTCTCAAGTCTCTAGATAGAGGTGCTGTCCGATGTTGAATTCTCAACAGTCTCTAGATAGAGGTGCTGTCCGATGTTGAATTCTCAACAGTCTCTAGATAGAGGTGCTGTTCGATGCTGAATTCTCAACACTCTCTAGATAGAGGTGCTGTCCGATGCTGAATTCTCATCAGTCTACAGATAGAGGTGCTGTCCGATGCTGAATTCTCAACTGTTTCTAGATAGAGGTGCTGTCCGATGCTGAATTCGATCAGATGAATCCCAGTTAGAATACCTCCAGGAGCTGCAGAACCGGGACCTCGATCAGATAAGTCCCAGTTAGAATACCTCCAGGAGTCAGAACCATGACCTCGATCAGATGGGTCCCAGTTAGAATACCTCCAGGAGTCAGAACCAGGACCTCGATAAGATGGGTCCCAGTTAGAATACCTCCAGGAGCTGCAGAACCGGGACCTCGATCAGATGGGTGTGAGTGCTGTGTGTTTGAATACAGATGGGAGGTGGGATTCATTACAACTTTCAAAGCAGACACATGTATTATTATGTGACGGAGACAGAATGATCTGTGGTGATAAATCTCTCTCCCGACCTGTGAGGGTGCTGTGTAAAGGGAACAGAGTGCCCTGGGCCAGATGGCCAGACAATTCATTCCCAGCGTTAGAAGGAAGTCGTCATCTAGAAAGGGGGCGGCGCTACGATATACTAAATCATCGACCTGGAAGGGAAACAACGTGGCAGCCGTGGACTGGAGGAGCGGTTGCACTAGTTAACCAAGGGGTCATGACTGATGGTTCAAAGGGGCGTTGCAAGTGATCTGTTCCTTGTTATGGTTAAGCTGAACTGGAAGGAAAAACATGTGTTGTTATCATGAGTGTTTTGTTTGTTTTGTCGTTATTAAATATACTGTTCATTGTTATTTACACGGCTAACACGATCCGTAGCTGTTGCCAGAGGCCAGCACAAACCCGGACTACACTGCACTATGTTTCATGAATAACTGTATTTACACCACGAGCACTTCAGCACTCACTGTGGACTTGTGTTTGTGTTTTGGGTCACGTGTGGGTGTATAAGATCGGGACTATTATTTCGGGACCAACCCGTGGATTAAAACAGTACATGTCGCTGTATTGCCTGGTTTTCATTTTTATTGTTTACTGTCGTTTTGTCATCAGACTTTGGATTTACAAATAAAATATAATTGCACCTGGATTATCATTGTCTGTCTGTTCATTGATCACTGCTGCATTCCTGCACCTGCACACTGTTAACCACTTTGCCACATATTATTACGGCAGTAGATGTAAAAGTAATAGTCATAGTAGTAGTAGTTGTAGTAAAGACATTTTTTACTGGATACAGGCTGGTTGCTCTACTGCAGTTGAGAAGCCCCTCCCCCCTTTGTATGGAGCTGAGGGTGGCCCAGCAGCTCACCCCAAAGGCACAGAATGAATTTCACATTTCCTGATCAATCTATTATCTATGTGCCCTTTGCAGACACCAATCTCCCGGATCATCAGTCACCACCACTGGCGACACCCGCATTGAAAATGTAATCTAAAACATACACCTTGCATTGATTTAAAAATAAAAACCTAGTCGGAAGGGTTGCATTGCTTTTTGTTTAACACCTGCTCTGCTGTCTGCTGGCAAATGACTGTATGGTGTCAGAAAAGTGACAAAATCAAAAGTCAGCTGACAGTTCAGATTCGATAGGCAATATTATTCAATATATTTTTAGGTACCAGTGCATTGTGCTGAGCTGGTGAATGGCAGTATTGACTGTTTTTTTAACCACACAAACTGGTGACACAGGCAATATATTAATTGCTTTTGCATTTTCTAAGACATGATTAGTAATTAAATCCCCCACCTTTCCCTGGTGCTATCTAATTACAATCCGGGTTAGATTCCCTGTCTCCCGTAGTTTATCCCAGCTTTAAACATTGCCCTCTGGATGTCAAACAGCACACAGCGCTGCCACCTGCAAGTTCATTGAGATGCTGGTGGTGGCTGGATTCCTAGTAGTTTGTAACAGTCTGTGGCGGGTGGAAGCATCTTTAGAATGCAAAGTTCTTGGGTGTCTAGGATCGATCCCCACTAATTTACAATCAGTGCAAGATCCAGTCTCCTCAATGGCACCTTCTTTACTGCAATGATGTACAGACACAGCTAAACATGAGACTCAATCATTTTAATTCTTACTACCATCACTGACAGCAGACTTTAAGTAGGGTTCTGCGAACCTCATCGAAAGTCTCTTTGTGAACCCAGAAAAGTTTGTCTTAGGCTGGCTTTGTGCACAAAGGCTATCCAACACTGTTACACAGCAGAGCATTAGCCAGGGCTGCTGACCTGGGGGCAGCTGTGCACCACTACATAAGAAAACCGGTGCATTATATCTATCACCCAGTGCATGCACAAACAAGAGTCTATCAGATTATATCTATCACCCAGTGCATGCACAAATAAGAGTCTATCGGATTATATCTATCACCCAGTGCATGCACAAACAAGAGTCTATCAGATTATATCTATCACCCAGTGCATGCACAAACAAGAGTCTATCAGATTATATCTATCACCCAGTGCATGCACAAACAAGAGTCTATCAGATTATATCTATCACCCAGTGCATGCACAAACAAGAGTCTATCAGATTATATCTATCACCCAGTGCATGCACAAACAAGAGTCTATCAGATTATATCTATCACCCAGTGCATGCACAAACAAGAGTCTATCAGATTATATCTATCACCCAGTGCATGCACAAACAAGAGTCTATCAGATTATATCTATCACCCAGTGCATGCGCAAACAAGAGTCTATCAGATTATATCTATCACCCAGGGCATGCGCAAACAAGAGTCTATCAGATTATATCTATCACCCAGGGCATGCACAAACAAGAGTCTATCAGATTATATCTATCACCCAGTGCATGCACAAACAAGAGTCTATCAGATTATATCTATCACCCAGGGCATGCGCAAACAAGAGTCTATCAGATTATATCTATCACCCAGTGCATGCACAAACAAGAGTCTATCAGATTATATCTATCACCCAGTGCATGCGCAAACAAGAGTCTATCAGATTATATCTATCACCCAGTGCATGCACAAACAAGAGTCTATCAGATTATATCTATCACCCAGTGCATGCACAAACAAGAGTCTATCAGATTATATCTATCACCCAGTGCATGCACAAACAAGAGTCTATCAGATTATATCTATCACCCAGTGCATGCACAAACAAGAGTCTATCAGATTATATCTATCACCCAGTGCATGCACAAACAAGAGTCTATCAGATTATATCTATCACCCAGTGCATGCACAAACAAGAGTCTATCGGATTATATCTATCACTTGAGAAATGTCGCCAACTTGAAGTCTGGGCTGGATACACATTACTCCAGTGCTCAGGTCCTTACAGTGGTTACCAGTGAGTTACCGAATGGATTTTAAAGTTGCCATAATAACTTATCAGGTCCTTCATGGATTAGGGCCATCCTATCTCCAAGAACTACTAACTCTGTATATTCCCATTCATTCATTGAGATCAGAAAATGCAGAACTCTTAGTTGTTCCAAAAGATCGCCTTAAATCAACTGGAGCCGGAGCTTTCTACTGTCGTGCTCCTCGCTTATGGAACTCTACTCTGGTTGACATTAGGCAGGTTGAAACATTGGATTCTTTTAAGTCTAAATTGAAAACACACTTTTTTTTAAATGTGCTTTTCTATAATTGGTTGAATCTAGAGTGCATTGTACATGTGAGCTCTCTTATTTTGTTTTTAACTCTGTACAATGCTCTGCGATGCCATGGCGTGAATGGAAGGCGCTATATAAAAATACATTTGTATTATTATTATGTTATTATTATTTATTTCTTAGCAGGTGCCCTTAACCAGGGCAACTTACAACTGTTATAAAATATCACACTACAATGCAGCGCATTATAAAATATCACAATACAGAATATCATCATACAGATAAGAGCAGATATGAAAGTACAACAACAGGGGTGTGTAATTTTTGAAAAACACTTGCTGTCCACGTGGAAAAAATGCTAGAAAAATCTTCTTGTCCTTCTTAAAAAGTAACTTGTAGGATTTTGGTTTTATTGAACAGTGTACACAATCAATCAATTAGTGATTAACAGGGGCGGATCTAGCCTTGTAGCTTGACAGGTTCACTAAATTCTTCAAGATACACTAAAGGTTCCCTGTGGCCTCAGTTCACCTCAACAAATGTATAAAATACTTTCAGGAAATGTTCCTTTCAGTGCAGTTTGGAACACATTTGCTAGTATATTTTGAGTAACATACTAAGAGTACAACTACAATAAGCAACACTTGTGAGTTATTCAAATATAACCCGCCGCCACCTGCTTGGCCGAGGGCTCCGATGACTCCGTCGCCTCCCGAGGGTCCGCTGCTGTCGTCGACTCCCGAGGGTCCGCTGCTGTCGTCGACTCCTGAGGGTCCGCTGCTGCCGTCAACTCCAGAGGGTCCACTGCTGTCATCACCTCCCGAGGGTCCACTGCTGTCATCACCTCCCGAGGGTCCGCTGCTGTCGTCGACTCCCGAGGGTCCGCTGCTGCCGTCAACTCCAGAGGGTCCACTGCTGTCATCACCTCCCGAGGGTCCACTGCTGTCATCACCTCCCGAGGGTCCACTGCTGTCATCACCTCCTGAGGGTCCGCTGCCGCTGTCACCTCCCAAGGGTCCACTGCTGTCGTCGCCTCCCGAGGGTCCGCTGCTATCGTCGACTCCCGAGGGTCCGCTGCTGCCGTCAACTCCAGAGGGTCCGCTACCGTCGTCACCTCCCGAGGGTCCGCTGCTGTCGTCGCCTCCCGAGGGTCCACTGCTGTCATCACCTCCTGAGGGTCCGCTGCCGCTGTCACCTCCCAAGGGTCCACTGCTGTCGTCGCCTCCCGAGGGTCCGCTGCTGTCGTCGACTCCCGAGGGTCCGCTGCTGCCGTCAACTCCAGAGGATCCACTGCCGCCGTCGCCTCCCGAGGGTCTGCTGCTGCCGTCATCTCCCGAGGGTCCGCTGCCGTCGTCACCTCCCGAGGGTCCGCTGCTGTCGTCGCCTCCCGAGGGTCCGCTACCACTGTCACCTCCCAAGGGTCCGCTGCTGTCGTCACCTCCCGAGGGTCGACTGCCGCTGTCACCTCCTAAGGGTCCGCTGCCGCTGTCAGCTCCCGAGGGTCCGCTGCTGCCGTTGCCTCCCGAGGGTCCGTTGCTGTCGTCACCTCCCGGGGGTCCACTGCTGTTGTCACCTCCCGAGGATCCGCTGCCGCCGTCGCCTCCCGAGGGTCGCCTCCCAAGGGTCTGCTGCCGCTGTTGCCTCCCGAAGGTCTGGGGCTGCCTGCTGCTCCACATCACCTGAGGCTACCTGCTGATCCGCATCACCTGGGGCTGCTCACTGCTCCGCATCACCTGGGGTTGCCTACTGCTCCGCATCACCGGCGGTTGCCTACTGCTCCACATCGCCAGGGGTTGCCTGTTGCTCAGCATCGCTGGGGGCTGCCTGCTGCTCTGCATCGGGACACTAGCTTCCCCAGCAGCACTTTCGCTGCCGGAGATAGTGTGGGGGAGGAGGGGGAGTTCTGGAGACCACCTCCACGGGCAGCCGGATGGCTGCCAAGATTCCCTTGGCCAGAGGAGCCGGCCTGTGCCTGATTACTTTTCACAGGTTTTTACAAAGGAGGACACTGACAACAAGCCCCACATGTCGACCTGTTCCTATCCAGTTTTAAAAAACTTTAGCATAACAGAGGCAGATGTGTTAAAGGGACTTGGAGCTCTTAAAATAAACAAATCCCCTGGGCCGGATGAGAACCTCCCAATAGTACTCAAAGAAATGAAAGAAGTTATTTACAAACCGCTAACCAAGATCATGCAGCAGTCTCTTGACATAAGGGTTGTACTGACAGACTGGAAAATTGCAAATGTAATACCGATCCACAAAAAGGGAGACAAAACCGAACCAGGTAACTACAGACCAATAAGCCCGACTTCTATTATATGTAAACTTATGGAAACTATAATAAGATCCAAAACGGAAATTACCTATATGGTAACAATATCCTGAGAGACAGTTAGCATGGTTTTAGGAAAGGGAGATCATGTCTAACTAACCTGCTTGATTTTTTTGAGGATGCAACATCGACAATGGATAATTGCAAAGCATACGACATGGTTTATTTAGATTTCCAAAAAGCTTTTGACAAAGTCCCGCATAAAAGATTAATTCTCAAACTGAACGCAGTAGAGATTCAAGGAAATGCATGCACATGGATTAGGGAATGGTTAACATGTAGAAAACAGAAAGTACTGATTAGAGGAGGAATCTCAAAATGTAGTGAGGTAGCCAGGGGTGTACCACAGGGATCAGTATTAGGTCCTCTGCTATTCCTAATCTACATTAATGATTTAGATTCTGGTATAGTAAGCAGACTCGTTAAATTTGCAGACGACACAAAAATAGGAGCGGCAAACACTGTTGCAGCAGCAAAGGTCATTCAAAATGATCTAGACAGCATTCAGAACTGGGCAGACACATGGCAAATCACATTTAATAGAAAAAAGTGTAAAGTACTGCACGCAGACAATAAAAATGTGCATTATAAATATCATATGGGAGATAATGAAATTGAAGAAGGAATCTATGAAAAAGACCTAAGAGTTTATGTTGACTCAGAAATGTCTTCCTCTAGACAATGTGGGGAAGCTATAAAAAAAGCCAACAAGATGCTCGTATATATTGTGAGGAGTGTTGAATTTAAATCAAGGGAAGCAATGTTAAAACTTTACAATGCATTAGTAAGACCTCACCTAGAATATTGTGTTCAGTTCTGGTCACCTCGTTACAAAAACAATATTGCTGCTCTAGAAAGAGTGCAAAGAAGAGCAACCAGAATTATCCCAGGTTTAAAAGGCATGCCGTATGCAGACAGGCTAAAAGAATTGAATCTATTCAGTCTTGAACAAAGAAGGCTACGCGGTGATCTGATTCAAGTATTCAAAATCCTAAAAGGTAGACAATGTCGAGCCAGGGGACTTTTTTGACCTGAAAAAAGAAACAAGGACCAGGGGTCACAAATGGAGATTAGCTAAAGGGGCATCCAGAACAGAAAATAGGAGGCACTTTTTTACACAGAGAATTGTGAGGGTCTGGAACCAACTCCCCAGTAATGTTGTTGAATCTGACAACCTGGGATCCTTCAAGAAGCTGCTTGATGAGATTCTGGGATCAATAAGCTACTAACAACCAAATGATCAAGAAGGGCTGAATGGCCTCCTCTCATTTGTAAACTTTCTTATGTTCTTATGTTCTTAAGAACAAGGAAAACAAAATCATTCTTTGGACTTTTTAAAATCATCTTTACCATGAGGAGTCAAAACTTTATTCTGAGTCTTTTTAAAATATGTCTAAACCAAGTTTGGTAACTATGCATATTTTTTGAATTCCCATGGTACATATCAATTATATCTTGATATAATGTATTATGTATTTTTGAATATTTTAGATATATTTAGAATTTTTTGATATTATTCAAGTATATACTAACCAGTGTGGTTTACTTAATTTACCCTAGATAATCAATACTAAGTAAAAAAAATCTGCCACAGCTATGATTGATTATCAATGAGCTTGCCAGTTAGATTGCTATAATTTAGCAGGATAATGGTACATTATCATCCAGCGTACATTTGCAAAGGAATACTATTCTTGATGATAGCTTCCCTCCCAGTCCCTCTCAATCCCTCACAGTCCCTCACAGTCCCTCCCAGTCCCTCTCAATCCCTCACAGTCCCTCACAGTCCCTCTCAATCCCTCACAGTCCCTCTCAATCCCTCACAGTCCCTCACAGTCCCTCTCAATCCCTCACAGTCCCTCTCAATCCCTCACAGTCCCTCACAGTCCCTCTCAATCCCTCACAGTCCCTCTCAATCCCTCTCAATCCCTCACAGTCCCTCTCAATCCCTCACAGTCCCTCTCAATCCCTCTCAATCCCTCTCAATCCCTCACAGTCCCTCTCAATCCCTCACAGTCCCTCTCAATCCCTCTCAATCCCTCACAGTCCCTCTCAATCCCTCACAGACCATCACAGTCCCTCTCAATCCCTCACAGTCGCTCTCAATCCCTCACAGTCCCTCTCAATCCCTCTCAATCCCTCACAGTCCCTCTCAATCCCTCACAGTCCCTCTCAATCCCTCACAGTCCCTCTCAATCCCTCTCAATCCCTCTCAATCCCTCACAGTCCCTCTCAATCCCTCACAGTCCCTCTCAATCCCTCTCAATCCCTCACAGTCCCTCTCAATCCCTCACAGACCATCACAGTCCCTCTCAATCCCTCACAGTCCCTCTCAATCCCTCACAGTCCCTCTCAATCCCTCACAGTCCCTCTCAATCCCTCACAGTCCCTCAAAGTCCCTCTCAATCCCTCTCAATCCCTCACAGCCCCTCTCAATCCCTCACAGTCCTTCAGCTGTTCATTTACTGCTAACATTTCCAGGCAGTAGCAAACAGATGCCAATGTGTGTTACCTGGTTCTCTGCTCGTGTGAAAATACTCTATACGAATTAACTAATCATGATTTTTGTTCCTTTTTACATGATCAGAATGTTTTATATGGAAACATACAGCACCTGGTACCTTGAAGAAAATATTATCAAAATTTTGGAAATAGATATAAAATCTTGACAATTTATTATTATTATTATTATTATTATTATTATTATTATTATTTATTTATTTATTTATTTATTTCTTAGCAGATGCCCTTATCCAGGGTGACTTACAGCCGTAAACAAGTACATTTCAAGAATCACAGTACAAGTAATAATACAATTAAGAGCAAGATAAATACAATGACTTTGGTAAATCTAAACAAAGTCAAATATGAATGGTACTTGTGCAAATTTCTCCGGCTGCACCTCTGTTTTTCTGTTTTCACCTCAACACGATGCATCACCTGTAAGCTACACACTGTCATTCTGCCTCTAATCACAGTGTGCTTCCTCTAATCACAGTGTGCTTCTCTAATCACAGTGTGCTTCTCTAATCACAGTGTGCTTCCTCTAATCACAGTGTGCTTCTCTAATCACAGTGTGCTTCCTCTAATCACAGTGTGCTTCCTCTAATCACAGTGTGCTTCTCTAATCACAGTGTGCTTCCTCTAATCACAGTGTGCTTCTCTAATCACAGTGTGCTTCCTCTAATCACAGTGTGCTTCTCTAATCACAGTGTGCTTCCTCTAATCACAGTGTGCTTCCTCTAATCACAGTGTGCTTCTCTAATCACAGTGTGCTTCCTCTAATCACAGTGTGCTTCTCTAATCACAGTGTGCTTCCTCTAATCACAGTGTGCTTCCTCTAATCACAGTGTGCTTCCTCTAATCACAGTGTGCTTCCTCTAATGATAGTGTGCTTCCTCTAATCACAGTGTGCTTCTCTAATCACAGTGTGCTTCCTCTAATCACAGTGTGCTTCCTCTAATCACAGTGTGCTTCTCTAATCACAGTGTGCTTCCTCTAATCACAGTGTGCTTCTCTAATCACAGTGTGCTTCCTCTAATCACAGTGTGCTTCTCTAATCACAGTGTGCTTCTCTAATCACAGTGTGCTTCCTCTAATCACAGTGTGCTTCCTCTAATCACAGTGTGCTTCTCTAATCACAGTGTGCTTCTCTAATCACAGTGTGCTTCCTCTAATCACAGTGTGCTTCTCTAATCACAGTGTGCTTCCTCTAATCACAGTGTGCTTCCTCTAATCACAGTGTGCTTCTCTAATCACAGTGTGCTTCCTCTAATCACAGTGTGCTTCCTCTAATCACAGTGTGCTTCTCTAATCACAGTGTGCTTCTCTAATCACAGTGTGCTTCCTCTAATCACAGTGTGCTTCCTCTAATCACAGTGTGCTTCTCTAATCACAGTGTGCTTCCTCTAATCACAGTGTGCTTCTCTAATGATAGTGTGCTTCCTCTAATCACAGTGTGCTTCTCTAATCATAGTGTGCTTCCTCTAATCACAGTGTGCTTCCTCTAATCACAGTGTGCTTCTCTAATCACAGTGTGCTTCCTCTAATCACAGTGTGCTTCCTCTAATCACAGTGTGCTTCTCTAATCATAGTGTGCTTCTCTAATCACAGTGTGCTTCCTCTAATCACAGTGTGCTTCTCTAATCACAGTGTGCTTCCTCTAATCACAGTGTGCTTCCTCTAATCACAGTGTGCTTCTCTAATCACAGTGTGCTTCCTCTAATCACAGTGTGCTTCTCTAATCACAGTGTGCTTCCTCTAATCACAGTGTGCTTCTCTAATCACAGTGTGCTTCCTCTAATCACAGTGTGCTTCCTCTAATCACAGTGTGCTTCCTCTAATCACAGTGTGCTTCCTCTAATCACAGTGTGCTTCTCTAATCACAGTGTGCTTCCTCTAATCACAGTGTGCTTCTCTAATCACAGTGTGCTTCCTCTAATCACAGTGTGCTTCCTCTAATCACAGTGTGCTTCTCTAATCACAGTGTGCTTCCTCTAATCACAGTGTGCTTCTCTAATCACAGTGTGCTTCCTCTAATCACAGTGTGCTTCTCTAATCACAGTGTGCTTCCTCTAATCATAGTGTGCTTCCTCACCGGCCCACAGCAGTGTCTTTTTCCCACGACAGCCTGTCCAGCTATCCGTCGGGCTGGCCCACAGCAATGGCACAGACCTGCACCTGCCCAGGGTGATCAGCCCGACCCTTGCTGTCTTGTAAGGTGTGTCGTCCAGTGATGGAGATGCAAGAGGATGACTGACTGTACAGCAGGATTGCAGGTCATCACCCTTCATGTAACATATATTTCAATGGTTACGAATTACACACAGTCCAGCATGTTTAACAGCTTCATTCAATAAACCATGTTGTGCATGAACCTAAAACTAGCAGTCTCCTTTCACCCTTCTCCAAAGTCCTTACCAGGGAGCATTTTCGTTGTGATGCTTCATTAAGCTCTCGCTCTCTCAATCTGAGACAAACCGCAGTTTAATGAGTAACATTAAATAAAGGCAGGTGTCCTAGACAGATAATCAAGGCTTCATTATTGCCTGATTGTGAGAAGGACCGTATTTTAACAAGGTAACAAGGAACACCAGGGTGTGACATCATCATGACAGGGTGCAGTGAGGTCCATAACCCCACTGTGACTCTTTCAATTTAGTGCAGTAGTGATAATTAAACTGCTTATACAGTAGTTTGATATGGTCTACAGTCTACTCCTAGCCTGAGTACAATATTGGAACTTAAAAATAGAAAGACAGTTGTGTTACCCAATGTTATCCTAATGTTACTTAATGTGATCTCAAGTATGGCATTTTAGACCACTTGAGGAGGCTGTTTTTACACAAACTTTTCAATTAGTATGCATAATGCAGTATAACATGCTGGCACTTATTCTGCAACACATTGGCCAAGCTGTTACCATGCTACACTACATAATGTTTCTGAAAGGTTTGCCAATTCACAATGACTAAGTCAATTTATGGCATCTCTGAAGCTGCTATGCTGGCAGTGATATACAGCGATGAAGGTGCCAGACTCCCACGTTCTCCATGAAGGGTCTGCAGTGGGCAGCATGCTGTCTCCAGACTCCCACGTTCTCCATGAAGGGTCTGCAGTGGGCAGCATGCTGTCTCCAGACTCCCACGTTCTCCATGAAGGGTCTGCAGTGGGCAGCATGCTTTCTCCAGACTCCCACGTTCTCCATGAAGGGTCTGCAGTGGGCAGCATGCTGTCTCCAGACTCCCATATTCTCCATGAAGGGTCTGCAGTGGGCAGCATGCTGTCTCCAGACTCCCACGTTCTCCATGAAGGGTCTGCAGTGGGCAGCATGCTGTCTCCAGACTCCCACGTTCTCCATGAAGGGTCTGCAGTGGGCAGCATGCTTTCTCCAGACTCCCATATTCTCCATGAAGGGTCTGCAGTGGGCAGCATGCTGTCTCCAGACTCCCACGTTCTCCATGAAGGGTCTGCAGTGGGCAGCATGCTGTCTCCAGACTCCCACGTTCTCCATGAAGGGTCTGCAGTGGGCAGCATGCTTTCTCCAGACTCCCACGTTCTCCATGAAGGGTCTGCAGTGGGCAGCATGCTGTCTCTATTGCAGCTGCATGACTAGAATGCTGTGTGGCAGGGAAGTCTTCACTTTAACAGTCAATTGCAGCAGCAAAAGCATGGCAGCTGGTTACTGTGGGTCAGCACAGCAACACAGCACAGCAAAGCCTCACCAGGAGCAACGAGTCTGATAATAACATTGCATTATATACCTACCTGCATGAAAATCTTTACATTTTTGGCCAGCTATAAAAACAATAGGCACTCATGTGTGAAAATGTTAGACCATTTTGTGCTTTATTTAGGCATCTTAAAAAATCTTCTACAGTCTCATGCAGTTTATCATTTGTGGCTATGTGCTCCTTTTATCTTACTATTTCAAATTAATTGCATGTGTGGTCTATTAAAGTCATCAATTAAATTAGACAATCACTAGTTTGCCTATTTTGACAATTGTCCAAGATTTTCAGTTCCAGTGGTTTAATTACATATGGGCAACAATTCAAAGCAACAGAAGCAATGGGATTTTCTAATAACTTTGTACACTGCTGTATGTTATAGGGAAGCGCAGAGTCCCTCGCTGGTGTGGTTACACCAGATATTATTATTATTATTATTATTATTATTATTATTATTATTATTATTATTATTATTATTGTTGCCCAGATAGACATAACAGTATCAAACATTTTAAAATGTTCCTGTCCTTTAAGTTTCAATACCTCATATTTCAAAAACCAGTAATGAGGTGATGAAACAGTGCTGAGTGGCTGGAGAGCTCAAGGACCCTGCAGTGGAGGCAGAGTAATGAGGGGATGAATTCATTCACAACACTCCCCTGGGAACAAGCTGACAGGTGTCAATGCTGCCCAAATGAAGATGGAAAACAGGAGAACAAGCCAATTTATAAACTGAGAAGCCCAGCAAATCAATGTATAATCCTTAAAGGAGCAGTCTCAAATGACAAAATAATTTATGTTTTAACAGATAGATGAATCTCATTGATACTAATATGTATTTTATGAGACACTCTTTGTCCTAGATTGCAGAAGAAGTGAGCTGATGGTAGTTTAGAAATGGAGAATTGCCAGGGTTGTAAAAATTTTCGTATCTCTATACCTTTTCTCATTGTTCAGTGTGGACTCTACTCACAAAACTTCAACTAATGAGTTATTTTTAAAAAAAAAAAGATTATTTAAAGAATGCTTTTCAATGCCTGCTTGATATTCATGCCCTTTCAGGATCAATAGCTGGTGTGTTTCAGTCAATAAGTGCTTTTGTTGTTAGATCACACTAAAGCATGTGTGTTGATTTCCAATGTGTGCTGCTGTCATGAATCCCAAAGCACGCTCATTTCTGAGCTAGCATACTTACCCTCAGCTCTCATCTTAGAAGATCCTTTGGCTGATTAATTGACATTTCTGCTTTATTTCCAGACATGTTTTATTTTCCTGATATCCTCTTATCAGTACTAATTACATATTTAATTGAACTGCCTTCTTCAAAGCATTCCCTCTTTGTACCACCCTATGGATTATTGCAATGCTGCATTCTTTGAGTGCTGTTGATTCACTCCTCTATGATCAAGACCAGCAGCATGTCTTGGCTCCCCCTCCCCTCTCTTTCCACCACAATAATATTGGACTGGTTAACAGCACAAGCAGGGAGCTCTGCAATGATGTGACTGATCCTCCACAGACACAGTCTAGGTGTGCTTGTGCTGATTTACAAGCTGCAATCGCACTGCTGTGAACCGCTGACAAAGCTCTGGATTGGGAGCTATCCACAGCTCCATCACAATCACACTGCTGTGAACCACTGACAAAGCTCTGGATTGGGAGCTATCCACAGCTCCATTGCAATCACACTGCTGTGAACCGCTGACAAAGCTCTGGATTGGGAGCTATCCACAGCTCCATTGCAATCACACTGTTGTGAACCGCTGACAAAGCTCTGGATTGGGAGCTATCCACAGCTCCATTACAATCACAATGCTGTGAACCGCTGACAAAGCTCTGGATTGAGAGCTATCCACAACTCCATTAAAATCACAATGCTGTGAACCGCTGACAAAGCTCTGGACTGGGAGCTATCCACAGCTCCATTGCAATCGCACTGCTGTGAACTGCTGACAAAGCTCTGGATTGGGAGCTATCCACAGCTCCATTGCAATCGCACTGCTGTGAACCACTGACAAAGCTCTGGATTGGGAGCTATCCACAGCTCCATTGCAATCACAATGCTGTGAACCACTGACAAAGCTCTGGACTGGGAGCTATCCACAGCTCCACTGCAATCACAATGCTGTGAACCGCTGACAAAGCTCTGGACTGGGAGCTATCCACAGCTCCATTACAATCACAATGCTGTGAACCACTGACAAAGCTCTGGATTGGGATCTATCCACAGCTCCATTACAATCACAATGCTGTGAATCGCTGACAAAGCTCTGGATTGGGAGCTATCCACAGCTCCATTGCAATCACACTGCTGTGAACCACTGACAAAGCTCTGGACTGGGAGCTATCCACAGCTCCATTGCAATCACACTGCTGTGAACTGTTGACAAAGCTCTGGATTGGGAGCTATCCACAGCTCCATTGCAATCACACTGCTGTGAACCGCTGACAAAGCTCTGGATTGGGAGCTATCCACAGCTCCATTGCAATCACACTGCTGTGAACCGCTGACAAAGCTCTGGACTGGGAGCTATCCACAGCTCCATTACAATCACAATGCTGTGAACCGCTGACAAAGCTCTGGATTGAGAGCTATCCACAACTCCATTAAAATCACAATGCTGTGAACCGCTGACAAAGCTCTGGACTGGGAGCTATCCACAGCTCCATTGCAATCGCACTGCTGTGAACCGCTGACAAAGCTCTGGATTGGGAGCTATCCACAGCTCCATTGCAATCGCACTGCTGTGAACCACTGACAAAGCTCTGGATTGGGAGCTATCCACAGCTCCATTGCAATCACAATGCTGTGAACCGCTGACAAAGCTCTGGACTGGGAGCTATCCACAGCTCCATTGCAATCACAATGCTGTGAACCACTGACAAAGCTCTGGACTGGGAGCTATCCACAGCTCCATTGCAATCACAATGCTGTGAACCACTGACAAAGCTCTGGATTGGGATCTATCCACAGCTCCATTACAATCACAATGCTGTGAATCGCTGACAAAGCTCTGGACTGGGAGCTATCCACAGCTCCATTGCAATCACAATGCTGTGAACCGCTGACAAAGCTCTGGACTGGGAGCTATCCACAGCTCCATTGCAATCACACTGCTGTGAACCGCTGACAAAGCTCTGGACTGGGAGCTATCCACAGCTCCATTGCAATCACACTGCTGTGAACTGTTGATAAAGCCCTGGATTGAGAGGTAGATTCCACCTCGTGAGAAACTGTCCTTGTTCTTGTTCTTGTTGTTTTTCACAATGTTTCTCTCCTCCTACACTGACACGGCCCTGGTTAACATACTGGAGAGGGCAGGTGCTCCCAGGTCAATCTGCAGAGTCCGCACCTGGATAATGAAAGCCTCCTATTTGATTCTCCACAGCAACCTGGAAAGCTCCAGTTACCTGCCTCTGCTTCCCTCTCCCTTTCCAATCACTTGTCACCTGGCTGATGTGCCAAATATATTGGTCACACAAAGTAAAGAGGGCCAGGTTACAACCAATAGAATAAGATTTGAAAGAAAGAATTTCTTGTAATAATTTTGTGAAAAGGATCCAGGGAGCAGCAGCAATTTCCAACCAATGAAGGCAACAAGGGATATTAGCTAAACAGCTTTAATAAAGTTGCTCAACAGTTGAAATCACAATATATAATGAAGTTTAAAAAAATCACAAGATAATGAAGTTTAAAAAAATCACAAGATTAAAAAAATAAAAAGGGGTTATACAAAACCCAGAGTCCAGGTTTCTTCAAGATATTTTCAGCTACATTTCCCATCACCCTCCTGCTCACTGGTAAATCCATCTCAGTTACATATGTGGGCAAGAGGATGATGGGAAATGTAGTTCTGAGAGGTCCATGCAGGTACATGGAAGCCATCTTGAGGCAGGGAATGCAATTTAAAAGTTTAAAAAAGTTGCCAAAATGTAAAAAAAAAAAAATAATTAAAACACATCCCTTACGTAAACAGTTGTAGCAACACATGGGAACATGTGACACAATAAAATAAAAAGCTCCTTATGTACCCTTTAAGCCGGTGGGTCTCGTTCGCTGGTCAGCTGTAAAAAGCTTCAGCTGTGTGGAATTAACCCTGCTCAGGAAAAAAATGATCCGCTCTCGCTCGGCAGTCCGGTTATGCTCAGTCCATCAGGTGTCTCATTTAAACAACAATATGCAATCAAAAAATATGAAAGTTGCAATCAATGAAAATATACAAGAAATAAACGTGCAATACTTCAAAGTAAATAAAAAATGTTAATTCTAAAGTGCAAAGTAATAAATCACACAAATCATAAGTGAAACAAAAAGATAATACACACACAGAAACAATAACAATAACTGGAGTTGCCAGCAACTATAAGGCTTCCAAGGTACTAGCGAAGTGTTAGAATACGTGTTCCCTAGTAAACATGGCCCTTTCTGCACTATCTAATGAGTAACAAGCCATTTGACCGTTAGGAAAGTTCAGAGGTCACAGGCTAATATTATTTTATAGAGCAAACATGGGTTGCTATAAGTGTTCCATAGTAACTATGGCCCTATGTGCACTATAAGGAGTTATAATTAAGTTTTGCATTTGAACTTTAGGAGAGGTCAGAGGTCACTGGCATGGACATATTTTCATAGAGCATGTATGGCTTACTATATGTCTTACATAGTAACCATAACCCTATCTGCACTCTGTAAGAAGTTATAAGCAACATTGGTCCATGTTGGCCATCTTGGAGTGACAAAAACTCACCATTTTAATAACTTTTGATGCTCTCATGTTTAATAAGATCCAGGAAAGTTTCAGCTCAATCGGTCCAGCGGTTCTGAAGGATTTGCATTTTAAAGCTAAAATTTAGAAATAAAAAATGGCGGCTATGTGTCACGTCACATGATATGTGTAATTGCACACCCCTCCTCAACATATGTGAGAAGTTTGAGGGCAATAGCAGCAATGTTTTTTGTTGTTTTAGTGTCTTCAAAATGAGTTACCAAAAATACAAAATCCAATATGGCTGCCAAACCATGCAACCTATTCGCTCCATTTTTTTTCAGGGTATCACCATACCAAACTGCGAGCGATTTCGTGCAACGGTTTTCGTTTTATGGGCCGTTAAAGTCCTTGGCAGACGATAAGAAATAACAATAGTGATAATCCTATCATAAGAGAGGTCAAAGATCACGGGCAATGACTGTTTTTTATAGAACACATATGGGTTCCTATATGTGTTCCATTGTGACAGTGGCCCTATCTGCATTCTATAAGGAGTTATCAACTACTTTCACTTTTGACCTCTGATGTCATAAACATGGCCGCCATTGACAAAACCTTCTTCTTTGAATAACTTTTAAAGATTGACCATTCATAAAATTGTACAGCAAGTTTCAGAGCTCTAGCATAAGCGGTTTCAGAGGTGAAGAGGTTTGAAAATGACCAAAAATTTGCAAACATGGCTGCCAAACCATGTGATCTACATGTGTCAGGGTCAACTTCCCATAGGTATCTACCAACGTTCCAAACGGCGAGTCTCTACGTGCAACGGTTTTCATTTTATGGGCTGTTAAAGATTTACCATTACGGTGGAAGGAAAGAAAATAATAATAATAATAATAATAATAATAATAATAATAATAATAATAATAATAATAATAATCTCTTGAAGAACAATAGGCTTCCAGCCATTCTGCTTGGAAGCCTAATAATGTGCACTGGAAGCCTAATAATGTGCACTGCACCGTCACACATGTGGCACACTGCTCTGAGGGAATGTGGTAGTTCACTCAATCAACAGATTTTCACAAGGCTTATGTGATTCATTATTTTATTCTCTGTGACCATCAAGTGTAGTAAAACATGAGTGCATTTTGCAGATTGTGGTACACAGTATCTTTGTAATTAACTTATGTTGTTTGCTTGTTTAACTTAATCGGCATTGCTGTCCCTGTAGCAATAAAAATTAGTTTATACTGGGAGAAAGAGTTAGTAGAAAACATGTTTAGAAAAAACTGGGAAATACTAAAATACAAAATCAGAAGATTTACAATGAAAAGTGGCGTAGAACTAGCTAAATCTTGGCAAAAGGAGGAAACTCATGTCTTTCTACCAAAATATATATATATGAATCTAAGATCTCTTTGGATTCAATAGAATACACTTCCTCAACAGTGCGGAATACAAGGCATACAGAGCTAATAACAGGCAGCAGCAGTTAGAGTTCAAGCCTAGATCTCAGAGCCGACTATAGCAATCTGTTTATTAGTTTATTTATTTACGTGATCGGGAGGCTGTGTGGTCCAGTGGTTAAAGAAAAGGGCTTGTAACCAGGAGGTACCCGGTTCAAATCCTACCTCAGCCACTGACTCACTGTGTGACCCTGAGCAAGTCACTTAACCTCCTTGTGCTCCGTCTTTCGGGTGAGACGTAGTTGTAAGTGATTCTGCAGCTGGTGATGTAAGTTGCCTTGGATAAAGGCGCCTGCTAAATAAAGAAATAATGATCAATCATTGAGTCCATTGTAGAGACAGGTGATGATCGTATACCCAAGTGCATCGGAACTGGAGTGAGAGAGTGTAAAGATCTAAGTGAAGAATAATTGGGAGGTATGTGAGGTTGAATTATGAAAATCGACACCACCTTCAGTACAAGATGAAGCATTCCAAACCCAGCTTTATTAAAGCAGCTCCAACACAATGCATTGAGAATCCGTCCAGCAGAGGGCGACAGAACCAAACATTTCTACAGGATCCAGAAGTGTCCTCTATTTGCATATAATACCTTTAACTGAAACAATGTGTTTACCTTTCATTGCACATCTACAGAAGAATAAAAGGGTAAGAATTCCACAAACAAATTAAAAAGAAGGACAGTTCAGAGAACATCAAAACGGCCGTGTGCAACCCCGGCAACTCTAACACATAAAAGAGAAAGTAAGAAGCGAAAGGACCGCACAGCTACTGCAAACAAAACCAAACACCTGTCCAAAAAACCAAGGACCTTCCTGCCCCCACATCACTACAGCCATTTAAACAAGGACCTTCCTGCCCCAACATCACTACAGCCATTTAAACAAGGACCTTCCTGCCCCAACACCACTACAGCCATTTAAACAAGGACCTTCCTGCCCCCACATCACTACAGCCATTTAAACAAGGACCTTCCTGCCCCAACATCACTACAGCCATTTAAACAAGGACCTTCCTGCCCCCACATCACTACAGCCATTTAAACAAGGACCTTCCTGCCCCCACATCACTACAGCCATTTAAACAAGGACCTTCCTGCCCCAACATCACTACAGCCATTTAAAGCACTTCAGTGACTGATCAGTACAGTATTGTGCACATGGCTTGCTTTAATCTGCACAGTAAAAACAATATGTTGTGTAGTTCTGCTTCCAGTGGTGGAAATGAGTCATTCTTTACTGGATATTCTGTTACCAGCTGCTTTAATTCCTCAACAAGAAGAATAGCAAGAAAAACTAAAAAGGGTTTTTCAATAGCACTTCAGATTACAGTGTATGTCCTGGCATGTTATTACATTGTAATAGCTGGTTAGGTATTCATGATCAATGCTCTTTCTCGATTACTACTGTGATATTACATGGAAAACAAGAGCAGCCAGGTACAGAAGCGGTGCATTGTGGGAGGGTGTGTGAGATTCACTACACACACGTGAGACAGGGAGTTTGTAATTGACAATGCCGCTCAGGCGCGCACATTCATTCTGTTCTGTAGCCTGGTGGGGTGGCTCCAGGAATGCATCGGGGAGGTTTACCAGGTGAATTTACCAGGTCAATTTTCCCATGAGCTAACTATTAAATATACGTTCAGCGACTGTCTGTCTGTCAGTCTGGGTACGTGGATTGTGCTGCCTCCCGACGCTGTCCTTCCTGCCCTTTGCCTTTAAAGCGTGCCCCACACCTTTCAGCAAACCAGCCAAGTTGTGTTTTGTTGGTCTCTTGGGTTCTTTGCTTTTAATCCGACTCTCTGAACCAGCCTCCTGCCAGCTTTTCTCCTACACGGGCAAGAAAAGAAGAATCACAGCACGTTATTTTTATTGGCCGATTGTTCCCCTCAAGACCTGTCTCCCGACCACTCAGAGAGAGCCAGGCGACACACCCTCACCCAACCCCTCTGTGTCATCGCTATGATTGGCAGACGGTTCCGAGGCCATCGACTCCCCCTGCAGGAATACGCATGCATCAGATAGCCAGCACAGACCTCACCCTGCTTATACCATGTAATTACATTGTAATAACATGTTAATTACCAACGAGTCCTGCTCTTTTACATTAAGTGGTGTGCTATTACACTGGAAAAGGCTTCTTACCTGCTGTAATTACATGATATGGTTGTGTGTGGCCTGCACATATAGCGGGCTTCATAACCTGTCAGTACTCCAGAACTCCACTCCCTACACAATGACCTTTTCATTGAGCATGAGAAGTGAAGATGACACTGCAACATGAGGGCAGACTTCACAATGATGCACCCGGCAGAGATTCTACAAGGAGCTCTCAGGAGGATATAACTGAACAATGAAAGAGATCCCAGTGCAATTCCTATCCTCCTCACTAGAGGGAGCCATTACAGCAGCATTCTTTACCTTGTGTGTATGAGTGTGCGAGTGCCTGCTGTCCCAAGGAAGACAATTTGCATAGAAAAGACACTTTGCATTGGCAGCACATGCTTCAGTGCTCTGGGAGTGTTTATAGCCCTGTGAGTTTAACACTTCATGATTGAGAGCTGTCCTTCATGGCAACACAATCTGAAACAACAATGAGTTTTATAATTCACTTCATCTGCTTGCTGATAATCTTCACTCACGGTAAGAGATAATTTATTAAAAGGGCTACATTAAAAGGGGGTAATTAATGTGGATTCTCAAAGAAGCTCTAAATAGTAAACAAACCAACTTTATGGCTTTGAGTATTTAATGTAAAATATAACTTTTTAAATGTATTCTGAAATGCTTTTTATACTATTTTGAAATAAGCGTAATTACATAATTGTATTATTTTAATTGCTCTTTTAGATTCCAGTGGACAGACTTTGACTCTGAGTCTCCATCAGCTAAATCTGTTCTCCCTGGAGATACTGTCACTATCAATTGCAAAGCCAGCAGCTATGTAGGCAGCAGCCTAGCCTGGTACCTGCAGACACCTGGAGAAGCTCCTAAACTCCTGATCTATAGTGCAAGCACCCTTCAATCTGGCATCCCAGCTCGTTTCAGTGGCAGTGGATCTGGGACTGACTTCACTCTGACCATCAGCGGTGTCCAGGCTGAAGATGCAGGAGATTACTACTGTCAGCAGGGTTACAGCTTCCCTCTCACACAGTGATACATGTCCGTACAAAAACCTCCTCAGCTCTACAGGAACTGCTCTGGTTCATAAACAGAACCCACAGGGGGCTGAGGCGGATACCAGCTGCAGAGCTGCAGGCTTGTCAGACTGGTATGCTTTTGATTTTATTATAATAGGAGTGAGTACTGAACCTGACACTGAAACACATAGGGGTGATTACCCTGTTGCCAGGCTTGATCCTACCACGGCTTTTGAGATCTTACCAAGGCTTTTGACACACTGGACTATGAACTGCTGGTGCTGGAGTTGGTTATTCATCCTCTTCACAATGCTTTGGGTCATACTCACATGGTAAAACCCAGTCTGTAACTTTGTCACTGGTCAAATCAAATGCACTGCCCATAAACCTTAGTGTCCCACTGGCTTCTATCCTGGGTCCTCTTGTATTCTCATGTTTTGTGAATATGGTTACATTCATTTATATTGTGATGATATGGTTCTCTGTGTATCATCAGCATATTCTTCAATAAGATGTATTGCTACCTAAACAAAGGAGACTGTATTCCTAAAGTCATTGTGTAAAGTCTGTTTTGCTATTTTATATGTGTTTTAAACATAGACTGATTAATATACATTCCATTACTAACCCTAGTTTGCAGTATTATATTAATTTAAATGAAACCTCTTCTGCTGATACTATGTAACAAGGGGGTCAGCGCGAGGTGAAGAAGCACGGTGAAGCCAAAAGATGATGCACATTACATACTATTGTACTAATTTACTTATTTCATCACTACTATTACAGGTAATAATTGTAGTCCCGACTACACCACACTCTTTAGTTTTTATATACAGTAGAGGTAAGAGATTCCCTAGAATGTTTTAGTAAACAATACCAGATCTACTATGTTAATTTGCTGAAACCGTGGGTAGACAGGGAACCTCTAGTAGGCACCGTACAGTACAACGATTCAGAACTGGGTCCTGAGTTGCCGGGTAATGCAAGTCTGAGCGAAATAAAAATTGGGAAACATTTGACTGTGTAACAGAGTACAATAATTTAAGAGCTAATTAATAGAAACAACGATGTGTTTTCAGACTTGCCAGGGAGAACTAATCTTATATACCATAGTATTATTACCCCTATGGGAGCCCAAGTCAGAACGAAACCATTTTGAATTCCAGAGTCTAAACAGGGCGATCTGGCTAAAGAAATAAAAACGATGTTGGAATTAAAAGTAATTGAAGAATCAAACAGTGACTGGTGCAGCCCAGTGTTGATGGTGCCGAAACCTGATGGAACTATAAGATTTTGTATGGATTTCAGAAAAGTGAATGAATTATCAAAATGTGATGCTTACCCAATGCTGAGGGTGGATGAATTGCTGGAAAGGTTGGGCAAAGCCAAGTATATTACCACCCTCGACATGACCAAAGGCTATTGGTAGGTGCCATTGTCACCAGAGTCAAAAGAAAAAACAGCATCTGTAACTCCACAGGGTTTGTTCCAATTTACAGTGTTGCCTTTCGGACTGCGTGGCACACCAGCCACTTTTCAAAGGCTTATGAACAGGGTGCTCAGGCCATGCAGCAGCTTATCTTGACGATGTGGTCATTTTTAGCCTTGATTGGGAGTCTCATGTACACAAGGTGGAAGCGGTATTGAGATCGTTAAGGGAAGCAGGCTTATCCGCTAATAAAAAGAAGTGTGCATTCGCTCTGCAGGAGACACAATATTTGGGGTTTTCACTTGGACGTGGCTTAATTAGACCACAGCTAAACAAAATTGAAGCTATTTTGTCTTGTGCCCGTCCAGTGAACAAGAAACAAGTCCGAGCCTTTCTGGGGCTTATTGGCTATTATTTAGACTTGAAATCAGCACTGTACTCTGAGCCTGTTTTGATAAGTCTTGACTTTGACTATTTATATTACAAACAGATGCTTCAGAAGTGGGTCTAGGGGCAGTGTTATCACAGTCCTGTGATGAGGAGGAACATCCGTTTTGTTTTTGAGCCGAAAGCTCCTACCGAGGGAAGAAAAATATGCCACAATAGAAAAGGAGTGCTTCGCTGTCAAGTGGGCAGAAGACGCCTTGAGGTATTATCTTTGAGGAAGGAGATTTACACTGGTTACAGACCACGCCCCATTACAGTGGATGTATCGTCAGAAAGGCAATGCGAGAATAACCAGATGTTTTTTAACATTACAGGCCTATTGTTCTAACTGAATACGCAGAAAAGGTAAAGAACACGTAAATGCTGATTTCCTGTCTAGATTTCCGCAGCCAGCAGAAATCTTGTATGCCCGACCCCATGGGATCTTGCAGAGGGTGAGGGTATGTGATGATGTGCATGTACCAAACATTAATCTGGAGGCTTTAGGACCCTGGTGATAGCTACATACTCTGCATCATAGCAAAAGTAACAATTGCTTAATGGAATAGTTAACGGGTAAATGCTAATCAGATGCAACTGATCAAGTTAGGGAATAAAAAGGTCACTGTTTGTGTGTTCAAGAGGTGGGTTGAAGTGGAGAAAGAGGAACAAACTGAACAGTCGAAAAGTGCGTTTGACAAAGAAGGATTTTCTGATAACGAAACAAAGGTACGGGTATTGACAACGAAAGTGCTGGATGGTGTTTTGGATAAGTTTATTTGTGGAGTTGGCTTAAACAGGGGAACTGGCTTACCCTGCCCTGCATTAGATAGGAGTACCATTAACCTTTTTAGTTAGTGCCCAAAGAAGGGCTAGGTTTTGTTTTGTGATTTGTTGGTTTGTGAACGACAGTGTACTGTGTGTAATTAAAGGGACAGACACTTATCTGAAGAACAACACAGACTCGGTTGAAAAGGTCTAAATGCTTTATATGGCAGGATTTGAACCCTAACTAGTCATACTTTCACTCCATCTACATAACCACTATGCTATACAGATTCACATCTTAACCCTTTCAACAGATTAGGCTACTATTTACATTTACCCTATCCAAGCGCAATACATTGCCTCAGTATAGGTTGAGCAATTTAGCTATTCCCGTAGTGTGTGTGTGTGTGTGTGTGTGTGTGTGTGTGTGTGTGTGTGTGTGTGTGTGTGTGTGTGTGTGTGTGTGTGTTATTATCCATTAAGTGAAACCATTGGGGTAACCATGTACAGCACAAAGCAAATAGGCACAACTGTAAAACCCATGGGGGTGAAGGTTGCCCAAATTGTTTCTTCTAACTTAGCTTGTGTTTGATACAAGTTAGAAGAAACAATTGGGGCAACCTTGGCCCCATGGGTTTTACAGTTGTGCCTATTTGCTTTGTGCTGTACATGGTTACCCCAATGGTTTCTTGAAACTTGGCTTGTGTTTTTGGTATCGCCGCTTTAAATGGCTGGGCACTTGATAACTTGACAATTTCTACATTTCCAATGTGTTTTTGTTTCAGATGTACTACAAACAAAATACCAAACAGCGTCTTATTTAAAATAGTAGACCTGGTTTGTTGTGCAAATGAATATAAGCTGGCCGCTATGAAAAGACACCTTGATGTCTTCAGTGTCTTCCATGGCAGCAGGTATTTTGACAGGGGTTTTCTTTGATTTTGATGGTGCAGTGATCCGTGGTTAGCACAGGTGCAGTGATTTGCCTTTGTTCCTAAGTAGTTACTAATCGTGAAATTGTAACGGCTTGGAACACTGATGGACCAATTAGCATGTAGCATTCTAACAATCTGTTTTTATAAATAGTGACACTTGCTAAATGCATTTGACAGATTATTCAAATGCATTTGAAATCGATCAAATACATTCTGTCAAGTGCAAATACATTGCAAAGAGATGCAAATGCAGTGCACATTACATCAAACACTTGTAAATTCTCAATTCCCTCTGCGATTACTTTAATAATGTATTACGAACAGCTGTGTCAGCAATTGCACTTGGAGTTGGTTAAATACTAACTTGTTAATTCCATTTGCTATATTATCAAATTAATCAAATACATTCTGTCGAGGGCAAATGCAGTGTATATTTCATGATTATATTTACATGCAAATGCCCTTGCACTTTAACCCAACCCTGGTTGCATAAGTAGGTTGCCTAGTCACCCATAACCCAGAAAGTGACAGGAATGGAGGCCACAATCATCTATGAGGAAAAGAGAATGCCGCTTACGATTGATCAGGCATTGAATATACTGCAAAATCCAAACAGGATTTCAAGGCTTCCAGCAGCTAACCCAAAGCATGGTCAGATTTACCTTTTTGACTATGAAGGATGACCAGATGCATGCAACGACTGGTGTGCTGAGCAGTGCTGATGGATCCACAAGAGGAGGCAACCGATTCCTCTGAGAACTCCGGTGCTGATAAAGACATAAGAACATAAGAACATAAGAAAGTTTACAAACGAGAGGAGGCCGTTCAGCCCATTTTGCTCGTTTGGTTGTTAGTAGCTTATTGATCCCAGAATCTCATCAAGCAGCTTCTTGAAGGATCCCAGGGTGTCAGTTGGTTCCAGACCCTCACAATTCTCTGTGTAAAAAAGTGCCTCCTATTTTCTGTTCTGAATGCCCCTTTATCTAATCTCCATTTGTGACCCCTGGTCCTTGTTTCTTTTTTCAGGTCAAAGAAGTCCCCTGGGTCGACATTGTCAATACCTTTTAGAATTTGGAATGCTTGAGAATCAGATCACTGCGTAGTCTTCTTTGTTCAAGACTGAATAGATTCAATTCTTTTAGCCTGTCTGCATACGACATGCCTTTTAAACCCGGGATAATTCTGGTTGCTCATCTTTGCACTCTTTCTAGAGCAGCATTATCCTTTTTATAACAAGGTGACCAGAACTAAACACAATATTCTAGGTGAGGTCTTACTAATGCATTGTAAAGTTTTAACATTACTTCCCTTGATTTAAATTCAACACTCCTCACAATATATCCGAGCATCTTGTTGGCCTTTTTTTATAGCTTCCCCACATTGTCTAGATGAAGACATTTCTGAGTCAACATAAACTCCTAGGTCTTTTTCATAGTTCCCTTCTTCAATGTCAGTATCTCCCATATGATATTTATAATGCACATTTTTATTGCCCGCATGCAATACTTTACACTTTTCTCTATTAAATTTCATTTGCCATGTGTCTGCCCAGTTCTGAATGCTGTCTAGATTATTTTGAATGACCTTTGCTGCTGCAACAGTGTTTGCCACTCCTCCTATTTTTTTGTCGTCTGAAAATTTAACGAGTTTGCTTACTATACCAGAATCTAAGTCATTAATGTAGATTAGGAACAGCAGAGGACCTAATACTGATCCCTGTGGTACACCACTGGTTACCTCGCTCCATTTTGAGGTTTCTCCTCTAATCAGTACTTTCTGTTTTCTACATGTTAACCACTCCCTAATCCATGTGCATGCATTTCTTTGACCTATACAATGTGTATGAGTATCAGCCAGGATGACCTATACAATGTGTATGAGTATCAGCCAGGATGACCTTTACAATGTGTATGAGTATCAGCCAGGATGACCTTTACAATGTGTATGAGTATCAGCCAGGATGACCTATACAATGTGTATGAGTATCAGCCAGGATGCCTGTACAATGTGTCTGAACCGCAGCCAGGAAAGAAAAGAATTTAAAGAATGACATCATTGGAAAATGTGGAAGGTGGTTGTTGGATGATTTGGGTGTTTACACTGCAACTAGAGATGTAACAGCAAACGTATCAGAAAACATGAATGCTGTGCTCTAAAGACTCACGCAATGGAAGGAAATAGTGTCAGAAAGCATGAATGCTGTGCTCTAAAGACTCACGCAATGGAAGGAAATCAACACTGATGCCATTGTTCATGCGTTCTAGTTTCTGTCAATATTTGATCAGAAGGAGGAAGTGGAAGCTATCATCTAAGAAACATCCATTCCCATGTGGAGATGGACCCTGCAGAGACTTAGTTTCTCCATGACTATGTTGCACCAGAGGACATTATAAAGGTGTTGCAAGATCTCAAGTGGAAACCAAGCTGCGAGGATGAGAAACCAGAAATAAGAGCACAGATTGAAAACATTACAGGGATTAGAGGAGATGATTTTAAAAAGGGTTTTAAATCATTTCAGCAAAAACTAAAAAAATGCAAACGTATACATACCTGTAACAGGGGAGATCTGTACAGACTGTCTGACGTATGCATGGTGCTGCAGGAAGAGGGCAACAGCCTCGTAAGATCCGCCTGCCAGTCATGGCGATGACACGGAGAGGTGGGGAAGAGGGTGTGTTGGCTTTCCTTCTCTCTGAGTGGCTGAGAGGTGGGCCTTGGGGGATTGCTGAACCTTTAAATAACGCGCTGTTGTTCCCTCAGATCTGCCCCCTTAAGATGAAAAATGAGCCAGTGAAAGCGCTGCTGCCAGACCAAGCACAGCCGGAGAGGAACAAAGCAAAATAAAAAGAAAGAAAAATTATTTTTTTTAGTAGCGGGGAAAAACTTGGGAAGAACCCCGGAGAGTATCTGCATAGCAGGGTGAGGGAATAAGTGAGTGTAGGACGGAGACCCGGGCCGTGCGGATAGCGACGGTCGGGGTAAAGCTGCAGAGTGCAGCACCTTTACTTTGTAGTTTTATTACTGTGTTTTATTTTCCCTTTTTCTTTCACCTTTTGTCATTCATTCTTATTATTTTCAGAGCACCTGTGAGTGCACCGCATTGAACTGTTTACCTGTGTTGGTATTCCTGTGGATCTGATTACCGTTGCCGGTATTCATGCCACGATAAACAGCGCCCTCTGTGGGTTAAAATAAATCAGTGCGCCTGAGCGGTGTTACAAATAAAGTTCTGTCTCCTGTGTGCCAGTGAATTGTCCACCACCCTTCCACAATACCCTTTAATGCTATGATAGTATTGTCTACAAGGTGCTAGAAATTTCAATATAATGCAGAACCTAATTCTAGAAAAGTCTAGAAAATGCTGGATTGTGGGTGAACATTCTTAGAGTATAAAAGGGTTAGGCATAGGATGATCACTGTCATTACCAAGAAGTTAATATGGGGGAAAAGTAAAGAGCTATCTGAAGACCTTAGGCAGAACATTATTTATTGTCATAAAGCTGGAGAAGGATACAAGAAGATTTCCAGGCATTTGAATATCCCAGTTTCAACTATTGTTTCTATTATCAAGAAGTACAAGACTCATGGTACTGTCACAACGCTCCCTCGGTCTGGAAGAAAGAAGGTTCTTTCTCCAAGAACAAGTAGAAGAATTGTGAGGAAGGTTAATAACAATCCAAGATTGACTGCCAAAGATATTCAAAGTGAATTGGCTGCAAGTGGGACTGGGGTTTCCATTTCAACCGTAGAGCGAGTATTGCATGGTGAAGATCTCAGTGGTTGCAGGTCAAGGATAAAGCCATTCTTAGGAAAACATCACAAGGACACTCACTTAAAGTTAGCAGAATGGCATTTGAATGATGGACATGAGTTCTGATGAAAGGTTTTGTGGAGAGATGAAACAAACGTAGAGAAAGAAAAGCAAATAAAGATTGCCTCACTTTGACAACTTATTCTTCTTAATCTAAGACAGATATTACAATGCTGTTTCTGCAAGTGATGTTTGTGTGTCTAGATCTGTACAGAAACATTAAAACACCTTTACCAGTCTAAAGATTTGTAAACAGGTTTTCAGAACAGTAATCTGTGAAGTTGAGTGAAGTTGTGTTCTTCCAGAATGCTCTTGGGGCCCCAATGGCAATGGAATGCATTTTGTATTGTACAATATATACAGCACAGGGGATCTCTCAGGAGGATAGAACAAGTGAAAGACATCCCAGTGCAATTCCTATCCCCCTCACTAGAGGGAGCCATTACAGCAGCATTCTTTATCTTGTGTGCATGAGTGTGCGAGTGCCCGCTGTCCCAAGGAAGACAATTTGCATAGAAAAGACACTTTGCATTGGCAGCACATGCTTCAGTGCTCTGGGAGTGTTTATAGCCCTGTGAGTTTAACACTTCATGATTGAGAGCTGCCCTTCATGTCAACACAATCTGAAACAACAATGAGTTTTATAATTCACTTCATCTGCTCGCTGATAATCTTCACTCATGGTAAGAGATCATTTAGTAAAGGGGTTACATTAAAAAGGAAGGAGGTAATTAATGTGGATTCTCAAAGAAGCTCTAAATAGTAAACAACCAACTTTATGGCTTTGTGTATTTAATGTAAAATATAACTTTTTAAATGTATTCTGAAATGCTTTTTATACAGTGACTAATTTGAAATAAAAGTAATTACAGAATTGTATTATTTTAATTGCTGTTTTAGATTCCAGTGGACAGACTTTGACTCAGTCTCCAACAACTAAATCTGTTCTCCCTGGAGATACTGTCACTATCAACTGCAAAGCCAGCAGCTCCGTGAGCAGCTCCCTAGCCTGGTACCTGCAGACACCTGGAGAAGCTCCTAAACTCCTGATCTATGCTGCAAGCACCCTTCAATCTGGGATCCCAGCTCGTTTCAGTGGCAGTGGATCTGGGACTGACTTCACTCTGACCATCAGCGGTGTCCAGGCTGAAGATGCAGGAGATTACTACTGTCAGCAGGGTTACAGCACCCCTCTCACACAGTGATTCATGTCTGTACAAAAACCTCCCTCAGCTTGACTGCACAACGACTGCACTGCTGCAGCTGGACCTACTGCAGGTGCTGAGGGGGAAGGCAGTGACAGTTGCTCAAGGACTGGAACAGGGAAAAAGAACTTCATAAAACCATAACACACAGGAAGAGTTATGTATATTTATTTTTAAATTAGATGCTTACATATTTAAAATCACCATTACAGACCATACATGCTAAACCTGCTCCCCAGTCCATTATTAACATATAAGCAATAAACACCCTTTGTTCCAATATGAGTGAGAGTTAAACACGACTCTGAAATACCTGGGAGTGATTGCAGCTCGGCTGGACTCTCACAGTGCCGGGGTGTGGCAGGGTGGCTCAGTTAAACAATCTGAATACATTTAACACGTCCAGAATACACCGACCCCAAGTTATCAACAGACAAGTCACCAAAGAGATGCATACAATACAATACAATATAATAGAACATAATAAGCTAATTGATAAAAATAGAACAATTAATAAATTTGGAATTTATAAAATAAAGGAAATGCATTTTGATTAGAAAACTAAGATGAAAAAGCTATTCTGTAAAATACACTTTCAATCTTGATTTAAATACAGTAAGAGTCCCAGCTTCCCTGACAGAAGAAGGCAGAGCATTCCACAATGTAGCAGCTTTGCCTGTTATTATATTTATTACCCCTTCCTTTGTTCATTACCTTTTCAAACCTTTTCCCTGCACAGGTTCTTCTATTGAGGCAGAGGAGTCTGGAGAGAGTGTGGGATCAATAATAATGTGGCAGGAGACAGTCATAAAGGAGCACATTATATTGTATTAAAACACTAAGACAATGGAATGATTTAATGTTGCACTTCCCACTTACAATCACTAATCTTTTGATAGTTAGTCATCTTGATTTAATCACAGAGTACTGTTTCACTTGTTTACCATCAACTGGATTATCACAGTTAGACAGTCTGAGTGCAGTTAAGAATCACCTAATAGACCCATGGAAAGCTATCTTACAGAACATGCTTATAATCCACAGCATTCCAGATGCCCTCAAGTAGACTTTTAAAAAGCTTACAGAGGGAGGCATCAGAGAACATTGTAAGTGTTTGAGTTGAATCTGTTGAACTCAATACAGGACTCTTGGCATGTTTCTGATGCTGATGTTAAACAGTGTGTCACTTCTCATGGGAATCATGGGGTTTAGTGTGTTCACCAGGAATTCACTTGGAAATGTTTTCAGTGTTAATGTGCCTCCTGAACTCATTCCTTGTGTTCTTCACCAGTCCTTCATGTGTAATTAATGAACCTCACTCTAGTGTGCTGGCAGCACTAACCCCCCAATCATATGGACTCACAGCGGAGTTCACGGTTCAGCTCTCATATAGCTATTTATTTCCAACAGGATTTGCATGAAGGAAGGTGCTTTGCATACCTGTGCATGCTTCATTGCTCAAACCCTTTTAACTGAAGACACACATTATTGTGCAATCACTGTTCAGACCTTTCAGAGCTCCTGAAACACACAAGAAAATGATGTCCTTGTTTCTCCTGGTTGGGACGCTTCTCATCATCTTTGCCCAGAGTAAGAGTGAAAGTGGAGATTTTAAACACTCAGCAATGCATTGCTTACTGGGGGCAGTTGTTTTTGACTTAATAAACAACCAATCAATAAGAGTTGTAATTTTGTTATATTTTGTAATTGTATTTAAAGTATTGTCATGTATAAGAATATAAATTGCTTTTCCACATTAAAAATGATTGACTCCAACTTTTTCTTTTTGTTCCTCAGGGTCCAGTGGGCAGATCACTATGACCCAGACTCCTTCAGCGCTCTCTGCTCTCCCAGGAGAAAGTGTCACTATCAACTGCAAAGCCAGCAGCTCTGTTAGCAGTGGTAGTACAAGCTACCTAGCCTGGTACCTGCAGACACCTAGAGAAGCTCCTAAACTCCTGATCTATAGAGCAAGCACCCTTCAATCTGGGATCCCAGCTCGTTTCAGTGGCAGTGGATCTGGGACTGACTTCACTCTGACCATCAGCGGTGTCCAGGCTGAAGATGCGGGAGATTACTACTGTCAGCAGGGTAGAAGCTCCCCTATCACACAGTGATACATGTCCGTACAAAAACCTCCCTAAGCTCTACAGGAACTGCTCTGGTTCATAAACAGAACCCACAGGGAGCTGAGGCGGATACCAGCTGCAGAGCTGCAGGCTTGTCAGACCGGTATGCTTTTGATTTTATTATAATAGGAGTGAGTACTGAACCTGACACTGAAACACATAGGGGTGATTACCCTGTTGCCAGGCTTGATCCTACCACGGTTTTTGAGATCTTACCAAGGCTTTTGACACAGTGAACTGCTGGTGCTGGAGTTGGTTATTCATCCTCTTCACAATGCTTTGGGTCATACTCACATGGTAGAACCCAATCTGTAACTTTGTCACTGGTCAAATCAAATCCATTGCCCATAAACCTTAGTGTCCCACTGGCTTCTATCCTTGGTCCTCTTGTATTCTCATGTTTTGTGAATATGGTTACATTCATTTATATTGTGATTATATGGCTCTCTGTGTATCATCAGCATATTCTTCAATAAGATGGATTGCTACCTAAACAAAGGAGACTGTGTTCCTAAAATCATTGTGTAAAGTGTGTTTAGCTATTTTATATGTGTTTTAAATATAGACTGATTAATATACATTCCTTTACTAACCCTAGTATGCAGTATTATATTAATTTAAATGAAACCTGTTCTGCTAATACTGTGTAACAAGGGGGTCAGCGCGAGGTGAAGAAGCACGGTGAAGCCAAAAGATGATACACATTACATAATATTGTAGTAATTTACTTATTTCATCACTACTATTAGAGGTAATAATTATAGTCCCGACTACGCCACTCTCTTTAGTTTTTATATAGAGTTGAGAGAGCCCCTATAATGTTTTAATTAATCCCCCCCCCAACCCAAACCCCCAGCCCCTAACCCCAACCCCAGCCCCCAACCCCCAACTCCAATTATATTAGGTTGGTCAATTAGACACATTCAAACAATGCCTCTTTGAATATCCTATTGTAAATAATGGTTAGTCCACATCATCATGTGTTTACAGTTGTTGTCTAGCCATACACTGTAACCTGAATGTCTATGAATACAAGTTAACTGCTCATTTACATTGTAATTTTGGCCTGCAATTCGAAAGAAGAGGAAATGAGGCTAGTTCTCTATTCGCACTTCATGTAGTCAAGCCAAACGTGAATATGAATCAAATCCAGCGCTGCAGGCTGCTTTGGTGTTTGAACAAGTTGACTTCAATCCATAAATAAATACACATTTGTTTTTCAATGCATAAATAAATGCACATTTGTTTTTTCATATTATTTAAGGAGGCTACTGCAAGCTACTTACTCTGTTGGTCTTCTGACCCAGCTGATCCCCTCTGCCAGCATGCATGCAGTGGCTGCTATGGACGTGTGTTTCAGGTCATTGTCTGAAAAGAGATATACACTAACACATTTTAAAAGATTATGTTTCATCAGCTGCACATATAACAAAATGAAGACATTTTATATCACATACGATTTCCCTACCTTGGAAAAAACGATGCTCTGTGAAATTCTCGCAAACAAAGGGGGCTGCTACTTTTTTAATGATTTCTTCCTTGAAGAAAGTACTGTCCATTATTCCTGAAATTGAAGAAAATAGTTTTTAACAGTTCATCGTCAATTAAAAAAAACATGTAGTCTAAGGGGTCTAACTAAATCAGAATATGCTGAAATTGGACCGCACCCTCGATAATAAGTAGAGACCCGGGTCCTTTCTTGGATATAGCCCCCCATACGTGTATTTTCAGTGGGTGTTTTGGTTTTGGCTTCCAAGCGAAGCACCCCTTCTTGTGAAATGAATACAGCCAGTGTCTCTCAAGCTGGACTGATGTTTCATCTGTGAAAATCACATTATGAAATGATTCTCCGCTTTCCTGCCAACATCTTGCTTGTGCCAAACGAAGATCCTTGTTCTTGTCTCTGATCAATGGACTGAATCTGGGGAATTCTTTTGTTTGTTTTAAATAAAGGCTACATGCAGGACAAAGACACATATAAAAACCCCAGACACAATATGAAATGCAACGCAGCCTACCTTATCCTTCTATACTTCCATCCCATTTTTCTTCTAATGCTCCTGACTGTCCTTGTGGATATCCAGATTCCATGCCTATTATGGATGATGTCACAGACCTCCTTGGCACTAAGTTCATCACTCTCTTCAGTCAGCGTATTCATGGAATCCCACATTTCTCTGCTCAGCACAAAGAAAAATAAAACGTCTTTTTAGTACTGGTGTGAATGAATGAAATGTTGCTTTGATCAAAAAAGCATCCATACCGGTATTATTACATTACCTTGTTACTTTTGAGGTGCGCCCTGGGTGTTTTCTGGGTACAGTCTTCAAATGCCTCCTGATGCCTCCCAGTGTCATTTGAATTCCAGAAGGTTCTCTGAAAGAAGGAAAAGAGAAGGAAACTTTTCCAGTGAAAATTATGAAGCTTGGTGGTAAGCAGGTTAGTTTTGCTCGCAAATTATACTTTATTGTTGAATACATTTTTGTTATGTACTGATGCAATTCATTAATCCAGGGGTTCCCAAACTGGGGTCCGCAGCGAAGCTTTAGGGGGGTCTGCAGCAAATATGTACAATGATTTTACAAAAGAAAATTATGTGTGAAATATCTAAAAGCAAATCTTAAAAGTTAAATAAACAATTCTTAAAACTGCCCTCCATATGTACTTTGAATGTCCCTGGTTGCTTGTTTCGTGCTTAAAGTACGTACCATTATCACAGAAGCGGGGTGAATTGTAATTACAATTTAAATACTATATTTAATTAAACTATAACCATGACCCTCACCAGATGAAGCGGATGGATTAAATTTAATGCATTAAATATACTACAATATAGGGGATCTTCCACGTCCACAGACAGCCAGAAAACAGGAAACAGACACGCTGGTCAAAATCAAAATCAAAATCTCGAAAATATGATGCTGAGTACATTCAGATGGCCTTGATTACCCAAAATGTGTGATGTGCTTCAAATTCCTATCTAATGAATGCCTCAAGCCATCAAAGTTGAAACGGCATTTACAACAAAAACACCCAAATGAAGCTGGGAAATCTATAGATTTTTTTTAAAAGAAAGGAATCCCACATTTTAAAAAAGTGAGTACTTTTAAGCAGCACGTTACTGTTCCAGAGAGGGCCTTAATGGTGTCTTTTCTAGCCTCATACCACATTGCTTGCACAAAAAAAAACTGCATACAATTGGGGAAGAGTTAATTTTGCCAGTGACTGTTGATATTGTTTGTGAAATACTGGGTGAGGAAGCAGCTAAAAAAATTGAAGTGGTGCTGTTGTCAAAGAACACTGTGTACTGAAGGATATGTGAGATGGCAGAAGATGTTTCTGTTCAGCTTTTGGATCGGTTGCGTGCTAGCCCGTACTTTGCCTTGCAGTTAGATGAAAGTACAGGCATTGCAAATGCTGCACAGCTACTCGTATATGTTAGGTTTATAGAAGGGGGGAATTTGTCGAAGAATTCCTTTTCTGTAAAGAATTACCAGGGAGAACAACTGGTGAGGAAATATCCAGAGTGCTAGATGGATATATTCAAGAGAATTCAATAGACTGGTCTCGATGTGTGGGAGTGTGCACTGATGGTGCGGCTGCTATGACTGGCAAACGTAATGGTGTTGTAGCTTTTATAAAGTCAAAATTTTAAAAAGAAAAGCTACCGAAATTGGGTTATGCAGCAAACTGGAACAGCACAAAACATTGTCCTTAATTTAAAATATATTTGGGAATGTGCCAGATTAAAGCGGACGGGCAATATAGCCTATAACCTATCAGAAGATTAAAAAAGATCAATCTCGCGGTGCCACAAGGGAATCTCATGATAGTTTCTAAAGAAAACGGCAGTGTGACAGGCTGGTTTCAGTGGTGATGTCAGACCAGAAAGGAGAACAGATAGTAGTGCTGCACATTGCCACAGGCAGGCATTTTTATTAAAGTGCATGTGTTGGTTCAATTTGTCAAATCCTTGTTCTTAAAAAGCGCCACATGTTTATTAGAACAGAAGAACATAAGAACATAAGAAAGTTTACAAACGAGAGGAGGCCATTCAGCCAATACTGCTCGTTTGGTTGTTAGTAGCTTATTGATCCCAGAATCTCATCAAGCAGCTTCTTGAAGGACCTCAGGGTGTCAGCTTCAACAACATTATTGGGGAGTTGGTTCCAGACCCTCACAATTCTCTGTGTAAAAGTGCCTCCTATTTTCTGTTCTGAATGCCCCTTTATCTAATCTCCATTTGTGACCCCTGGTCCTTGTTTCTTTTTTCAGGTCAAAGAAGTCCCCTGGGTCGACATTGTCAATACCTTTTAGAATTTGGAATGCTTGAGAATCAGATCACTGCCTAGTCTTCTTTGTTCAAGACTGAATAGATTCAATTCTTTTAGCCTGTCTGCATACGACATGCCTTTTAAACACAGGATAATTCTGGTTGCTCTTCTTTGCACTCTTTCTAGAGCAGCAATATCCTTTTTGTAACGAGGTGACCAGAAGTGAACACAATATTCTAGGTGAGGTCTTACTAACACATTGTAAAGTTTTAACATTACTTCCCTTGATTTAAATTCAACACTTCTCACAATATATCCAAGCATCTTGTTGGCTTTTTTATAGCTTCCCCACATTGTCTAGATGAAGACATTTCTGAGTCAACATAAACTCCTAGGTCTTTTTCATAGATCCCTTCTTCAATTTCAGTATCTCCCATATGATATTTATAATGCACATTTTTATTGCCTGCATGCAATACTTTACACTTTTCTCTATTAAATTTCATTTGCCATGTGTCTGCCCAATTCTGAATGCTGTCTAGATCATTTTGAATGACCTTTGCTGCTGCAACAGTGTTTGCCACTCCTCCTATTTTTGTGTCGTCTGCAAATTTAACGAGTTTGCTTACTATACCAGAATCTAAATCGTTAATGTATATTAGGAATAGCAGAGGACCTAATACTGATCCCTGTGGTACACCACTGGTACACCAATGTTGCATCCTCAAAAAAGTCAAGTAGGTTAGTTAGACACAAACTTGGATCTCGGTATTGAAAAGTAAACAAACGACACATTGATTAGGCTAATCATAAAAGTATGAAACAGAGACTAACAGAAGTAGATTGGAGTAAAATAGAGAAAACTTCCACAGAAAAATGATGGCTGTTTTTCAAAAATGTAGTACTAGAGGCGCAAAACAATTATATCCCAAAAGTAGACAAATCTAAATCTAAAACACAATGGCCAAAATGGTTTAATAGATCAATTAAAAAAAATATTCAGCGAAAAAAGGCACTTTACAGAGCATTTAAAAGGGACCAAATACAAAGTACACAGAAAGAGTACTTGGAACTGCAAACACAAGTCAAAAAGGAAGTTAGAAAGGCCAAGAGAGAGATAGAAATCAATATTGATAAGGGGGCTAAAACCAATTCCAAAATATTTTTCCAATATTATAACAGCAAGAGAAAATTCAAAGAGGAGGTAAAATGTCTAAGAGACACAAATGGCAAAATCATAGATGAAAAAAAAATAAATAGCAAATATATAAAATGATTACTTTTCACAGGTTTTTACAAAGGAGGACACGGACAACATGCCCGACATGTCGACCTGTTCTATCCAGTTTTAAATAACTTTAGCATAACAGAGGCAGAAGTGTTAAAGGGACTAGGAGCTCTTAAAATAAACTAATCCCCTGGGCTGGGTGAGATCTTCCCAATAGTACTCAAAGAAATGAAAGAAGTTATTTACAAACCGCTAACCAAGATCATGCAACATTCTCTTGACACAGGGGTTGTACCGACAGACTGGAAAATAGCAAACGTAATACCGATCCACAAAAAGGGAGACAAAACCGAACCAGGTAACTATAGACCAATAAGCCTGACTTCTATTATATGTAAACTTATGGAAAATATAATAAGATCCAAAATGGAAAATTACCTATATGGTAACAATATCCTGGGAGACAGCCAGCATGGTTTTAGGAAAGGAAGATCATGTCTCACTAACCTACTTGACTTCTTTGAGGATGCAACATTGAAAATGGATAACTGCAAAGCATACGACATGGTTTATTTAGATTTCCAGAAAGCTTTTGACAAAGTCCCGCATAAAAGATTAATTCTCAAACTGAACGCAGTAGGGATTCAAGGAAATGCATGCACATGGATTAGGGAATGATTAACATGAAGAAAACAGAAAGTACTGATTAGAGGAGAAACCTCAAAATGGAGTGAGGTAACCAGCGGTGTACCACAGGGATCAGTATTGGGTCCTCTGCTATTCCTAATCTACATAAATGATTTAGATTCTGGTATAGTAAGCAAACTTGTCAAATTTGCAGACGACTCAAAAATAGGAGGAGTGGCAAACACTGTTGAAGCAGCAAAGGTCATTCAAAATGATCTAGACAGCATTCAGAATTGGGCAGACACATGGCAAATGAAATTTAATAGAGAAAAGTGTAAAGTATTGCATGCGGGCAATAAAATGTGCATTATAAATATCATATGGGAAGTGCTGAAATTGAAGAAGGGAACTATGAAAAGACCAAGGAGTTTATGTTGACTCAGAAATGTCTTCATCTAGACAATGTGGTGAAGCTATAAAAAGGCCAACAAGATGCTCGGATATATTGTGAGAAGTGTTGAATTTAAATCAAGGGAAGTAATGTTAAAACTATACGATGCATTAGTAAGACCTCACCTAGAATATTGTGTTCAGTTCTGGTCACCTCGTTACAAAAGGATATTGCTGCTCTAGAAAGAGTGCAAAGAAGAGCAACCAGAATTATCCCGGTTTAAAAGGCATGTCGTATGCAGACAGGCTAAAGAATTGAATCTGTTCAGTCTTGAACAAAGAAGACTACTGGCGATCTGATTCAAACATTCAAAATCCTAAAAGGTATAGACAATGTCAACCCAGGGACTTCTTTGACCTGAAAAAGAAACAAGGACCAGGGGTCACAAATGGAGATTAGATAAAGGGGCATTCAGAACAGAAAATAGGAGGCACTTTTTTACACAGAGAATTGTGAGGGTCTGGAACCAACTCCCCAATAATGTTGTTGAAGCTGACACCCTGGGATCCTTCAAGAAGCTGCTTGATGAGATTCTGGGATCAATAAGCTACTAACAACCAAACGAGCAAGATGGGCTGAATGGCCTCCTCTCGTTTGTAAACTTTCTTATGTTCTTATGTTCTTATGTTATTGTCACTATGCAAAGGTGATAAGTAGCCTAGCCTACTGTAGACAGATAGGCTAAGTGAATGCTGCAAGTGTTGCTGTTGTTTTAAAACACATTATCTACCCAATTGAGACGTTTTTCACATTTCCACATTAAGAGTATGGCACTTGACTGTAAAGAGATATTCATGGTAAAAATAACAACACAAATATCAAAAGAAAATAACACGTTGATGAATGAATCCCTTAGTCTTCTCACACTGTGCTGATAAGAAGGCTATGCTATAGCTTTATAAATATGGTTTCTCATAAAGATGTGAACACGAGGACCACAGATCTGTCACAAGTGTAGCCTGAATGTGTGGAGATGAAGAGCCTAAGCTAACATTAACCAGAATGTCTGATTTACTTTTTACATTTAGATTTTAGTTCACAGTTTCTTATTATTGTATTTATTTTAGTTAAAACACTGGTTTCTCTAATCATAGTCTCTACAATCCAGATGTGACACAGAAAAGATGTTGATAATATTAGGCTACAGGCTATTCAAAAAGTCGAAGCTAGCGAGTAGCCTACCGCTGGTAAAAAACATACCATTAAAAGTGACAGAATAGGCTACTAAATACTTACTAAACTAACGACTATAGCCTAATAATAACTATCCCATCACTTTACACACAGAAACCAAAAAAAAAATATATCGGCTAGACAAATCCTTTGACGTGACACCTAAGGCATCAGATGCTGACAGGCCTTTTTTTAGTTCCACGTCCGTCTTTAAGGGAGAAACTTTTTGAAAACAGGAAAGTAGAGTTAGTTTTAATTATTAGAATGGAAATAAATATGTCACAAGTGATAAAATGTACTTATGATTTATTTTTATTATTATTTTTTTGATCGTGTGTCGGAGCTATTTGGATTTTTTGCACTGTGTTTTTTTTTAATTTATTGCACGCATGTAGAAACAGCTTCACTGAATCACTGTTACTTTATTTAAACACTTGATTGCTGTGCATAGTTTGACACATTCACTTGTGAACTTTCAACTGTGACCCCCGCCCCAACAATTTATCAGACGCTGTTGATTGGATACTGCAGCAGGACTCTAGAAGAAAGGTTGGGATCATGAACATGGAGAAAGAGGGGGCCAGAGGGAGCAGGCAGTCGGAGTGACTGTGTGTGGAGTGCGGCAACAGAGGCGAGGCAGTCGGAGTGACTGTGTGTGGAGTGCAGCAATAGAGGCGAGGCAGTCAGAGTGACTGTGTGTGGAGTGCAGCAATAGATTCGAGGCAGTCAGAGTGACTGTGTGTGGAGTGCGGCAACAGAGGCGAGGCAGTCAGAGTGACTGTGTGTGGAGTGCGGCAACAGAGGCGAGTCAGTCAGAGTGACTGTGTGTGGAGTGCGGCAACAGAGGCGAGGCAGTCGGAGTGACTGTGTGTGGAGTGCAGCAACAGAGGCGAGGCAGTCAGAGTGACTGTGTGTGGAGTGCAGCAACAGAGGCGAGGCAGGAGCAGCAGCTGCACGGTGAATACAGGTACTGGGATTTTACACACAGCAAGGTAGAGAGTGGGACTTGTGTGTTTTTTACTTTCTTTTTATTCATTTCCTTTGCTGGGGTATTATGGTGTTTTGCTGGTGGATGGTTGTACCCTGCAATTGAGAAGTAAGGAACGGAATGAAACGGGACATTGAGAACTGTGTTGTATTTTTAAAATTTTGTTTACTTGTGGCAAAGTGGCTGCTGATTAAGAACAGATGCAGAGGTGATGCAGTGCAGAAATAATCACAAGTGAAAAACTGTAATCCAGTTTGGAAATGTTCTTTTTATTATTATACAAATCCTGGTCTGGCGACCAAACAATAATCCTCCGGCAATACACCCCTGGTATAAAGCTCGGCAGGAAAATAATAATAATGATTTGTAAACAAAACAAATAATAACACGTTATCCGCTCCCACAATACTAACACAAATCACCAGTGTGGGTGATAACAAATAACAGTGCTAATGAATTTACAAACAAAAGACAATTACTAAGACTGCTACAAACAAATAAAACACTCACAAATACTTTTTTTACTTTTTGGGAACTCTCCCGGTCCTTCCAGTTCTGTGCATCTCTGAACCCAAGCGAAGGAACTGATTACGAGACTCCGTCCCTTTTTTATGCTGTCACGTATGACCCCTTGGTAAACTAATGCAGCTGCCTTACAATTTGCGGCTGCTACATTGTTTACCTTCCGAGTCAATACGTTCTTGCAACAGAGACTCGCCTTCTTCCTGACTAGCCAACTCCCCGACCCTTGGAAAGAACTGTCCAGCCTGTCGAAAGAACTCTGTCCTCACTGCTTAATGCCCTCACAGGTCGGGAGGGAGATTTACAACCAGAACTCATTATATTTCTGTCACATTACGTTACAAAATCCTTTGGTTTAGCAGTAACTGGATTGCTTATTGAGTCTGGACATACTTGTTTTGACAATATAACAACCAGAAAGTTACAGCGGTGTGTGGATTGTATTGTTCCGGGCTAGGGAATTGCCTGCCAGCCTTGCATTGCATGGAACAAACTGGATACCTAAGAAGAGAGAAGTGGGTATTCAGACAAGAAGTGGTTAGATCAGCCCGGTTGAATTACTTACTGATTACATCCATTTGATCCTGTGTCTGCTTGGAATGAGTTGCGAGGTGATTGATTAGTGACAACAGGCCCACATAGGAGAGCTATGCGGGTTAAAGACCGTGAAAAGGGAGGTGACCCAGCCTAACTGGGAGTGGGTGTGAAATTATAAGAACATAAGAAGATAAGAAAGTTTACAAACGAGAGGAGGCCATTCGACCCATCTTGCTCGTTTGGTTGTTAATAGCTTATTGATCCCAGAATCTCATCAAGCAGCTTCTTGACGGATCCCAGGGTGTCAGCTTCAACACCATTACTGGGGAGTTGGTTCCAGACCCTCACAATTCTCTGTGTAAAAAAGTACCTCCTATTTTCTGTTTTGAATGCCCGTTTATCTAATCTCCATTTGCGACCCCTGGTCCTTGTTTCTTTTTTCAGGTCGAAAAAGTCCCCTGGATCGACACTGTCAATACCTTTTAGGATTTTGAATGCTTGAATCAGATCACCACGTAGTCTTCTTTGTTCAAGACTGAATAGATTCAATTATTTTAGCCTGTCTGCATACGACATGCCTTTTAAACCTGGGATAATTCTGGTCTCTCTTCTTTGCACTCTTTCTAGATCAGCAATATCCTTTATGTAACAAAGCGACCAGAACTGAACACAATATTCTAGATAAGGTCTTACTAATGCATTGTAAAGTTTTAACATTACTTCCCTTGATTTAAATTCAACACTTTTCACAATATATCCGAGCATCTTGTTGGCCTTTTTTATAGCTTCCCCACATTGTCTAGAGGAAGACATTTCTGAGTCAACATAAACTCCTTGGTCTTTTTCATAGTTCCCTTCTTCAATTTCAGTATCTCTCATATGATATTTATAATGCACATTTTATTGCCTGCATGCAGTACCTTACACGTTTCTCTATTAAATGTAATTTACCATGTGACTGCCCAGTTCTGAATGCTGTCTAGATCATTTTGAATGACCTTTGCTCCTGCATCAGTGTTTGCCACACCTCCTATTTTTGTGTCGTGTGCAAATTTAATCCATGTGCATGCATTTCATTGAATCCCTACTGCATTCAGTTTGAGAATTAACTGGATAATTGCATAGCATATGACATGGTTTATTTAGATTTCCATAAAGCTTTTGACAAAGTCCCATGCTGACAGTCTCCCAGTATACTGTTATCATATAGGTAATTTTCCATTTTAGATCTTATTATAGTTTCCATAAATTTACATATAATAGAAGTCTTATTGCTCTATAGTTACCTGGTTCGGTTTTGTCTCCTTTTTTGTGGATCGGTATTACGTTTGCAATTCTCCAGTCTGTCGGTACAACCCCTGTGTCAAGAGACTGTTGCATGATCTTGGTTAGCGGTTTGTAAATAACTTCTTTCATTTCTTTGAGTACTATTGGGAGGATCTCATCTGGCCCAGGGGATTTGTTTATTTTAAGAGCTCCTAGTCCCTTTAACACTTCTGCCTCTGTTATGCTAAAGTTATTTAAAACTGGATAAGAACAGGTCGACATGTGGGGCATGTTGTCCGTGTCCTTCTTTGTAAAAACTTGTGAAAAGTAATCGTTTAATATATTTGCTATTCATTTTCTCTTCGTCTATGATTTTGCCATTTGTGTCTCTTAGACATTTTACCTCCTCTTTTGAATGTTCTCTTGCTGTTATAATATTGGAAACACTTTTTGGAATTGGTTTCAGCCCCCTTAGTAATGTTGATTTCTATCTGTCTCTTGGCCTTTCTAACTTTTTTTTGGGGTTTGCAGTTCCAAGTACTCTTTCTATGTACTTTCTTCTTGGTCCCTTTTAAACGCTCTGTAAAGAGCCTTTTTTCTCAGAATTTTTTTGTTAATTGATCTATTAAACCACTTCCTCAACAGTGCTGAATACAAAGTCATACAGAGGTAATAACAGGCAGCAGCAGTTCTCAAGAGGTATGTGAGTTTGAATTATGAAAATCGACAAGATGAAGCATTTCAAACCCAGCTTTATTAAAGCAGCTCCAACACAATGCATTGAGAATCTGTCCAGCAGAGGGCGACAGAACCAAAAATTTCTAAAGGATCCAGAAGTGTCCTCTATTTGGATACAATACCTTTAATGTGTTTACCTTTCATTGCACATCTACAAAGGCATAAAGCGATAAGAATTTCACAAACAAATTGAAAAGAAGGACAGTTCAGAGAACATCAAAACGGCCGTGACCAACCCCGGCAACTCTAACACATAAAAGAGAAAGTAAGAAGTGAAAGGACCTCACAGCTACTGCAATGAAAACCAAACAGCTGCTCAAAAAAGGCAGCCAGGTACAGAAGCGGTGCATTGTGGGAGGGTGTGTGAGATTCACTACACACACGTGAGACAGGGAGTTTGTAATTGACAATGCCGCTCAGGCGCGCACATTCATTCTGTTCTGCACCCCGGTGGGGTGGCTCCAGGAATGCATCGGGGAGGTTTACCAACAATGGTATTCCTGCCCAGGGTGTGGAGACAGCTTCTATTATAGAAATAATAATCCAGGGTGTGGAGACAGCTTCTATTATAGAAATAATAATCCAGGATGTGGAGACAGCTTCTATTATAGAAATAATAATCCAGGGTGTGGAGACAGCTTCTATTATAGAAATAATAATCCAGGGTGTGGAGACAGCTTCTATTATAGAAATAATAATCCAGGGTGTGGAGACAGCTTCTATTATAGAAATAATAATCCAGGGTGTGGAGACAGCTTCTATTATAGAAATAATAATCCAGGGTGTGGAGACAGCTTCTATTATACAAATAATAATCCAGGGTGTGGAGACAGCTTCTATTATAGAAATAATAATCCAGGGTGTGGAGACAGTTTCTATTATAGAAATAATAATCCAGGGTGTGGAGACAGCTTCTATTATAGAAATAATAATCCAGGGTGTGGAGACAGCTTCTATTATACAAATAATAATCCAGGGTGTGGAGACAGCTTCTATTATAGAAATAATAATCCAGGGTGTGGAGACAGCTTCTATTATACAAATAATAATCCAGGGTGTGGAGACAGCTTCTATTATAGAAATAATAATCCAGGGTGTGGAGACAGCTTCTATTATAGAAATAATAATCCAGGGTGTGGAGACAGCTTCTATTATACAAATAATAATCCAAAATGCAAAGGAAAATAACACGAGAAAACAAATACTGTAAATTCAAAACTACAAAGATCTGCTTCCAGCGGTGTCTCGCAGCCTCTGCTAGTCCGCAAAGTGCAAAAATAAATTACAGTCCATTCTCCCATCACTAAACTAGAACGGGGTTGCCCAAATTTTCCCTGGAGCTAACTATTAAATATATACGTCCAGCGACTGTCTGTCTGTCAGTCTGGGGACATGGAATTGTGCTGCCTCCCGACGCTGTCCTTCCTGCCCTTTGCCTTTAAAGCGTGCCCCACTCCTTTCAGCAAACCAGACACATTTTGTTTTGTTGGTCTCTTGGGTTCTTTGCTTTACTCCAGCTCTCCGAACCAGCCTCCTGTTAGCTTTTCTCGGCACGACAGGGGGAATCGCAGCACGTTATTTTTATTGGCCGATCGTTCCCCCCAAGACACGCCTCCTGACCACTCAGAGAGAGCCAGGTGACACACCCTCACCCAACCCCTCTGTGTCATCGCCATTTTTGGCAGACGGTTCCAAGGCTGTCGACTCCCCCTGCAGGAACACGCATGCGTCAGATATCCAGCACAGACATCGCCATCCTACCCCACACAATTACATTGTAATAACATGGTAATTACCAACGAGTCCTGCTCTTTTACATTAAATAATGTGCTATTACACTGGAAATGGCATAATGAACAAAAACTTCTTACCTGCTGTAATTCCATTATATGTTTGTGTGTGGCCTGCAGATATAGCTGGCTTTCTAACCTGTCAGTACTCGAGAACTCCACTCCCTACACAATGACCTTTTCATTGAGCATGAGAAGTGAATCTGACACTGCAACATGAGGGCAGACTTCATAATGATGCACCTGGCAGGGATTCTACAAGGAGCTCTCAGGAGGATATAACTGAACAAGTGAAAGAGATCCCAGTGCAATTCCTATCCTCCTCACTAGAGGGAGCCATTACAGCAGCATTCTTTACCTTGTGTGTATGAGTGTGCAAGTGCCTGCTGTCCCACGTAAGACAATTTGCATAGAAAAGGCACTTTGCATTGGCAGCACATGCTTCAGTGCTCTGGGAGTGTTTATAGCCCTGTGAGTTTAACACTTCATGATTGAGAGCTGCCCTTCATGTCAACACAATCTGAAACAACAATGAGTTTTATAATTCACTTCATCTGCTCGCTGATAATCTTCACTCACGGTAAGAAATCATTTACTAAGAGGGCTACATTATAAAGAAAGGGGGTAATTAATGTGGATTCTCAAAGAAGTTCTAAATAGTAAACAACGAACTTTATGGCTTTGAGTATTTAATGTAAAATATAACTTTTTAAATGTATTCTGAAATGCTTTTTATACCATTTTGAAATAAGTGTAATTACAGAATTGTATTATTTTAATTGCTCTTTTAGATTCCAGTGGACAGACTTTGACTCAGTCTCCATCAGCTAAATCTGTTCTCCCTGGAGATACTGTCACTATCAATTGCAAAGCCAGCAGCTCCGTGAGCAGCTACCTAGCCTGGTACCTGCAGACACCTGGAGAAGCTCCTAAACTCCTGATCTATAGTGCAAGCACCCTTCAATCTGGGATCCCAGCTCGTTTCAGTGGCAGTGGATCTGGGACTGACTTCACTCTGACCATCAGCGGTGTCCAGGCTGAAGATGCAGGAGATTACTACTGTCAGCAGTATAGCAGCTCCCCTCTCACACAGTGATACATGTCCGTACAAAAACCTCCCTCAGCTCTACAGGAACTGCTCTGGTTCATAAACAGAACCCACAGGGGGCTGAGGCGGATACCAGCTGCAGAGCTGCAGGCTTGTCAGACCGGTATGCTTTTGATTTCAACATTGTAACAACATTCCTAACTCTACCGGGTTGTTTTGTGAACCCTAAGCAATCTGATACCTGAAGTCAAGGTGATTACATCACTGTGACACCGATACCTGAGGTGAAGGTGATTACATCACTGTGAGTCTGATACCTGAGGTGAAGGTGATTACATCACTGTGACTCTGATACCTGAGGTCAAGGTGATTACATCACTGTGACTCTGATACCTGAGGTGAAGGTGATTACATCACTGTGAGTCTTAGGCACGGAGTATCAGGAGAGGAAAGGGTCAGGAGGGAACTGAGATTCTGCTGGTTTTAACACCGGTTCAGATTTTGCTGCGGATGTATTAATTTTTAAAATGATTTGTTTAGGTTGTATGAGGGTGGTGGGAAGGGGGTCTACTTCAGTCCTGCACCAGAGTCCAGTAAATCAGATCCCAGTAAATCATAACCCTGTGTCAGTGTTTAACATATATACACCTATGATGTGTTTAAAACTAAAAGGAAGTAAGCAGATAAATGATCCAGCGGAGCCATGATCAGGTTCAATTTCAATACCTTCTCTGATCTTTGATTTTCTACCTGTAATTAAGCTCTAGTAGTAATGTCAAGCAGTGGTATTTCACTGGGTTCACTGCTACAATTCATTTTCAACTGGAACAGTGCAGTGGTTCAGCTTTCATGTTGAGGCTTGTGCACTGCTAGCTAACATCCAGTCATTCAAGTGCAGCGCAGGGATTTGTTTGCATCGTTCGTTATTTAAGACGGTTCAAGTCAAGTCAATTCATTTGTGTATTAATAAAACGGCATTCTTAGGGTGTCTCATTTTTCTTCAACGACACTTAACAAAAAATGTAGGGTAATTAAACAATTAGCTTATTCCTGAATCAAGTGAAAAGTGCAACTAAGTTTAAACTTTTAAAGATTATGTGTGGTCCAGTGGTTAAAGAAAAGGGCTTGTAACCAGGAGGTCCCCGGTTCAAATCCCACCTCAGCCACTGACTCATTGCGTGACCCTGAGCAAGTCACTTAACCTCCTTGTGCTCCGTCTTTCGGGTGAGATGTAATTGTAAGTGACTCTGCAGCTGATGCATAGTTCACACACCTTAGTCTCTGTAAGTCGCCTTGGATAAAGGCGTCTGCTAAATAAACAAATAATAATTATACTGTTCAAATTGTCATATGCATCTCAAAAAAGTCTGTCTTTTCACTTTTTAAAATGCTCTCTAAATTACCTTTACAAGATACTTACCTTCAAGAACACAACTTGCAATTCTTGGGATTTGGAGATTTTGTGCTTGTTTAGCACTTCCCCTTAACAAGCAGCATGTTGGTATTGTAGGTATAGCATTGTGCGGAGATGCCATTGTCACTGGTTGTGCCACATGGTGCTACTTGCAGGTATTTGTAATCAATAGATGCTCAATAACTACATTTTGAACATTGTATTTTGAAACAGGATTGCCCCGGTTGGAGGAGCCAAACCATGCGATGTCAAAATTTCAGCTGCCAGCCTTGCCGCTGTTGGCAGTGCCGCTGCCAGCCTTACCAAGGCTGGAGGAGTTAGCCTTGCCGCTGTTGGCAGTGCCGCTGTCAGCCTTGCCAAGGCTGGAGGAGTCAGCCTCGCCGCTGTTAGCAGTGGTGCTGCCAGCCTTGCCAAGGCTGGAGGAGTCAGCCTCGCCGCTGTTAGCAGTGGTGCTGTCAGCCTTCCCAAGGCTGGAGGAGTCAGCCTCGCCGCTGTTGGCAGTGGTGCTGCCAGCCTTCCCAAGGCTGGAGGAGTCAGCCTCGCCGCTGTTGGCAGTGGTGCTGCCAGCCTTGCTAAGGCTGGAGGAGTCAGCCTCGCCGCTGTTGGCAGTGGTGCTGCCAGCGTTGCCAAGGCTGGAGGAGTCAGCCTCGCCGCTGTTGGCAGTGGTGCTGCCAGCCTTGCCAAGGCTGGAGGAGTCAGCCTCGCCGCTGTTAGCAGTGGTGCTGTCAGCCTTGCCAAGGCTGGAGGAGTCAGCCTCGCCGCTGTTAGCAGTGGCGCTGCCAGCCTTGCCAAGGCTGGAGGAGTCAGCCTCGCCGCTGTTAGCAGTGGCGCTGCCAGCCTTGCCAAGGCTGGAGGAGTCAGCCTCACCGCTGTTAGCAGCGGTGCTGCCAGCCTTGCCAAGGCTGGAGGAGTCAGCCTCGCCGCTGTTAGCAGTGGTGCTGCCAGCCTTGCCAAGGCTGGAGGAGTCAGCCTTGCCGCTGTTGGCAGTGCCGCTGCCGGCGTTTCCAAGGCTGGAGGAGTCAACCTCGCCGCTGTTAGCAGTGGTGCTGCCAGCCTTGCCGCTGTTGGCAGTGCAGCTGCCAGCGTTGCCAAGGCTGGAGGAGTCAGCCTTGCTGCTGTTAATAATGTTGCTGCCGGCCTTGCCAATCATTGCATAAACAAACAAGATAAAAAGATACAGACTCAATTAAGAAAAACTCTTTAATATTAATAAAGGTAAATGGATACAGTATCAAGTTTCATTTAACCATGTATACACAGAACAAAGTTATACCAGGTTAAGAAAGTATCAAAGGCTCAAAAACTACTGTATCAAAATAATTCATAGTATCATTCATTTGTATGATAAATACCCAACAAATTCTACTTAGTTAAAATCATCTAGATTATAATATCAGAAGTAATTTAAACATTTAATGTGCATAGCATATTTTATCATGAAATGTCTTAAATCAAGCTAAATAAATGTAATAATTGTATCAACACATTTTACATTTATTTAAGCAGATTACATCAAGCATTTAACACGTTTAATACATTTGTAAATAGTATTGCTATGGAGGCACCATCAAGAATTTATGAATGAAGAAGAAAAGTCTCTTTATAATCCAAAAGTCAGAATTTGTCAGTCTTGAAGTTACTTGTAGTAGGAATATTTTCTTTCTTAGCGGAGCATTTGAACAATCTGTCTTTTGAGTTCACTACAGCAGAAGAAAACATGAACCAGGAATTGATTGAGAGATATCAAATAATCGAAGAGTATAATTCTTCATGTCTTGTATTTGGATTTTTATAATATTTGAGAATTGGTGTGTCTCTTAGCTTATCTTTCAATTGGTTGACTTTCCATCGGAGAATCCTCAATCACTAATCTTATGAAATACTATTTTTTTACAAAAGTTAACATATTTTATCACAACGGCAATGCATTTCAAGCACAAACCGAACCATCTTCATTGTCCACTAGATGGCAGTATTACTCTATTTTTGAACAGATCTCTCATGGAGTTCTCTTTTGCAGACACAATGTCTGTTAACACCTTTTAATAGTCCTGTTATCAGTTTCAATATACAAGGTGTAAACCAACATCTGTTTGAAGTTTGGTACTTAATTCTGTTTAGAAAGGTTCTATCTGGCAGATCCACACAGCTTAAACCAGTCCTCTCAATTTATAATCCACTTAAATCTGGTATCCTTTCAAAGGTGCTATCTTCAAAGAATGTCTGAAATTGGGGGTTAGATCATTTAAAAACACAGATTGCATTCTGGACTTTAAAACTTAAACCCTTCTATTAAAAGGAATTGTATTAACAATAAGAAACAGTCTACACAACAAAGGCATACAGAGGTAATAACAGGCAGCAGGAGTTGAAGCTCAGACCTACATCACTTAAGAAAGTTTACAAACGAGAGAAGGCCACTTAGTAGCTTATTGATCCCGGAATCTCATCAAGCAGCTTCTTGAAGGATCCCAGGGTGTCAGCTTCAACAACATTACTGGGGAGTTGGTTCCAGACCCTCACAGTTCCCTGTGTAAGAAAGTGCCTCCTATTCTCTGTTCTGAATGCCTTTATCTTATCTCCATTTATGACCCCTGGTCCTTTTGTTTCTTTTTTTTAGTTTGAAAAAGTCCCCTGGGTCGACATTGTCAATACCTTTTAGGATTTTGAATGCTTGTGCAGCACCTGGCCGCCGAGACAGAGAGGGGCAAGCGCCACAGAACCCACAAAAAGTACAGCCTGACTATGCCACGGAGGAAATTTCACCCTCAGCATGAAAACAAACAGCAGTTTAAAACACGTCTGTTAAGTAGGTTATTTTAAAGGACGTGGAGCTGGGATACAGATCAGAAGGAGCACACAAACTACAATGATTAAAAATAATTCCAGGTTTTATTTGGAGAGGACAAAGACTCGGATCATAAATGGGCACAATAACAAACAAGTACTACTGCCATCGACAGGATATTACCGTGCAGGCGTGACGGAAGAGTTAAAAACACTTATATAGCAACAAGTCAACGGTGCAAAAACGCTAATAAACACTAATCATAACAGTAATAAACAAATCAAATACACATCTTAATCACACATATACAAACCAATAAAAACAAACGTGCAAAGACCAACACATTGCTATTATAATTAACTATTCCATTTGTTTATACACACAAAGCATGTAGGTTATCGTTGACAGTGCAGATCATTTATCAAGTAATCATATTGCGAGCTGGAGTCTAGTCCTATTAGAGGAAATTAATTAATAAAAGCAATACAGTACATAAAAACAAAATAAAACAACCAGGGTGATATCTAAAAGAATGGAAGCTTAAAACACAAACTACTCTGGGGAACGGCAGACTGTCAGGACATTATCAAACGTGTGGTGGTCCAAGAGTAGCCGGCCACGTAATGGAAACAAATGTGCTGCTTTGAAACAATAAGTTCTAAACTCGTCAGTCCCTTTAAGGATTTCACGACAACCAACGAAGGTTGTAGCTGACTAGAAGATCATAATCATATTGGCTTACTCATGTCTCATACTTCAATGTTACTGCCGCTTCTCGCACTTCACACACAAAATCCTTTTAAACATTATAAATATAAATATCATATGGGAGATTCTGAAGTTGAAGAAGGAATCTATGAAAAAGACCTAGGAGTTTATGTTGACTCAGAAATGTCTTCATCTAGACAATGTGGGGAAGCTATAAAAAAAGGCCAACAAGATGCTCGGATATATAGTGAGAAGTGTTTAAATTAAGTGAAGTAATGTTAAAACTTTATAATGCATTAGTAAGACCACACCTAGAATATTGTGTTCAGTTCTGGTCACCTCGTTACAAAAAGGATATTGCTGCTCTAGAAAGAGTGCAAAGAAGAGCAACCAGAATTATCCCGGGTTTAAAAGGCATGTCATATGCAGACAGGCTAAAAGAATTGAATCTATTCAGTCTTGAACAAAGAAGACTACGCGATGATCTGATTCAAACATTCAAAATCCTAAAAGGTATAGACAATGTTGACCCCGGGGACTTTTTTGACCTGAAAAAAGAAACAAGGACCAGGGGTCACAAATGGAGATTAGATAAAGGGGCATTCAGAACAGAAAATAGGAGGCACTTTTTTACACAGAGAATTGTGAGGGTCTGGAACCAACTCCCCAGTAATGTTGTTGAAGCTGACACCCTGGGATCCTTCAAGAGGTTGCTTGATGAGATTCTGGGATCAATAAGCTACTAACAACCAAACGAGCAAGATGGGCTGAATGGCCTCCTCTTGTTTGTAAACTTTCTTATGTTCTTATGTTCTTACACTTTTCTCTATTAAATGTCATTTGCCATGTGTCTGCCCAGTTCTGAATGCTGTCTAGATCATTTTTAATGACCTTACTATAGCAGAATCTAAATCATTAATGAAGATTAGGAATAGCAGAGGACCTAATACTGATCCTGTGGTACACCACTGGTTACCTTGCTCCATTTTGAGGTTTCGCCTCTAATCAGTACTTTCTGTTTTCTACATGTTAACCACTCCCTAATCCATGTGCATGCATTTCCTTGAATCCCTACTGTGTTGTTTGAGAATTAATCTTTTATGCAGGCCTTTGTCAAAAACTTTCTGGAAATCTTAATAAACCATGTCATATGGCAGCAGTGTAGAGTAGTGGTTAGGGCTCTGGACTCTTGCCCGGAGGGTCGTGGGTTCAATCCCAGGTGGGGGACACTGCTGCTGTACCATTGAGCAAGGTACTTTACCTAGATTGCTCCAGTAAAACCCCAACTGTATAAATGGGGAATTGTATGTAAAAATAATGTGATATCTTGTAACAATTGTAAGTCGCCCTGGATAAGGGCGTCTGCTAAGAAATAAATAATAATGTGCTTTGCAATTAAACATTGTCGATGTTGCATCCTCAATAAAATCAAGCAGGTTAGTTAGACACGAGCTCCCTTTCTTAAAACCATGCTGACTGTCTCCCAGGATATTGTTACCATATAGGTAATTTTCCATTTTGGATCTTATTATAGTTTCCATAAGTTTACATATAATAGAAGTCAGGCTTATTGGTCTATAGTTACCTGGTTCGGTTTTGTCTCCTTTTTTGTGGATCGGTATTACGTTTGCAATTCTCCAGTCTGTCGGTACAACCCGTGTCAAGAGACTGTTGCATGATCTTGGTTAGCGGTTTGTAAATAACTTCTTTCATTTCTTTGAGTACTATTGGGATGATCTCATCTGGCCCAGGGGATTTGTTTATTTTAAGAGCTCCTAGTCCCTTTAACACTTCTGCCTCTGTTATGCTAAAGTTATTTAAAATTGGATAGGAACAGGTCGGCATGTGGGGCATGTTGTTCGTGTCCTCCTTTGTAAAAACCTGTGAAAAGTAATCATTTAATATATTTGCTATTTTTTTCTTCTTCTATGATGTTGCCATTTGTGTCTCTTAGACATTTAACCTCCTCTTTGAATGTTCTCTTGCTTTTATAATATTGGAAAAATATTTTGGAATTGGTTTTTGCCCCCTTAGCAATATTGATTTCTATCTCTCTCTTGGCCTTTCTAACTTCCTTTTTGACTTGTGTTTGCAGTTCCAAGTACTCTTTCTGTGTACTTTGTTTTTGGTCCCTTTTAAACACTCTGAAAAGTGCCTTTTTTCACTGAATAATTTTTTTAATTGATCTATTAAACCATTTTGGCCATTTTGTTTTAGATTTAGATTTGTCTATTTTTGAGATGTAATTGTTTTGCACCTCTAGTAGTACATTTTTAAAAAAACAGCCATCCTTTTTCTGAGGATGTTTTCTCTATTTTACTCCAATCTACTTCTGTTAATCTCTGTTTCATACCTTCATAGTTTGCTTTTCTAAAATTGTAAACCTTAGCTTTAGTCATTACTTTTGGGGTTTTAAAAAATACTTCAAATGAGACCATGTTGTGGTCTGAGTTTGCCAATGGCTCTCTGACCTCTGTTTTAGTTATTCTGTCTTCGTTATTTGAAAAGACTACATCAAGGCATGCCTCCCCTGTAGTCGGTGCCTTGACAATTTGTGTTAGGAAGAAGTCATTTGTCATTTCCACCATTTCAATTTCGTCCGTCGTGCTCCCCACCGGGTTCTCCCATTTTATACGGGGGAAGTTGAAATCCCCCATTAGTATGGCTTCTCCTTTTCTACACGCATTTCGAATGTCATTGTACAACAGATTATTTTGCTCAGCGTCTGAGTTTGGCGGTCTATAGCATGCTCCTATTATTATGCCCTTTGAATTTGTGTCCATTATTCTGACCTATATTGATTCTGCATTGTTTTCTTTGTCCAGATTTAACACCTGTGCTTCAAGACTATTTCTTATGTATAGTGCTACCCCTCTGCCTCTTCTGTCTTCCTTCCTAGCTCTCTGAATTTGTTTTGCAGGGATCTAGGCCTGTCTCTTACAATGTTGATTGTATCGATGTGGATGACTACTACCGGGTCTTCTGCTGTTCGTTCTAGGAGCCTGTCCACCTTCTCAGTGATGTGCTTGACAGAGGCTCCTGGAAGGCAGCACACTGTTGTAGTAAGGGGGTCCAAACTGCGAACTGAACTTGCTGTTTTCTTAATATGGAGTCCCCAACAATCATAACCTCCCTTCTTTTTGCTGCCTGGCCAGCACTATTTATAGAGTCCTGGATGTTGTTCCTTTCATTCTCTAAATGTTGAAGTGGTTCAAATTTGTTGGATGTTTGGATTTCTGGTGGTTGTGCTTGATGAAGTTTCTTTTTTTACCTGCTTCTGCCTATCTGAAACCAGCTGTTTCGACTCTCTTCCATCTCCCTGGTGGCTTTCAGTCTGCTAGGGGTGCAGACTTCCATGAATTGTGGGTGTGTCAGCTCCTCAAGCTCCTGTTGCTGTATCATTTCCTCCAGCTCCTTTTCTAACAGACTTACTCGTTGAAGGAAGTCCTGGATCTTGCGGCACTTTACACAAACTTGGTTGAGCTCTGTTGGGTTTTCTTGGATTTCAGACATCATGCAGTTGTCACAGATTACTGGCTTGAAGACCATGTATTATTATTATTATTATTTTTATTTTTTTTGGAAGTTCAGTTTAGCTTCTGCAGCTGTCAACCTGCTTTCAAATTGCTTCTATCTGCGCTGTACTCGTCCTCGGCTGTACTTCTCCCACGCTGTCGCCGCACTCGCTGTCACTCTGAACACTGGCTGCCTTTTGTTTGTTTCTTCTTGTACTGCGGGATTCGCCCCTCCCCCGTGTCTCGGAATTTGAATCAGCTGCTCCAAGTTTCAGCTTGTTATCAGAAAAAGACATGCAGCTGTTAGACTATAAGCTGCATTGTTTTCTGATTAAAGCAATTCAAGATGTAATTTAAAGATGTAATTCCTCCTTTCTGCTTCTAACTGCGCTGTACTTGTCCACGACTGTACTTCTCCCACGCTGTCGCTTCCACAACAAATATATTCAAGGAACAAAAGCAATGCTGTAACAACATACCCTGCAGCACGAGGGGGTGTTTTAATGCCAGTGGGATGTAGTGCAAAGTGGCATGGGCATCCACAAAATTCATTCTAAGGGGGGGGGGGGGCAAAGGTGTTCAGGTAACATGGTTTTGTATTGCATAATAATTCTTCTAAGCCTCATTTACATGAACAACTCAGACTTAAGCTAAAATCCAATGAAAACCAATACTGTAAATGTGCCTCCATTGGAGAGTGGGGGGGGTCTGTTCGTAATTTTATTTAAATATAGATACTCTGAAATCATATCCTGCGAAGGAATAAATTACAAAAATAAACCTTTGCAGAGTGGAGCTTTGAGAGAGTAGCTCATACCCAAACGGTAAAGAACAGTGGTAACCCGAGCCTCCATATGGACTCCGATTATCAAATTCAGACTAACGAACGTCAAGAAATACAGATTAACATTGTTTAATCTAATTAGTAATAAGGTGCCTGACTGGTTCGGGTTTCTTTGTGCTCCTGGTTGTTTGAAAGTGTCAGTTATTATTAGTAGTAAGGTGCCTGACTGGGTCGGGTTTCTTTGCGCTCCTGGTTGTTGGAAAGTGTCAGTTATTATTAGTAGTAAGGTGCCTGACTGGTTCGGGTTTCTTTGCGCTCCTGGTTGTTGGAAAGTGTCAGTTATTATTAGTAGTAAGGTGCCTGACTGGTTCGGGTTCTTTGTGCTCCTGGTTGTTTGAAAGTGTCAGTTATTATTAGTAATAAGGTGCCTGGCTGGTTCAGGTTTCTTTGCGCTCCTGGTTGTTGGAAAGTGTCAGTTATTATTAGTAATAAGGTGCCTGGCTGGTTCAGGTTTCTTTGTGCTCCTGGTTGTTGGAAAGTGTCAGTTATTATTAGTAATAAGGTGCCTGGCTGGTTCAGGTTTCTTTGCGCTCCTGGTTGTTGGAAAGTGTCAGTTATTATTAGTAATAAGGTGCCTGACTGGTTCGGGTTTCTTTGCGCTCCTGGTTGTTGGAAAGTGTCAGTTATTATTAGTAGTAAGGTGCCTGACTGGTTCAGGTTTCTTTGTGCTCCTGGTTGTTGGAAAGTGTCAGTTATTATTAGTAATAAGGTGCCTGGCTGGTTCAGGTTTCTTTGCGCTCCTGGTTGTTTGAAAGTGTCAGTTATTATTAGTAGTAAGGTGCCTGGCTGGTTCAGGTTTCTTTGTGCTCCTGGTTGTTTGAAAGTGTCAGTTATTATTAGTAGTAAGGTGCCTGACTGGTTCAGGTTTCTTTGCGCTCCTGGTTGTTTGAATGTGTCAGTTATTATTAGTAGTAAGATGCCTGACTGGTTCGGGTTTCTTTGTGCTCCTTGTTGTTTGAATGTGTCAGTTATTATTAGTAGTAAGGTGCCTGGCTGGTTCAGGTTTCTTTGCGCTCCTGGTTGTTTGAATGTGACAGTTATTATTAGTAGTAAGGTGCCTGACTGGTTCAGGTTTCTTTGTGCTCCTGGTTGTTTGTAAGTGTCAGTTATTATTAGTAGTAAGGTGCCTGACTGGTTCAGGTTTCTTTGTGCTCCTGGTTGTTTGTAAGTGTCAGTTATTATTAGTAGTAAGGTGCCTGGCTGGTTCGGGTTCTTTGTGCTCCTGGTTGTTGGAAAGTGTCAGTTATTATTAGTAGTAAGGTGCCTGGCTGGTTCAGGTTTCTTTGTGCTCCTGGTTGTTTGAATGTGTCAGTTATTATTAGTAATAAGGTGCCTGACTGGTTCGGGTTCTTTGCGCTCCTGGTTGTTTGTAAGTGTCAGTTATTATTAGTAGTAAGGTGCCTGACTGGTTCGGGTTCTTTGCGCTCCTGGTTGTTTGAAAGTGTCAGTTATTATTAGTAGTAAGGTGCCTGACTGGTTCAGGTTTCTTTGCGCTCCTGGTTGTTTGAATGTGTGAGTTCTTTAACGTTGCGCTGCCTTTCTCTCCCTGTAGTCTGCACACTGAACGTACAAGTTATTTCCCACCAGCGAAAAAAACAAAAAAAGGTCCTGCCCAAGAATCTCTGCACAGTAAGCTTGTTATCCTTTTGGTCAGCTTAGTGTGCTTTCCTATAGCTTTCAAAAACATGATATCATCACCCGAATAGATGACTCCTCTGTACCATTGCGTACCAATAACTGAGACAGTGAAGGTAGGGCTAAGGAAAGGGTTTAAAAATAACTAACAGATAGATTATTTAAGATGTGTAAAGTAAATTACTAACAATTTATTAAGATGGGGTCATTTTATATGCATTCTGAGAACAAAAAAGTTCAAAGGTCAAATTACAGGGTAATGCATTGTAACAAGACCAATATCTATTTACATATTTGTTCTTAACCAATTTTTTTTTTCTGTAAAAGTTACATTGAATTTTGTTTTGTGAACTTTAGCAAAAGCATACCTCATTGGTTTTTGCATAAAAATCTGAGAAAAACCTTTTTTTTAAATATATAAATGTGCCTCCTTTCTTTAGCATTCTGTGGCATACAGAAAAAAATGTAATGTGGTGACCTTTCAAATTTATAGCTTTAAAACATTTCTTTACATCTATTCTTTGAAACAAAACAAAAAAATGTGTGTCTTCTGGCACACTATTAAGATATAATGAATTATATGCAGTAAAAAGCACTCGTGAGTAAGGGTCAGTCAGCACACGGATTTCCTACAAGAAATCACTTTTTAGGAATTCAGAATTGTTCTCTATATCTGTGTGCCTCATAGTTACTCTGTCAACTTCCTCTGCTGGCACATGTGTGATTGAGGATGTTTTTCTAAATGGAATGAGGTTTAAAAAACATTTGGAAGCAAACTTTCCTTTCACTCTGAGCGCTGGCATTTTCTTCGCATGCGCTGTCAGAACTGCCTTAAATGATGCAAAACAAGATGCAAAACGTATGCAAATGGTAATGCTTCGTCATGCACGCATGACCATTCCTTCGCCCTGCCTTAAATTAACACATTATTCATCTCAGGAGTCATTTACTAGCATCTGTGTTTTTGTTGTGTTTAGCTGTAACTCCTCTTTTAAATGACCCAGAGCACTGTTTAATGTGTTTTGGTTTCTGAATTAAAATAGAGAAACTGTTATTTGTGACATTAATTTATAAAGGAGAGGCAAAAGGTCAGAAGAAAACACTGAAAGCCAGAAGCCCTAATGTGTGGGCAGGTTTATAGTGCTTGCTGGGTCAAAAAAGTCTCCACAAGGAAGGAAATTCTGACAAGACTTATGAGAACACAAACCAAGTCCTTGTAGTGTTTAAACAGATATTAAACAGTCATTATTGTTTTTTAAAACAAACTAAAAGTGCCCACATGTTTTGTTTGTTGTTGATTTTCACCCTTTGTGGAGTTTTGTTTGACAGGAGTTAGGAATAGTAAATAAAAATATAGTGAGAGTCAATGTAAAGTCCTCATACACATTATAAACAAATGTGTGTGTGTGCGTGTGTGCGTGTGTGCGTGCGTGCGTGTGTGTGTATAACTCGTCTCGACATGTTTATTTAAAAAAAAACTTAACTGAATATACATTTTAAAAAAATGCAACACAGATCTAAAGATCAGTCTATTAATTTTCCTGAAAAACACTGTACAACTATTGTTTTTTTTGTAAATTCAGATTCCCCCCTTACACCTACCTGCGGACGCCTTTGCAAAGTGGTTTTTTCAAAGCATTATTCAAATGAACAAACCAATAGTTGGTTGCGTGCGTGTCCAGCCCAAGCCTTTCCATTCAATTCAATGATGCCAACTGTGAAAAAGAGAGAAAGAGTCGAGGCTGTAAATCTCCCTCCTGACCAGAAAGGGCGTGGTGTAAGGTGACCGGTATGCTTCCTCGTAGACTGGTCGACTCGACAGTGGGCGGAAACAACAAGTCGGTCAGCTTGGCGGAAGTGCGTAGCGGCACGTACACAAGACGAATCCCTTGCGATCGGCTAGGGGGCAGACAGCGATTGGAGAAAGGCTGTCGCAGGGCTGATTACAGGGAGGAGTTGGGTAGTACAAAGGAGAGGCTGCTACATGAGTACTGCCCCTACACTGAATGTGTAATATGAGGGCACGTATGCACAGAGCACAGTTCCGTGCACAGAGGACTGTGGTTACTGGAGTGTTATTGTTTGTTTTGTTTTGGGACTGCAAGCCGTCATGTTGTGCTTCCACTATATCATTGCTGGTATAGGGGCGACTTGCTTTTGTTTAAAGAATCTTTTGTTTTTGTTCAATTAAATAAAAACAGATGTTTTATGAGTAAAACCATTGTTGTTATTGTTCCTTTCACCACTCACCATCCTTGTCACATGTTCAGAAGAGGGATACAATGGACCCAGCAGTTATGGCAGCCATGATGGAGGTGCAGGAACAGAAGATAGAAACAATGATGGAGAGGATGACGGCGATGTTTCTGGCAGCCCAGCTGCGGAGGGAACTGGCAACAGAACAAGTGGTGCAGCCACCCAAACCCAAGGTGGTGAAGATGTCGCTTGAGGATGACCCCGAGGCCTATTTAGTGGCGTTTGAACAGCAGGTCAGCCACATGGCCTCAGGAGTGGTGGGCCACCCAGCTGGGCCCCAATCTGATTGGGGAGGCCCAGGCGGCCTATCAAGCCCTGTCACATGAGGCCGCATTGGACTACGACCTCTGAAACAGGCCATACTCCAGCGGCTTGATATCACGGAGGGGACGCACCGCCGTTGGTTCTGGGAGTACCAGCGACCCCCAGGACTGCGACCCCGCGTGGTGGACCAACAGCTGGTGGACCAGCTGACCTGATGCCTCTGCCCCGGCACTCGCACGGCAGAAGAAGTCACCAAGCTCATCGCTATCGAGCAGTTCATGCAGGTGTTGGGCCGGCCACCCGGAACTGGGTCAGTCGCCACTGCTGTAAGGAAATTTGATAGTCTATATTAATATTTGGGATGTATGATACTTTCAATGGAGAGATATTGAGCACAGAGTTTAAGTGGGATATTTTGGAATGCAGGGTCTGCCTCAATAAATTACAGTTTGGCTAGAGAGAGAGCAAATATGACCATTTATGGGCATTTGTGGAAAGGGTCTCTGTTCTGCTATGTTTTGGTTGCATGGGGGGATGGGAGAATCTCATAGATAAGAGATGCAGAGGAATGTTTGTGAGGCTTGGGGACTGGCCACGTACACAGGTTTAGGTGGGGAAGGGTCTCAAATGATGTAATTATATGGGAGTGTTCTATGTAATTAAAAAGTGATTGCAGCCATTGTCTGTTGCACAGATTCCATCCGCTGTGACCCAGTGCATTTGTCTCTGCTTTCTTCCAATAGTTCTATTCTTGTATTTCACCAATAAACATATTTTTGGCTTCACTAATATTGTTTTTCAGGTTTCATCAACTTTTCCTTACACCACCCCACCACGCTGGACGCCACGGTTAACTTGGCTGAGGGCTATGAAAACTTGTTGCCCACACCGTTGCCGTCTCCACTGCCTGTAGCACCAGTGTCTCCATCCACCAGACCCAGGATGGGGTCCCTGCTCACACTAGCCTCCTTCACCCCCGGACCAACACCCCCTCATCACCCAATGGGTGATCTTGCTTGTCACGAATTCTGCGTGTTCAGATTTCTTCACATACTCTTTTTATTTGTTCAGCACTCTTATCTCAGGGGAGACGTTAGGAGGACAGAGATGTTATTACTCCTAGTGGGGTATTTGTTCATGCACTGGACCCGCAATATATCCAGATGACTAATGTAGTACCCAAGAAATTCACAGACTCATGTATATAAAGTGTTTTTTACGAATCAGAGTATGATCAGTACTCATTCGGTTTATTAACGGTTAAATATTGGATTGAGTAGCTACAGGCTACTTCATATCCCCAGCTGACAGACGCTCTGGGCAGTCCAGTGTCTTAACAGATATTAACGTTAACACTTTAATACATTTAAATGTATTCGCAAGGCCGGCAAGCAGGCCAAGAACACACCACCCAAAGCACCCAATGGTATATTTCAGCACATTCAACAAAATATTCTCATTTCTAAAACATAGTGTGAGTCCTCTATAGCAATGCATGCAATACATGTGAGATAAAATAATAATTGATTAATGCTTATCCTCTAATATAAATCGTAAAAGAATATGGTTGTCTTCACCAGGCAAATGAAACTGAGTTCAATCAGCTCAACTGTGTAGGTCTGCAGACAATGGACCACATCACCCTGTCAGTGCTCCATTGTAATTACTTAGGAGTTATATAGGTTTTTCATCTCATTGGAATACATGGGACGCCTCAATTAAATCCAATCATTAATCTGTTGAGACAGCTCTTATCCTCTTTACAAATAATAGTTTTCAAAAAGATCCGGACCAACTTTTCAGAACTAATTTATGTACCAATAAATTCAAGACTTCATATTTGTCCAACTCCAAATCTATGATCTCATTCCTTGTTTTCCTCCGAGCCCCTCCTTTATCTGAAAAGTCAAGTGAACCAAGGTTCCCAGGATCTTGGTTTATAATATAATATAAAAACACTACTGTTATATGTGCATGCAAACACTATTCTTATATGTGTTATATATGAGAGATGTTCTTAATATGTGACATCATCTTCTAATTGATTATATTTTGCTAAATTAAAGGTATATGTTTCTTTTAACCTCATACTGTGTTTCATCATGTTTTTAATGAGTCAGTTTTGATTCCATATACCATTGTCTAACAGAGTATTTGACAAAAGATTGCCTTATACAATATTCAAGTCAATTAAAAGATGCACTAACCAGGCTCTGACCTGTACCTGACTCTGAGAATATGCTATTGCAAGCAATTTCCACAGTCTCTTGTTTCTTCAAGGCCAAAGTCTGTGCAAACACTTTTTAGATAAATGACCTATCCATGTCTGTTATGCCATAATTTTCGTATATTATTCCAAGATATATTCTTATCTGTGCTAAACCACTAATTCCATAAACCTTAACACTCCCAATCTATAAGACTTGCAGCTTCGCTGGAGTGGAATGTAAGAAGACCCCTCCTTTCTCTACAGCCCGTACATTTTGATAAGGAGAGAGGCCCCTTTTTCAAGGCAGCAGTTTCAAAGAACCACATTATAATGACTCCATTTACCATCATTAGACAAGAGTATAGTGGATCAACAACAAGGCACATTATAGTATATTATTACAAACTAACACAAAAACATAGCACAATACCTTTTACATTCTGTAATACAATGGATATTATAATGTTTAAAGGTCTTTTTGTTTAATAGAAGGAGAAAGAGACTGTACCACTTCCCCAATTAATTAAATCGAATACTGCTCCAGCTTTTAATCTTTTTATCACTACAGTAAAGTCATGAACAGGCAATAACACTCATCAGTTTAAATAATATGTTTTCTTATTATAGCAAATACTTAAAACATATTATTAATCTTATGAAATCAAATAGATATTTTTAGTTTCAAATATCGTGCTCTCTAAAAAAGGGTTAATCATTGATTTTATTAATTTAAAATACCTTTGTGTCTAATTTCTATTCTTTGACCATTATAAACTATGAACAGTGTCAATTAGCACTGAATCTTCTTTTAACTATAAATGTGGCATTATAAGATAAACTTTTAATTAATTTACTTCAGTTTAACAATTGCTCCTAGAATTTATATCACTTTATTTCTCTGGTGATTCCCTCTAAGATTTAAATGGAAATACAGGTCAGTATAAATGCATTCAACTTGTATATATTCTACAATGACTGAACTAAGCTCGACCCTGTCCTTTGTTCATACAAAATCCAGCGAAACAGGTTTTTTCTTAAGACTTTGGCTGCTAAGTTTTAATGTTGATTTATATGTTGCAAAGAATCCCTTTCTTATTTTGTTTTTGGAAACATAAATTTATAGGTGTGATTAACATCCACTTTTTAGCGGAATGGTGCTGTTTATCAAGCGTCATGCTTTCTTAAGATTAGATATACAAACAGTAAATCGTTTGTTATATATTTTCTTAGAAATTCCCAGATTACTAAATCCTTAATTAATTTCTTGTCAAAAACAACGAGTGGACTGACCTATTTCATGGAGCAAGAGATCCATCTACTGACAATTCAAGGATACTCTCTCTTTATCCTTCCTTCCAAAAAAAACTCTAACCCTTCATTTTTATATCAAAGTACATTCCATATTTGAAATCGCCTAGTACATGTCCAGCATATCCACACATTCCCAGCAGGATTCAGCTTCTGTACCAGGTTCAGCTCTAGTTGGTTCCATAAGATGTCCCTTGATCCAAAGTTTCTCCATCACAGGTGTGGATTTCCATGGTCTGACTTCATTCCTATAAGATACTTGGACACGTTTAGCTGTACATATTATTTCTATATATTTCCTTCTGTTCACACAGGGTCATTTTGCAAGGTATGCCCTCCATCCAGAATACTAAAGGAAGTCAAAACTCACTGTTATTCATATTTTCGGGCACTCAGTCGTTGCCTTGCCCTACATCATCAATTGGTAGACTTAACATAACTGAATCTGAATCAGTTGATGAACCGTGCACTGTAGCTTACTGAGATCCTCCATGCAAAGGAGTCCAGTGTTTTACTACATGGAATAACTAGTTCAGCGTCACCTGCGATACGCTCCACAACAATGGAGGCCAAGGTCGTCCCCCGGCTGGCATGAGGTCGTCCACGTCGCACAGAGCTGCCCAGCGACTATGGAGTGTGGTCTGACCTCACACTTCTATTCACCGTCACCAGGTAAATCCAGGGGTAATGATTGGGAGGGGCCATGTATTGTTGATGTATGGGTTGGTGAAGTGAGCACCCACGCATTAGTGGACTCAGGGTGCGGTCAAACTTTGATTGAAAAGGCTCTCTTGGTGGGGGTGACCTGGTGGTCACTGGGTCTGTGGTCATCTCCTGCATCCATGGAGATAAAAGGGCATATCCCAGTTATTTTAGGTCAAGACGGGCCTCATTTTGACACAGCAATTACCAAAACAGTAGAGCCAGTCTCTGTTGACACCATTGGGACAGTGGGAGAAATGATTGGTCAAATTTTACCACTGCATGCTGATCTGTTCCATTCCTGGTTCCACCCAAAGAAAACAAAAAGAGAGAGACGGGAGGACAAATGGGAAGGACTGTCAAAAAACAAGGTTGGGGGTTGGTCGAGGAATCTTCAAGTTCTGTAAAATGCAAGGGAGCCTGTGGGGGCAGGTTACTGAGCCACCTAGTGCTGAAGCTACAATAGGTCCGCTAGATATCCTGAAATTCTGGGAACGAGATGTGGAACTAGCATGGGATCAAAAAAATGACCCCACGCTGGCCCATATCTGGGGCAGGTTCGGTCTATCGAGGGAAAGGAGGTCGACGTCAACCTGCCACTCACATGAAAACATAAGAAAGTTTACAAACGAGAGGAGGCCATTCAGCCCATCTTGCTCGTTTGGTTGTTAGTAGCTTATTGATCCCAGAATCTCATCAAGTAGCTTCTTGAAAGATCCCAGGGTGTCAGCTTCAACAACATTACTGGGGAGTTGGTTCCAGACCCTCACAATTCTCTGTTCAAAAAAGTGCCTCCAATTTTCTGTTCTGAATGCCCCTTTATCTAATCTCCACTTGTGACCCCTGGTCCTTGTTTCTTTTTTCAGATCAAAAAAGTCCCCTGGATTGACATTGTCTATACCTTTTAGGATTTTGAATGCTTGACTCAGATCACCGCGTAGTCTTCTTTGTTCAAGATGTGGAGGGAATTTATATTTTCTGAATATTTGTATATCTAATATTTAATGCTTAATCTGCAGGGAGCATTTGCGTTGATAGTATAAGTTTGCATTTGAAAGTTTCTAGCTGAGCAAATATCAGATGGAACATTTGAGGTTTTCCTAACAGAAGTAAACCAGACATCTCCATCCTGACGCAGACTCAGGAGGCGCAATAAGATGTCTGGCAGATAGCCAGAAGTAACATGTGTCTAGTTTAGATACAAAGAGAGGTGGAAGTAAGTTTGTATGTGCGGGTAAGGTGTGAGCTAGGTGTGAGTGTAAGATTGGAGGCCCATGATGTTTGTGTATAAATATATGTGTTTTTATTAATTAAGTATTTGCTTATAAGTTTTCATTTTATTCCATATATAGAATATTGCTTCGGCTTAGGACTCAGGGCGCAGTTCCGCTTTAATGAGTCTGTAAGATGTGTTTTTACTTCTGCAAAATCATGGCATGATCCGGCAGCAAAAGGTTAAACAACAGAAACTAGAATAGAGAACAAGGCCTAAACCGCACGAATACATGCAGGAATGAACATACACTGACAGTACTGGGTAACAAGACAAAAACTATGAAAAGCAACTCCTTTTAAGGAAAGTCTCTGTTCATCCTATATGACGTTGTAACAGGGCGAGCAGACCTGTACATTGATTTGTTTATTTTATTTTAGAACGGGGTCTCCCTCTGCCCCTGTGTTATTTTGTATTTGTTTATTATGATTTATTTATTGTATTTATGACGTTGTAGCCGTGTGTTTTTAGTTTGTTAGTTTGTGTGGATGGGAAGCCCCATCCACAGCATTAATTAGTAAACTAAGAAGGTGGCCATCTCCCGAATTAATTAAGTGATTAATTTTGTTGCTAATCGGGAGATGGTCACCTGACTATAAAAAGCCTGCAGCGCTCCAGCTCGCGGTGGGTGTTCAAGAGGAGGAACGAGAGCGGAGAGAGAGAGCGAGCGAAAACGAAAGTAAACTTAAAAGAAACTCCAGGATCAGTGAAGGCTACTGCCTAGCCTTGCCTGAATAATTTATTGTTTATTTTGTGTACGAGATTTGTTTTGTTTACCTTTTTTATTTCGCTCTGTGAGCAAGTGTTTTTTGTTCGAATATTTATTTTATTTTTGTTGTATTAAAAATAAAAAGGGCAGCCAGCCGATTCTTTCTTTTTAACTGCAGTCCTTGGTGTCAGTATTTTTCCCTTCCTGCTTCTGCCTGACGTCACCGCCCAGTCACCCTGTCACAGATGTCAGTGTACGTATAAATCTCTCTGTATTCGGCTGATAGTCAAGTCAGAATTGTGTTTTGAATGCATTTGCTGGCTCCCTTTGCGCATCGTATTAAAGATTATAAGACCACTGTTCCAAGCTTCGTGTGTCGAATTCTTACAAAAAACCCCACTACAAAGACTGAATAGATTCAATTCTTTTAGCCTGTCTGTATACGACATGCCTTTTAAACCTGGGATAATTCTGGTTGCTCTTCTTTGCACTCTTTATAGAGCAGCAATATCCTTTTTGTAACAAGGTGACCAGAACTGAACACAATATTCTAGATGAGGTCTTACTAATGTATTGTAAAGTTTTAACATTACTTCCCTTGATTTAAATTCAACACTTCTCACAATATATCCGAGCATCTTGTTGGCCTTTTTTTATAGCTTCCCCACATTGTCTAGATGAAGACATTTCTGAGTCAACATAAACTCCTAGGTCTTTTTCATAGATTCCTTCTTTAATTTCACTATCTCCGATGTGATATTTATAATGCACATCTTTATTGCCTGCGTGCAGTACCTTACACTTTTCTCTATTAAATGTCATTTGCCATGTGCCTGCCCAGTTCTGAATGCTGTCTAGATCATTTTGAATGACCTTTGCTGCTGCAACAGTGTTTGCCACTCCTCCTATTTTTGTGTTGTCTGCAAATTTAACAAGTTTGCTTACTATACCAGAATCTAATCATTAATGTAGAATAGAAAGAGCAGAGGACCTAATACTGATCCCTGTGGTACACCACTGGTTTCGTCGAACCATTTTGAGGTTTCTCCTCTAATCAGTACTTTCTGTTTTCTACATGTTAATCATTCCCTAATCCATGTGCATGCATTTCCTTGAATCCCTACTGTGTTCAGTTTGAGAATTAATCTTTTATGCGGGACTTTGTCAAAAGCTTTCTGGAAATCTAAATAAACCATGTTGCATGCTTTGCAATTATCCATTGTCGATGTTGCATCCTCAAAAAAATCAAGCAGGTTAGTTAGACACGATCTCCCTTTCCTAAAAACCATGCTGACAGTCTCCCAGTATACTGTTATCATATAGGTAATTTTCCATTTTATTATAGTTTCCATAAGTTTACATATAATAGAAGTCAGGCTTATTTACCTAGTTTGGTTTTGACTCCTTTTTTGTGGATCGGTATTACATTTGCAATTCTCCAGTCTGTCGGTACAACCCCTGTGTCAAGAGACTGTTGCATGATCTTGGTTAGCGGTTTGTAAATAACTTCTTTCATGTCTTTGAGTACTATTGGAAGGATCTCATCCGGCCCAGGGGATTTGTTTATTTTAAGAGCTCCTAGTCCCTTTAACCCTTAGCGGTCCATTTAATCAGCACGTGTCATGCTCGTCAGGTCCAATTTATTTTCACACGGGCAGTTTATTGTAGTCGCGCTGTTTAAAAGTATTTTTTTTAACAGTAAAACAGGTTTAAAAGTCACTGCATATGAACAGGACACTTAGTACTGCATCTCCAGCAACCCCCCCCCCCCCCACCCCACCCCTAGTTCACCATATTTTTCAAATAACTCGTAATAATAGTACATACTGATAAATCATCTCTTGATCACTCGTTTTATCACCAAACTCCTCAATAATGCGATCCAAGTCGCTATTTTATTACTATAACATCTCATAAAGCTCTGCAAATGTCTGTGTTATTTTTTGAGCGCTGGATGCGGAAGCAGCTATCTTGTTTGTTTATGTCCGTGTTATCTCTGTGATGCTGGGTCTATCAGTACTCATGAGATACGCCCTTTTTTTCGGCTTCTCTCGGCTCCTACCGGTCTCACTCGGCCATTGAATGGTTTTCTCAGCTTTTTCCGGAGAAAAACACGACTAGAGACCTGCTTATTGCGTCTTTTTGATGATGTCAGACAGGGTCTGACATTGGACCGGAAAGGGAAAATTGCGATGTCGGACCAGGTCCGACATAGGATCGGAAAGGGTTAAACCATTTTGGCCATTTTGTTTTAGATTTCGATTTGTCTGCTTTTGGGGTGTAATTGTTTTGCGGCTCGAGTACTACATTTTTTAAAAAAAACAGCCATCCTTTTTCTGTGGATGTTTTCTCTATTTTACTCCAATCTAGATCATAAGAACATAAGAAAATTTACAAACGAGAGGAGGCCATTCAGCCCATCTTGCTCGTTTGGTTGTTAGTAGCTTATTGATCCCAGAATCTCATCAAGCAGCTTCTTGAAAGATCCCAGGGTGTCAGCTTCAACAACATTACTGGGGAGTTGGTTCCAGACCCTCACAATCTACTTCTGTAAGTTTCTGTTTCATACCTTCATAGTTTGCTTTTCTAAAATTGTAAACCTTAGCTTTAGTCATTACTTTTGGGATTTTAAAAAACACTTCAAATGAGACCATGTTGTGGTCTGAGTTTGCCAATGGCTCTCTGACCACTGTTTTAGTTATTCTGTCTTCATTATTTGAAAAGATTAAATCAAGGTATGCCTCCCCTCTAGTCGGTGCCTTGACAAATTGCGTTAGGAAGCTGTTATTTGTCATTTCCACCATTTCAATTTCATCCGTCGTGCTCCCCACTAAGTTTTCCTATTTTATATGGAAAATTTTGAAATCCCCCATTAGTATGGCTTCATCTTTGCTACACGCATTTCTAATGTCATTTTATAACAGATTATTTTGCTCGGCGTCTGAATTTGGCGGTCTATAGCATGCTCCTATTATTATTATGCCCTTTGAATTTTTGTCCATTATTCTGACCCATATTGATTCGGCATTGTTTTCTTTGTTCAGATTTAACACCTGGGCCTCTTCTGTCCTGCCTGTCTTTCCTATACAGTGTGTACCCACTAATATTATATTTGTCTCCATCACTCTCAGACAACCAAGTTTCTGTAACACCTATCACATCGTAGTTACTTGTTAGTGCAGTAGCTTCAAGTTCTAACATTTTGTTTCTGAGACTTCTAGAATTAAGATAAATTCATTTAATAGTTGTCTTACCTGAGTTGTTGCCCTTGTTATTATGTGGTCTCCCTTCTGTTTTTTTGTTTTCTCCCCCCTTCCTTTCTAGTTTAAATGCTTCTGGACCTCCTCAAGGATTCTTTCTCTGAGTAGATTGGTTCCCTTTCTGTTTAAGTGCAGTCTGTCCCACCTATATAGATAGTCCTTGTTGTAGAATGTGCTCCAATGTTCAAGAAAGGTGAAGCCTTCCTGTGTGCACCACGATTTCAGCCATGCATTTTGATTTTGTATTTCCAGCTGTCCATATGGTCCTTTGCAAGGTGCCGGCAGTATCCCAGAAAATACCACAGTTTTGGTCTTGTGTTTTAATTTCCTTCCTAGCTCTCTGAATTTGTTTTGCAGATATCTTGGCCTGCCTCTTCCAATGTTGTTTGTACCGATGTGGATGACTACTACCGGGTCGTCTGCTGTTCATTCTAGGAGCCTGTCCATGTTCTCAGTGATGTGCTTGACAGAGGCTCCTAGAAGGCAGCACACTTTTGTAGTAAGGGGGTCCAAACTGCGAACTGAACTTGCTGTGTTTCTAAGTATGGAGTCCCGAACAATCATGACCTCCCTTCTTTTTGCTTTCACATTGTTGTCAGGCATCTACTATATAGAGTATCCCAAATTATGAGCACAAGCCAGATTGTAACACAATTACTAATTTCCAAATCTTTTCAATGTGAGATCATGTGGTTGGCTCACAATGTCCCGTGTTCGGGCCATTTAGGTAGCGACAAGACTCGGGAACGAATATTGGTTCGATTTTATTGGGAGGGAGTTTATAATGTGGTGACGTGGTGAACTAAAAAGGGATTTTCAAGAGCACTTCAGATTACAAGGTATGACCTGGCATGTTATTACATTGTAACAGCTGGTTAAGTGTTCATAATCAATGCTCTTTCACAGTAACTACTGTGATATTACATGGAAAACAATAGCAGCCAGGTACAGAAGCGGTGCATTGTGGGAGGGTGTGTGAGATTCACTACACACATGTGAGACAGGGAGTTTGTAATTGACAATGCCGCTCAGGCGCGCACATTCATTCTGTTCTGCACCCCGGTGGGGTGGCTCCAGGAATGCATCGGGGAGGTTTACCAACAATGGTATTCCTGCCCAGGATGTGGAGACAGCTTCTATTATAGAAATAATAATCCAGGGTGTGGAGACAGCTTCTATTATAGAAATAATAATCCAGGGTGTGGAGACAGCTTCTATTATAGAAATACTAATCCAGGGTGTGGAGACAGCTTCTATTATAGAAATAATAATCCAGGGTGTGGAGACAGCTTCTATTATACAAATAATAATCCAGGGTGTGGAGACAGCTTCTATTATACAAATAATAATCCAGGGTGTGGAGACAGCTTCTATTATACAAATAATAATCCAGGGTGTGGAGACAGCTTCTATTATACAAATAATAATCCAGGGTGTGGAGACAGCTTCTATTATACAAATAATAATCCAAAATGCAAAGGAAAATAACACGAGAAAACAAATACTGTAAATTCAAAACTACAAAGATCTGCTTCCAGAAGTTTCTCGCAGCCTCTGCTAGTCCGCAAGGTGCAAAAATAAATTACAGTCCATTCTCCCCTCACTAAACTAGAACGGGGTTGCCCAAATTTTCCCTGAAGCGAACTATTAAATATACGTTCAGCGACTGTCTGTCTGTCAGTCTGGGTACGTGGAATTGTGCTGCCTCGCGGCGGTGCCCCTCCGCTGTCCTTCTTGACCTTTGCCTTTAAAGCGTGCCCCACACCTTTCAGCAAACCAGACACGTTTTCTTTTGTTGGTCTCTTTGGTTCTTTGCTTTACTCCCACTCTCTGAACAAGCCTCCTGCCGGCCTTTCTCCTGCACGAGCAAGACAGGGAGAATCACAGCAAGTTATTTTTATTGGCCGATTGTTCCCCCCAAGACACGCCTCCTGACCACTCAGAGAGAGCCAGACGACACACCCTCACCCAACCCCTCTGTGTCATCGCCATGATTGGCAGACGGTTCCAAGGTTGTCAACTCCCCCTGAAGGAATGCGCATGCGTCAGATAGCCAGCACAGACCTCACCCTGCTGCACCATGTAATTACATTGTAATAAGGGCAGCAGTATTGAGTGGTGGTTAGGGCTCTGGACTTGACCAGTGGGTCGTGGGTTCAATCCCAGGTGGGGACACTGCTGCTGTACCCTTGAGGAAGGTACTTTACCTAGATTGCTCCAGTAAAAACCCAACTGTATAAATGGGTAATTGTATGTTAAAATAATGTGTAAAAAAAATAAAATAAAATGTGATTGTATGTAAAAATAATGTGATATATTGTAACAATTGTAAGTCGCCCTGGATAAGGGCGTTGGCTAAGAAATAAATAATAATAATAATAACACACCAATTACCAATGAGTCCTGCTCTTTTACATAAAATAGTGTGTTATTACACTGGAAATGGCTAAGATAAAAAAAGTAAAACAACTATAAAACTAAGCTATTTTATAAAATATATTTTGAGTCTTGATTTAAACACAGTAAGAGTCCCAGCTTCCCTGACAGAAGAAGGCAGAGCATTCCACAATGTAGCAGCTCTGCCTATTATTATGTTTATTACCACTTCCTTTGTTCATTACCTTTTCAAACCTTTTCCCTGCACAGGTTCTTCTATTGAGGCAGAGGAGTCTGGAGAGAGTGTGGGATCAATAATAATGTGGCAGGAGACAGTCATAAAGGAGCACATTATATTGTATTAAAACACTAAGACAATGGAATGATTTAATGTTGCACTTCCCATTTACAATCACTAATCTTTTGATCATTAGTCATCTTGATTTAATCACAGAGTACTGTTTCACTTGTTTACCATCAACTGGATTATCACAGTTAGACAGTCTGAGTGCAGATAAGAATCACCTAATAGACCCATGGAAAGCTATTTTACAGAACATGCTTATAATCCACAGCATTCCAGATGCCCTCAAGTAGACTTTTAAAAAGCTTGTAGAGGGAGGCATCAGAGAACATTGTAAGTGTTTGAGTTGAATCTGTTGAACTCAATACAGGACACTTGACATGTTTCTGATGCTGATGTTAAACAGTGTGTCACTTCTCATGGGATTCATGGGGTTTAGTGGATTCACCAGGAATTCACTTGGAAATGTTTTCAGTGTCAATGTGCCTCCTGAACTCATTCCTTGTGTTCTTCACCAGTCCTTCATGTGTAATTAATGAACCTCACTCTAGTGTGCTGGCAGCACTAACCCCCCAATCATATGGACTCACAGCGGAGTTCACGGTTCAGCTCTCATATAGCTATTTATTTCTAACAGGATTTGCACGAAGGAAGGTGCTTTGCATACCTGTGCATACTTCATTGCTCAAACCCTTTTAACTGAAGACACACATTATTGTTCAATCACTGTTCAGACCTTTCAGAGCTCCTGAAACACACAAGAAAATGATGTCCTTGTTTCTCCTGGTTGGGACGCTTCTCATCATCTTTGCCCAGGGTAAGAGTGAAAGTGAAGATTTTAAACACACAGCAATGCATTGTTTACTGGGGGCAGTTGTTTGTGATTTAATACACAACCAATCAATTAGAGTTGTACTTTTGTTATGTTTTGTAATTTTATTTAAAGTTTTGTCATGTATAAGAATATAAATTGCATTTCCACATTAAAAATGATTAACTCCACCTTTTTCTTTTTGTTCCTCAGTCTCCAGTGGGCAGATCACTTTGACTCAGACTCCTTCAGCGCTCTCTTCTCTCCCTGGAGAAAAAGTCACCATCAACTGCAAAGCCAGCGTCTCCATGAGCAGCTACATAGCCTGGTACCTGCAGACACCTGGAGAAGCTCCTAAACTCCTGATCTATAGTGTAAGCACCCTTCAATCTGGGATCCCAGCTCGTTTCAGTGGCAGTGGATCTGGGACAGACTACACTCTGACCATCAGCGGTGTCCAGGCTGAAGATGCAGGAGATTACTACTGTCAGCAGAGTATAACCTCCAACACTGTGATACATTTCTGTACAAAAACCTCCCTCAGCTCTACAGGAACTGCTCTGGTTCATAAACAGTACCCACAGGGAGCTGAGGCGGATACCAGCTGCAGAGCTGCAGGCTTGTCAGACCGGTATGCTTTTGATTTTATTATAATAGGAGTGAGTACTGAACCTGACACTGAAACACATAGTGGTGATTACCCTGTTGCCAGGCTTGATCCTACCACGGTTTTTGAGATCTTACGAAGGCTTTTGACACAGTGGACTATGAACTGCTGGTGCTGGAGTTGGTTTATTCATCCTCTTCACAATGCTTTGGTTCATACTCACATGGTAGAACCCAATCTGTAACTTTGTCACTGGTCAAATCAAATGTACTGCCCATAAACCTTAGTGTTCCACTGGCTTATATCCTGGGTCCTCTTGTATTCTCATGTTTTGTGAATATGGTTACATCCATCTATATTGTGATGATATGGTTCTCTGTGTATCATCAGCATATTCTTCAATGAGATGTATTGCTACCTAAACAAAGGAGACTGTGTTCCTAAAGTCATTGTGTAAAGTGTGTTTAGCTATTTTATATGTGTTTTAAACATAGACTGATTAATATACATTCCTTTACTAACCCTAGTATGCAGTATTATATTAATTTAAATGAAACCTGTTCTGCTAATACTGTGTAACAAGGGGGTCAGCGCGAGGTGAAGAAGTACGGTGAAGCCAAAAGATGATACACATTACATACTATTGTACTAATTGACTTATTTCATCACTACTGTTAGAGGTAATAATTGTAGTCGCGACTATGCCACACTCTTTAGTTTTTAAATGGAGGTGAGAGATCCCCTAGAATATTTTAATTAATTGCCCCCAACCCCCAACCCCCAACCGCAACCCCAAACCCCCAACCCCAACCACAACCCCAACCACAACCCCTCCAACCCCAACCCTAAAGGCAAACCAGAATGAAGCAGTTCCACGCACACAGGCTCTTTTATTTGGAAGAGCAGATGGACACTCACCACACACAAAGGCTTGTTTAAAATAAAACACTTTATTGTTGTCACAGTACCATCCTAGTTAATAAAGTTGGCCAATGTTTCTCAGTAGCAGAGGACTTAATACTGATACCTGTTGTACACCACTGGTTACCTCACTCCATTTTGAGGTTTCTCCTCTAATCAGTACTTTCTGTTTTCTACATGTTAACCACTCCCTTATCCATGTGCATGCATTTCCTTGAATCCCTACTGCATTCTGTTTGAGGATTAATCTTTTATGCAGGACTTTGTCAAAAGCTTTCTGGAAATATAAATAAACCCTGTCATATGCTTTGCAATTATCCATTGTTGATGTTGCATCCTCAAAAAATCAAGCAGGTTAGTTAGACACAATCACCCTTTCCTAAAACCATGCTGACTGTCTCCCAGGATATTGTAACCATATAGGTAATTTTCCATTTGGGATCTTATTATACACGTGCGATTCTGTGCATTTTACGATACATTGTCACTGCGTTGGGGCTTGTTAAGCTTCTTTCGGACCGCTAAAGGGCAATACCTAGTCAGAAACTGCTTTGACTATAGATTAGTAATAGCAGAGTCAAGGTCACGTGCTAAAACTAATGAAAAACAAAAGGGCAAAGCTAACCTAGTAAACCCTTGTGTGTAAGGCAATAGCCCAAAATAAATAAACTGTACAGTAACATATATCAATAAGGTAACGCTTGCTTTTTCTTAAGACATGGATACATGTATTATGCATGTGAAGGTGGTTTCACGTTTGCCAGGTTATTATAAAAAACCATTCCACAAATATTTGTTCATATCAGTAATAGGTAATAAAACAAAACTCGGGGAAGCCTACAGTTTGACACAGAAAAACAGAATTTGATTTATATTTTCCAAGGACTTTTGGCAGCTTTTGGGATGGAACCGCATAACAGTCGCACGTTTTGATTGGTCCATGTCTGTCACATGAATATGTCGTCACACGAGTGGGAAAGCGAAAGCGTGCAGGCATTTTTAACATTGCGATCAGAGAGAGAGAGAGAGGGAGAGGGAGAGGGAGAGAGGAGAGAGGAGAGGGAGAGGGAGAGAGCACAGCAGGAGAAAATGAGCTCTTAAACATTAGGGTTTTAATAGTAGTAAAAGTCATAAATTGTGATTTTTGTTTGCATAAAATACTAAATGAAGGTTTACTGAAGACAAGGAGAACATTTTGAAAGAAAAATAACAAAAAGAAAAGAAAATAAAAACTAAAAAAGAAACCAAGCAGAAGACAGCAGAAATACTGAGAACAGAGAGACAGGCAGCCAGAATAGAGCACAGAGACAGGAGGTAAGAATCTATATAATCAGCAAGATAAATACAATAACAAATACCAATCAAAAAATAATAATAATCATCATCTGTAATCTGTAAGAAAAATCAGTATAGTTCCATACAAACTGCTGTGAGAAATTTAAAAAATGCAGAGTGAAGTGACAGTTGAAGAGGGCCTCCCAACTGCCAGTGAAATGGATACATTTGAAAATGTAACAGTTTTTGACACACTGAGCAGCAAGGGCTGCTGCAGCATGGAGATTAAATACCCAGAGGAGCTGAGCTCTGCAAAGGCAAGAAAAAATTACAAAGACAGAGTGCTGAGGGAGTCCCCAGAGACTCTAATAGCAAACTACTCCAGAGTGGACAACTGCAGGGTCAAGTGTAACCTGCTGCTCTACACTGAAGTACAGCCAGTACAGCCCTGTCAATGACTCCCCCAGACAGGTCAACAACATCAGAGCCCTGAAGGAGTGCCTGTCAGTGCTGGAGCTGCAGTTCACGGAGTTCAGGGAACACACTGAGGACAAGCTGGCCACCCTGAGCAAGGCCAGCCCATCAGAGCAGCTCAGGGATGAGGTGCACAGGCTGAAGACCGAGCACAGGGCTGAGGTGCAGGAGCTAAGAGCGGCGATGAGAGGACTGGAGGAAGAAAACCAGGCCATGAAGACAGAGATGCGGAGACTGCGAGAGGAGACGAGCAAGACAGCACAGCAGCACAGCCAGCTGAGGAGCCTGCAGAGAGAGCTGGAGGAACTGAGAGAGGAGACGAGCAAGACAATGCAGCAGCACAGCCTGCTGAGGAGCCTGCAGAGACAGCTGGAGGGACTGAGAGGCAGCAAGCTCCGCACACCAGCAGCACCAGAGCAACAAAGCACCCGCACGGTCTGCACCGACACACACACAACACCAGCCACACAGGCAGACACATAAACAGCTCCAAACACACACACAACACCAGCCACACAGGCAGACACACAGACAGCTCCAAACACACACACAACACCAGCCACACAGGCAGACACACAGACAGCTCCAAACACACACACAACACCAGCTACACAGGCAGACACACAGACAGCCTCAAACACACACACAACACCAGCCACACAGACAGCCCCAAACACACAGTCGGAGCAGCAGGGCAGTGCGGAGGTGCTCATCCTAACAGATTCGAACGGGAGGTACCTGGACGAAAGACGGCTTTTCCCTGGCCAAAGTGTCGACAAGATCAAGTGCCCAACGACACAGAGCGCCCTGCAAATCCTGTCCAAAAACAGACAGAGGAGCCCGAAATACATTGTGATCCACACCGGTACCAACAACCTGCGTGCAGACAGAGGAGATGTGGCCAAATCCCTGCAGCAGGTGGCAGAAACAGCAGCCAGAGAATGCCCCAGCGCCAAAATCATCATGTCCACCCTGCTGCCCCGAGCGGACGTGCCCTTCCACATCATCCACAGCATCAACACAGAGGTGTCCCGGGGCTTCGCCCTGCTACTCAGCGTGCACCTGGCACACCACCACTACATCCGGCCCCACCACATGTACGACCAGGTGCACCTCAATAGGGAGGGCATGAAGCTTTTTGCTAAATCCCTCAAGGACATCACCCTGGGCCGAGAGCTCACCAGCCCACCCTACACCAAGACCAGGAGCACGCCCAGCCACCCCCAAGCTCCTAGGATCCTCCAGCCCCCCAGGCCACGCCCCCACCACAGAGTTGCCAGTCAGCAGGAGCTGCGCCAGGGACCCCCATGCCCCCGCATTCCCCCCAGCCCCCAGGCCACGCCCCCACCACAGAGCTGCCAATCAACAGGAGCGATGCCAGGGACCCCCACGCCCCCCGCAACACAGCTATGCTGCAGCTGTGTCTTGTCAGCCAGGAAACCCCGCCAGCACAGAGCTGAACGAGATAAGACATCTTTTAAACCTTATCTGCACTAAGCTAATAAGCTAATGTATCACCTGTATGCCACAAAATTAAAGAAAATAACAATAATAGTATAAATATATAAATCAAAACTAATTAGTATAGTAGGTATACATAACCAAATTTAAATATGAATATGTAAAACTTAGTCACTTCTTATTTCTTTACTACTATAAACCATAGATTTTTGTTAATAAAAACGGCATCATTTACAATAAGTAGCTGGAATATCCAAGGTCTGTGCTCCTCAACCTTTGGAATGAAGAGCACAGACCCAGACTTTGTAAATAGTATAATTAACATGGAGGTAATCCTCCATGAAACATGGAGTCGTGTGGACGTGTCTACACACTGTCCCAATGGATACAGGGAACTGATAGTCCCCTCCCTAAAGAACCCCCACATCAAACGTGGCAGGGACTCAGGGGGCATCATTGTGTGGTACAAAGAGGAACTTAAAAACACTGTCTCTCCCATTAAAAGAGGAGAGACACATTTATGGCTCAAAATTGAAAAAAAAAATCATCCAATCCCAATCTGACACATTCCTGTGCGCAGTTTACATGCCACCAATTGACTCCTCCTACCACAGAGAGGGGTGCTTCCAAAATTTACAATCAGAAATTAGCCATTTCCAATCCCTGGGCTCTGTGCTGCTGTGTGGAGATCTCAATGCCAGAACCGGCAGAGAGGTCGACTACATCAGCACAGAAGGGAACAGCCATGTGATTGGACAGCAGACCTCTTTGTACCACACACCCATCACCACACAGAGGAATAGTTTTGACACTGTGGTGAACAAGAGCGGGAAGCAGGTCCTGCAGCTCTGTAAAGGCCTGGGTCTGTACATCGTTAATGGCAGGATCAGAGGGGATTCTCAGGGCAGATATACATACAGCTCTGCTTTAGGAAATAGTGTAGTAGACTACGCTATCATAGACATGGACCCAGAATCTATTAATGCATTTATAGTCCGGCAACAAACCCCCCTATCAGACCACTGCCAAACAGTCCTGTATCTAAAAACAAACCCAAAACTAAATAATTCAAACCCGACCCCACCCGCCAAATTATACGGTCTTAAACCAGCCTATAAGTGGACACCAAGCAGTGCTGAGGAATATAAACAAACAATTTATAGTGCAGAAATAGAAAGTATGCTAAACAGCTTTCTAACTAAATTTTTTAAATTAGACAAAAATGGAATCAATTCGGCCATCAAAGAAATTAATTTTATATTCGAAACAACAGCAACAAAATCAATACTCAAGAAAACAAACAAGAAAAAAACTACTTCTAAAAAGAAATCAAATGAAAAATGGTTTGACATTGAGTGTAAAACAAACAGAAAAGAATTAAGAAAATTGTCAAACCAGAAACACAGAGAGCCAAACAATATTGAAATGAGACTCAGCTACTGCAAGGCTCTGAAACAATATAAACACCTTCTCAATAAAAAAAGAGAAGAACAAGTGTCCAAACAATTATCCCAAATTGAAGAATCCATAGAGCAAAATTCCTTTTGGGAACTATGGAACAAATTAAACACATCCAAAACGAATCATGAATTGGCAATCAAAAATGGCAACACTTGGAAAAATTATTTTAATAAACTTTACCAAGAATTGGACAAAAATGAACTAAATCTGGACCAAAATTCAATATTAGAAAAACTAAATGAATTGGAAACCAAAATCAAGGACAATCAAAACCCACTGGACTTCCCAATAACAGGACCAGAGCTAAAAGAAAAGCTCCAAGCCCTCAAACCCAGGAAAGCCTGCGGGCCCGACAGCATCATAAACGAGATGCTGAAACACAGCAGCCCAAGGATGCAGGAGGCCCTGCTCAAATTATTCAACCTCATCCTGGCTGCTGGCTGTTTCCCTGACATCTGGAACCAAGGGCTAATAACACCAATTCACAAAAGTGGAGACAAATTCGACCCCAATAATTACCGAGGCATCTGTGTGAGCAGTAATCTGGGGAAGGTGTTTTGCAGTATCATTAACGCCCGGATACTGGCCTTCCTTACCGAACACAATGTCTTGACTAAGAGTCAGATTGGATTTTTACCAAATTAACGCACCTCTGACCATGTTTACACCCTACACACCCTAATCAACAAACATGTCCACCAAAAAAATAAAGGGAAAATCTTTGCTTGTTTTATAGACTTTAAAAAAGTATTCGATTCAATTTGGCATCCAGGTCTATTCCTTAGAATCCTTGAAAGCGGTGTAGGGGCTAAAGTTTATGACATCATTAAGTCAATGTATACAGAGAATAAGTGTGGTGTGAAAATTCGCAACAAAAGAACAGGGTTTTTCACCCAAGGGCGTGGAGTGAGACAGGGTTGCAGTCTGAGCCCAACACTGTTCAACATCTATATCAACGAGCTGGCCACAGTGCTGGAGCAGTCTGCATTCCCTGGCCTCACTCTGCATGACACTGAAGTTAAATTCCTGCTCTACGCAGATGACCTGGTCCTGCTTGTCACCCACAGAGCAGGGGCTGCAGCAGAGCCTGTCACTGCTAGAGCAGTACTGTCAGACCTGGGCCCTGGCAGTAAACATGAACAAGACCAGAGTCATGATATTCCAGAAGAAAGCCAGATCTCAGGGAAATAAGTACCACTTCACTCTAGGCAACACCACCCTAGAGCACACCAGCAGCTACACATACCTGGGTCTGACCATCAGTGCATCAGGGAGCTTTAACCTGGCAGTGAATGCACTAAAGGAGAAAGCACGCAGGGCATTTTATGCCATAAAGAGGAGGCTCTACAATATAAATCTCCTGTCAAAATTTGGCTCAAAATTTTGAAAGTGTAATTCAGCCAATTGCTCTCTATGGTAGTGAAGTGTGGGGTCCAATCACCAACCAGGACTACACAAAATGGGACAAACACCCCACAGAAACCCTGCATGCAGAGTTCTGCAAAAACAGCATGAAATTACAAAGAAAAACACCAAACAATGCATGCAGGGCTGAATTAGGCCTTTATCCATTGATTATTAATATCCAAAAAAGAGCATTAAAATACTGGATTCATCTAAAAACTAGTGACCCAAACTCACTCCATCATAAAGCCCTACAATACCAAGAGCTCAGCCCAGAAAAGAGTCCCCTCAGCCAGCTGGTCCTGAAGCTCACTGAGCTGAGCAACACTGACATCAGTCAGCTTCAGGACAGCACTGCAAAAACAATTCCAGTTAGTGTCAACCAAATTATAAAACACCCGAAACACTCCTATCTGGAGCATTGGGATACAAACACTAAAACACAAAACAAACTAGAGTGCTATCGGACCCTCAATAGAAATGACACCTTGGCAGAATACCTGGCAACTGTCAGAAACACAAAGCAGAGGCAGATCCTGACCAAATACCAGCTCAGTGACCACAACCTGGCCATTGAAAAAGGCCGACAGAGGCAAACCTGGCTGGCCAGGGAGAACAGACGCTGTGGTCACTGTGAGACAGGAGAGGTCGAGATTCACTTCCTGACACAGTGTGAAAAATATAAAAACATAAGGGACATTTTCTTCCCCAAATTCTGCGATTTAGTCCCAGAATTTCCCAAAATGTGTGATACCCAGAAGCTGTCAATCCTACTGGGGGAAGACAAACACACAGCCAGACTGGCTGGTCAATACGTGGAGACCTGTCATAGCCTGAGGGACAAACCGTGAACACGTCACGCTAGAGAGGGAAAAGAGAGAGAGAGGGAGGGAGGGGATTCTGTTTAATAGAGGGAGGGAGGGAGGAGGGGGCACTGTTTAATATAGAGGGGGGAAGGGGGTACTGTTTGATATAGAGGGGAAGGGAGGGATTCTGTTTACTATATTAATATAGAGGGAGGAGGGATACTGTTTAGTACTTAAAAATTCCTTTGTCTATATATTTGTCTGTATATTTGAGTCGGTTATGCCATGTATGTGCTTTGGCAACACAATTCTTTTTATTGTCATGCCAATAAAGCCAATTTGAATTTGAATTTGAATTTGAGAGAGAGAGAGAGAGAGGGAGAGGGAGAGGGAGAGAGATAAATCTGCTTTCCACAACCTTTCAATTAAAATATAATGTGGTATTTTGCTGTACTAATATAATAAACTGTGGGTTATTACTTTATATGAATTATCATGTTATGCACAAATGTAAGAACTGGCTTCCTGTGGTGGTGTACTTTTTTCTTTCAAATAGCATATATCTATAATCGTTTGCGCGATATATTTTAATATAAAATGTATACACTATTGCAGTTTTGTTACAGGATACATTAGTTTATCTCTAATGTAATCACAGTTTTACATATACAGTAGGCTACCCCTGTTTTCATTTATGTCCCAAATTCCGGGCACTTCTGGTTTTTAGATAATGTCCCAAATTCTGGGCAGCTTTGCATTTTGGAATTCAGCCCAGTTTTTGGGACTCAGCTGACAGCCGAGTTTCTAAGTCATCCATGCACAGTTTACCATAAACTGGATCGTGAATTCATTTAAGAGTAACCCTTAGTACATGAATCAAAGTTAAAGTATTTCTTACTCTCCCCAGAAAACATTATTTTTAATGAAAAACAGAAATAAAATGTAAATGTTAAAAAACGTATTTTTTATTACAATGAAGAAACTACATTGCACTGAAATAGATACATGAAAATGAATTAAAGCCGTTGTTTTCCTTTATTAAAGGCTAATATTAAAACACATTTTTGGGAAGGAACATGGTATTCCAAAAAAAGGACATCTCATTTGCTTATGTAATGTCCATCAATATTGTTGTGTTTCGGGTTCTTTTTGGGACAGAAATGAGACTGCAACTGTGAGTAGATGAAGGCCGTTTATTTTGACAATAATTAAATAAAATCATGCACACACCCTACACGCACACACCACCATGCAGCCCTTTCACTCTACACACCACCATGCAACACCTGCACGCACACACCACCATGCAACCCAAGCACCCTACACACAACCATGCAGCCCCTCCATGCACACACCACCTCCATGCAACCCCTACACGCACACACCACCATGCAACACCTGCATGCACACACCACCATGCAACCCTTGCACGCATACACCCACTGTAACAATTCTTTGCAAAATATATTTTCAGGTGTTCAGCCCCATTCATGTCTATGGCAGTGTTAAAAAACACATTTTCAGTGATATCTCTCGAACCAGAGCACCTACAACCACGGTTCGAAGGGTTCTAGACCAGCCTGAATATAACATGCCCAGTTTCATTGCAATTCTTTGCAAAAAATATTTTCAGGGCGTTCAGGGTGTTCAGCCTCATTCATGTCTATGGCAGAGTTGAAAAACACATTTTCAGGCATATCTCTCGAACCTGAGATATAGACTCAGGGGAGCGCCCCAAACCACCCCCTAAAACGGTGCAGTGGGTCACCCAAAAACTCGAGTCGTGGCAAAAAAATTCAGTTTGCCGAGCATCGGAATCAAGTTCCTAACCCCCACAGAACCCGAGATATGCCCCGTCAAAAATGTCCAAAAACGACCATTTTCGGGGTCATATCTCCATGACCCCGGGGCCTAGAAACCAGGTTGAACTTCCTAGGGTCATGTCTGGGAGCCCTCTTTCACAGGGAGCCACCTGTTTTCAAATGCTACATTTTCAACAAATGTTCATGTTTTCAGCATGATGGCGTGTCAAGGTTGCATTTCCAATAGCTTTTGAGCTCCAGGTCTAAACTAGGGTCCTTTCCAGCTGGGGACACATCACTTGGAGGGATCGACAAGGGCCCCGAGGTGGACCCCTGTACCAATTTTCAAGTCTCGGGGACCCCCGGAACCCGAGATATAGCACCCTGAAAAATGTCTTTCAGCATTCAGCATTCAGAACTGGGCAGACACATGGCAAATGACATTTAATAGAGAAAAGTGTAAAGTATTGCATGCAGGCAATAAAAAATGTACATCATAAATATCATATGGGAGATACTGAAATTGAAGAAGGGAACTATGAAAAAGACCTAGGAGTTTATGTTGACTCAGAAATGTCTTCATCTAGACAATGTGGGGAAGCTATAAAAAAAGGCCAACAAGATGGTCGGATATATTGTGAGAAGTGTTGAATTTAAATCAAGGGAAGTAATGTTAAAACTTTACAATGCATTAGTAAGACCTCATCTAGAATATTGTGTTAAGTTCTGGTCACCTAGTTACAAAAAGGATATTGCTGCTCTAGAAAGTGTGCAAAGAAGAGCAACCAGAATTATCCCAGGTTTAAAAGGCATGTCGTATGCAGACAGGCTAAAAGAATTGAATCTATTCAGTCTTGAACAAAGAAGACTACGCGGTGATCTGATTCAAACATTCAAAATCCTAAAAGGTATAGACAATGTCGACCCAGGGGACTTTTTTGACCTGAAAAAAGAAACAAGGACCAGGGGTCACAAATGGAGATTAGATAAAGGGGCATTCAGAACAGAAAATAGGAGACACTTTTTTACACAAAGAATTGTGAGGGTCTGGAACCAACCCAGTAATGTTGTTGAAGTTGACATCCTGGGATCCTTCAAGAAGCTGCTTGATGAGATTCTGGGATCAATAAGCTACTAACAACCAAACAATGTGTGTAACTGACTTCAATGTTCTGCCCTGGAGGGGATGTGTGTAACTGACTTTTATTACAAAATAGAAGCTTTAAGTGAAATAAGACTGCTGTCAAGTGGCCTGGTTTAATAATTGCAGTCATGTGTTCAGTATTTTATGCTTAATAGAGATTTTTGTCCTTTTGATTTGCAGAGTAATATATTAACATTAAGCAACAATCTTTGCCACACCTGCTGTTGCAATGCACCAGTGAACACCTCATACATATGCAATTAGGAGCTCTACGAGCATGAATGTTCATAGCAGCTCGACCCTTGGATGCACCAGTGAGCACCTCATATAGATGCTATGTAGAATCTGTCTGGAGCTCCACAAGCGCTGTGACAGGAGAGGACTGCAGACAGTTTCATGAGCTGAATTAACAAGGTGACCGCTGTGAAGCAGGTTACTTCAATGGCAAGAGCATGTGGACATTATCACCTCAAAGACCTGGTTCTGCTGAAGACACTTCTGTATGTGTGCAAAGAAAAGGTGACTTGTTTACAGTTACTGAGACTGTAAACACATTTTGAAAGCATTTCTTTCTGTGTTTTGATTCTGTTGGAGCTAAATGAAAGCCAATGTTTCACACAAACAGCATCCTAATCGCCTCTGTTTTCTGTGAGAACATTTAACTGGAGATGCATCCGAAATGTATTCTGGAATAAGAGGATGAGATTTATAAGCATATGGAATGTTTAGGTAAGTATTATTATTATTATTATTAGTAGTAGTAGGAGTAGTAGTAGTATTCATACATGTTGATGATACAGATGAAAGAAGTTGTTTGATGTTTGTGTCGTCTTAGTTGTTGTTGTTATATGAAGTGCTTGAGTCTTCACTATGGAATCAGTCATTCAGCGGCAGGCTATTGTAGTTACTGTATGCTGTCAATTAACTGTTTATAAAAGAAATGAACACATTGTATGGTGTCATTTTATTGACTTGGAGTCCGCTTGGGCCCCTAGGCAACCTATCTTGCTTTGTGCTGTTTTATTTTTATGACAGTTCAGCACTGTCTGTTATATACTTACTGGTAAAGGGTTGAATTAGGAGGTTACTTGATTGGGAAACTCATATAAACAATGTTGACAGGTTGTACAATAATACTAATAATAATAATAATAATAATAATAATAATAATAATAATAATAATAATAATAATAGACAGTTGCTGAATGAATACTGACTCTCTTTGCTGCTGGCATAGCAGTGGTTTTTGTACAGGGGCTACATTAGCTCAGATCACTGTGGTACACTTTCGGACCAGGGACCAAGCTGGTTGTGAAATGTAAGTCTCATTTATCAGCGCAGTTTACCACTATGTGGAGGCTTTATTATTATAAGAGAAAAAAATATTATAAGAGAAAGGGTTTTTGAAACAAATATGCATAATATAGACTCAAACATTGAAACCCTCTTTTTGAATTATAGTCTTGCAGGTACAAAACTCTAATGAGAGATCTTAATCAGTAATAATGTACATTTCAACATGCTCAAAGAAGTGAGTAAGTGAATTACATTCATTTCATGGGAAATAATGCCCTGCTTTATTGAGTCTTTAAAAGCTGTCCTGAGCCTGCTAACGCAGGGAAAGTGGCTTATTTTATTGCTGAATCCTCTGAAACAGAAGAATAGGATCTGAGGAACATGGCAGGGTTTTTGTATAGGGGCTGGGTTAGAATGAATCACTGTGGTGGACTTTCGGACCAGGGACCAAGCTGGTTGTGAAATGTAAGTTATTCCTTTCATAACCTTAACCAGGCAGGTAATTGTTGTATTTTAACATTTATTTATTAACAATTGCACATTGCTTTCCATTCTACTTTTATCAATTCTTCTTTATAATATAGCAGACACGACTGAAAAGAGGTCGATTCTGTAAAAGAAAAGAAACAAATGTAAAATAATAATGAGAATCCGAATAAGAATGAGAATGAGAATGAGAATAAGAATGAGAATGAGAATAAGAATAAGAATGAGAATGAGAATAAGAATAAGAATGAGAATAAGAATGAGAATGAGAATCCGAGTAAGAATAAGAATAAGAATGAGAATGAGAATAAGAATAAGAATAAGAATAAGAATAAGAATAAGAATGAGAATCCGAATAAGAATGAGAATGAGAATGAGAATAAGAATAAGAATGAGAATGAGAATAAGAATAAGAATGAGAATAAGAATGAGAATGAGAATCCGAGTAAGAATGAGAATGAGAATAAGAATAAGAATAAGAATAAGAATAAGAATAAGAATGAGAATCCGAATAAGAATAAGAATGAGAATCCGTATAAGAACAGTAAAACCAGCACACATGATGATAAATCCATGTTAAAATGTAAGTTAATTCTTTGCATGGCTTAGCCAGGCAGGTAATTGCTGAATTATTTTGTTTTCTTAAATCATTTTTTAATTTTGCTTCTTGCAAAATCAAGCTTCTGCGTTAACACAAACTTAACTCTTTTTTAAAAGGCTACAAGAGGAATGTAATATTTCTATTATATCTTTACCATTTATTTATTAACTGTTGCACGTTGCTTTCCATTCTCTTTTTAGCCATTCTTACTGACAATATACCAGAAACGAATGAAAATAGAGCTTCTCTGCAAAAAATAAACAATAATAATAATAATAATAATAATAATAATAATAATAATAATAATAATAATAATAATAACTGTAAGGAGAGGAATGTGAGGCTGAGTTTTTGTACAGGGGCTGCATTAGCTCAGATCACTGTGGTACACTTTCGGACCAGGGACCAAGCTGGTTGTGAAATGTAAGTCTCATTTATCAGCGCAGTTTACCACCATGTGGAGGCTTTATTTTATTTATTTGCTTTTTTGTAAAAGAAAAAAAAAAGTGTGAAAATCCGTCAAATTTAGAATTTAAAGTGAAAATCTCTCCAAATCAGTGAGCAGCTAAAGAAAAACAAACATTTCATTGCCGTGTGTTTGTTCTGCATTTCTCTATTGGTTTATTAATATCATTACAGTCTGCTATCTGGTATTGAATAGTCGTTGCTTATCTGCTAGATACTAGTGTTAATTCCAGTGCTGCAGCCCATATAATACTTTCAGGCAGGACACCAGGCTGGGTGTAAAATGTAAGTTCATTCTTTGCATTGGCTTAGCCAGACATGTAATTGTTTTATTTTTAACATTTATTCATAAATATATTTTTGATTTGGCTTCAGTCACACTGAGCTGTGATTGCGCTTTGTATGATTTCTTTAATAATGACAAGTTGTTAGTTCTGGGGTTTCAGGACTATTTCTTTAATAATGACAAGCTGTTAGTTCTGGGGTTTCAGGACTATTTCTTTAATAATGACAAGCTGCTAGTTCTGGGGTTTCAGAACAATTGCTTTAATATTGACAAGCTGTTAGTTCTGGGGTTTCAGGACTCCGGTCAGCCACAGCTGTCAGCTATTGAACAATGTAGACTAGCTATTGTCATTTGTGCTGCTTATTTTAAAGAAGTATATTAACTGAATACTTCATTATGAAAGAGGTGTATGATGTCTCAGGATGTCATAACTTTTGAAAAATAAAAATAAAATACTTTGAAAAAATTATTCTTAATGTTGTTCCCCTCATGAAGTCTACTTCCACTAGCGAATAGTAAATAGTACTGGGAGGTTATTATTGCCATTCCTGTTATCTTTAACTGTTGACTGACGTTTTGTTTGTAAATGTTCAATTGTTAAAAAAAAACTCTTTAAATATGACATTGTGATAAACTGTCTTTGCATATTTATACATCTGTTTGCAATGTGATAAAATAACACAGCCTGTGAATATGTTTTTGAGAATAGGAAAATCATATACCTTTAAAAAGACAGTTTAATCTAAATCTAAAACGCATTGCGGCAAATCAAGAGTGATAAAGATGTTTTAAAAAAAATAGAATTAGATATATACAGGGTGGATATAAGTTTACCACAGTATTTTTGACAGCACTTTTGCAGTTTTACCATTCGTTTCCCTTGGTTATACTCTGCATTTACCACAATTTGTCCATATTTGAGAGTGTACTGCACACTTGCCCTTGAGTGAAATTGAACATCATAGCTTGATACACTAAGTGTCATGTGGAGAGCCTCCCATGTTAATACAATGCACACAACCAGGTTTTATACACTGTGAATATATTCTGTATCACTTAACATAGGGCCCTGTTGTACGGAATAATGTACAATCTATCAGGATGTTACTGATTATGCTATTAACAGCTATAGATTATGTTTAAAAATAATAATAACACTGAATGGCAGCACACTTGTGGAATATGTTTTGCTATAACATGTTTTAAGAAAGCTATAATTCATGTTTTTACATGATTCATATTTATAACCGATCTAGAACCGATAACAGATCTCTAAACTAATATTTGTACAGTATATCAGTCTTTAGCTGTGCATTTTTAACTGTTTGATGTGTTATCATGACATGGAGACTAGAAATGTGCTGTTAAAATGAACTCTTATTTTGCATGATACTCAGAACCTGGATTGACATGTTTATAGTGGTTACGTTACATTCAAGAACCTCATTGAAAATGATACTCTCTAAAACCCTGTAAGTTAGACACAATTAAATAAATCTGATCTTTTTTTCTTTTCTTGTTTTCCACAGCTGGAAGCTCCACTGCTCCTTCCTCCGTCTCCCTGCTTCCTCCCTCCCAGCTGGAGCTCAACTCAAAGAGCAAAGCCACCTTGGTCTGCCTGGTGAATAATTTCTACCCTGAAATCGTGGATATCAAGTGGACGGTGGACGGGGCGGCCCAGTCGACTGGTGTGCTGACCAGCACAATGAAGCAGAAGGATGGCAAATACAGCGCAAGCAGCAGCCTGACCCTCACCAAGGACCAATGGAACAGCAAGGAGAAGTACACCTGCACGGTGAAGCACGAGGCTGTGAGCACTCCCATGAGCGAGTCCATCATCAGGAGCCAGTGCACACTATTAGATGCCTAAAGGGGAGACAATCCCGCTGCTTGTAATGTCCAGCTTTCTTTGGGTATGAATTAGGAGGGTCACTGTAATGTCTTTGTGTAAGAGCAGCAGACAGTGCAAGAATGGGAAAGGTTCAATGTGCCTAACTCTTATAGTTGATTTCCTTCTATTCGCTGTGTAGTTAGTGCATCGTCTTTTGTTGTTTTGCTTGTCAATGTTAATCTAATAACAATTGTATGTTTCGTGTGTTTTGCTCTGAGTGTAGTAATAAAACATTTCAAAAAAAGTATTTACTTGTTGTATTTGTGTTTTATCACCCAAATATAAAACTGTGGACATGAACTTATGAAATGAGTTATTATTTGTTTATTTAGCAAACGCCTTTATCCAAGGCGACTTACAGAGACTAGGGTGTGTGAACTATGCATCAGCTGCAGAGTCACTTACAAATACGTCTTCACCCAAAAGACGGAGCACAAGGAGGTTAAGTGACTTGCTCAAGGTCACACAATGAGTCAGTGGTTGAGGTGGGATTTGAACCGTGGACCTTCTGGTTACAAGCCCTTTTCTTTAACCACTGGACAACACAGCCTCCTAAAATTCTTCTCTCTAAGTAACATCATGAACTTATGAAATTAATTCTTCTCCCTAATAAGGGAACTATTGACAATACTTAAAACTGTAGTATTAATCCTAGAAAAAGCATGTGTAGTTGATTTTATCTTCACAGCGAAGTTAGTTAGAGCTTGCTGATTATTATTATTATTATTATTATTATTATTATTATTATTATTATTATTATTTATTTCTTAGCAGACACCCTTATCCAGGGCGACTTACAATTGTTACAAGATATCACATTATTTTTATATACAATTACATTATTTTTTACACATTATTTTTACATACAATTACTCATTGGGTTTTTACTGGAATAATCTAGGTAAAGTACCTTGCTCAAGGGTACAGCAGCAGTGTCCCCCACCTGGGATTGAACCCACGTCCCTCCTGTCAAGAGTCCAGAGCCCTATTAATAAAGGAAAAAGAGTCAAAGTTTGTTTTGATGTAGCAAAACCCACAAATGTCAGCCATAGAAAGTTGTGTGTGTACAAAAGCATCTATGATCCAAAAAAGATAAATAAAAAATAAATGTTGTAAAAGCATCTCCTAACCACTGCCCTTCCACTACTGGAATCGTGGTACGCAGTACTCAGTGTTAATGTTGTACATCTGGTGTTGATACTGAATGTGATTCAGCCCTGTGCTGTGCTGAGAGGTCTCATAGGACATTGCTGGTGTGATTCAGCCCTGTGCTGTGATGTGAAGTCTCATAGGACACTGCTGATGTGATTCAGCCCTGTGCTGTGAAGTCTGATAGGACACTGCTGATGCGATTCAGTCCTGTACTGTACTGTGAAGTCTCATAGGACACTGCTGATGTGATTCAGCCCTGTGCTGTGAAGTCTCATAGGACACTGCTGATGCGATTCAGCCCTGTGCTGTGCTGTGAAGTCTCATAGGACACTGCTGATGCGATTCAGCCCTGTGCTGTGAAGTCTCATAGGACACTGCTGATATGATTCAGCCCTGTGCTGTGAAGTCTCATAGGACACTGCCTATGCGATTCAGCCCTGTGCTGAGAGGTCTCATAGGACACTGCTGATGTGATTCAGCCCTGTGCTGTGAGGTCTCACATATCACATATGAAATTGTTTATTACAAGGTCAATTAATAACAATGTAATTGCACACAGTATCACAATCCAGTTGTATGAAATAAGCAATGCAGAACATGTGCCATAATTAATAATAAATAAACCCATGCAGTTTTTCAGTTGTTGTTTTCTCATTATGTACATTTTCTATTTCAAAGGGGATCTAAAAGTTCTTGGCTTGGGTACATCTGGAAAAGAGATGGAAGATTTTAATAAAAGTGACCCAAATAATGAAGAGCACAATGTAAAAACGACCACAGAGCTTCAGGGGAGTTCAGAGTTATCCGAAGCTTTCACGCAATTATAAAGCAGCATTCAGAGGTTTTTCAATTCTGCTCTATGGCGTTCACATGTCCACATAACCAAACAAGCGCTCCACATGAACTGATCTGCACAATGAAGACAGTATTAACACAGTAACTAGAGTAAATGCAGTTTCAAATGCAGTATACTTCAGTATGACTGAGGATTCATCCCCTAGAAAAAACAGACCAATCTATGATAAGATCTTAATGAAAGTTATTTTAGCATTGTACAATTTGAAATGCATATCAGATTTTACAATATCACTGGTTATATATTTGATATTATTTGCGACTTACAATACCCTGTGCGCCTGATTTTTAGAAATGTAGTTGTAAACATCCTGCCAGCATTTTTCAAGAAAAGTTTATGTATATTAAAGAAAAGTTTATATATATTAAAGAAAAGTTTATATATATTAGGATTTATAGAAACTGTGATGTGGCTTCATAAACTTAAGAGCTGCTGTCGAAAATACAGATTAAAAATATGGAAGCATAGAAGTGTGTATGAAACCACAGTATTTGCTATTATTACTGGAAGTTTATTTGCGATTTTAAATATGCATTTATTGTTTTGGTGTTGGGTCTTTTGGAATATCTGCATTTATTTCAAACTCAATGCAAAAGCAAACACATAAAAGGCACTACAAATATTGAATTACTGCATGAGGTATAGGCTTTTTATTAAACATATTGAATTACTGCATGAGGTATAGGCTTTTTATTAAACATATTGAATTACTGCATGAGGTATAGGCTTTTTATTAAACATATTGAATTACTGCATGAGGTATAGGCTTTTTATTAAACATATTGAATTACTGCATGAGATATAGGCTTTTTATTAAACATATTGAATTACTGCATGAGGTATAGGCTTTTTATTAAACATATTGAATTACTGCATGAGGTATAGGCTTTTTATTAAACATATTGAATTACTGCATGAGGTATAGGCTTTTTATTAAACATATTGAATTACTGCATGAGGTATAGGCTTTTATTAAACATATTGAATTACTGCATGAGGTATAGGCTTTTTATTAAACGTATTGAATTACTGCATGAGGTATAGGCTTTTATTAAACATATTGAATTACTGCATGAGGTATAGGCTTTTATTAAACATATTGAATTACTGCATGAGATATAGGCTTTTATTAAACATATTGAATTACTGCATGAGATATAGGCTTTTTATTAAACGTATTGAATTACTGCATGAGGTATAGGCTTTTATTAAACATATTGAATTACTGCATGAGGTATAGGCTTTTATTAAACATATTGAATTACTGCATGAGATATAGGCTTTTATTAAACATATTGAATTACTGCATGAGGTATAGGCTTTTTATTAAACATATTGAATTACTGCATGAGGTATAGGCTTTTATTAAACATATTGAATTACTGCATGAGGTATAGGCTTTTATTAAACATATTGAATTACTGCATGAGGTATAGGCTTTTTATTAAACATATTGAATTACTGCATGAGATATAGGCTTTTTATTAAACATATTGAATTACTGCATGAGGTATAGGCTTTTTATTAAACATATTGAATTACTGCATGAGGTATAGGCTTTTTATTAAACATATTGAATTACTGCATGAGGTATAGGCTTTTTATTAAACATATTGAATTACTGCATGAGATATAGGCTTTTTATTAAACGTATTGAATTACTGCATGAGGTATAGGCTTTTTATTAAACATATTGAATTACTGCATGAGGTATAGGCTTTTTATTAAACATATTGAATTACTGCATGAGGTATAGGCTTTTTATTAAACATATTGAATTACTGCATGAGATATAGGCTTTTTATTTGTTGTTTGTTTGTTAGAAACCTGTAATTGACAGCGCTGAATCTCTTAGTTGCATTCGGCCACTTTATTAGGGACATGAGAGCCATGCCTACCTCGCTAAAAAAGAATTACAATTCTAAATACAGGCATTGAGGCTGATGTGTTAATAATAATAATAATAATAATAATAATAATAATAATAATAATAATAATAATAATAATAATAATATTGAAGAAGACAATAATAACTATTTAGCAATTATTTTTTTAATAGCAGATTATAATACAGCCTAGCGAATTGCATGTTTTTAATTTCAGACCTTGTCAGATCCCCTACATGCAGAATCCAGGAGCTGTTCAATGGTAAAGTTATTTGCAAACTGTACAGTTTGCTTAGACTTGTGACTTCTCTGGGTGTAAATTTAAACCAAGATGTTTGTGCCAGTGGCCATATAAAATGTATGAATCATATCAACATAAGAACAAATGTATGAATATTCACATTACATCAAACCCTAACATATGTAACAGATCAATAATATTGGTAAGGTGGTCTAAAGCAAGGTATCGCATTATTTCTATGCTTTATTGTCCCTCACTATTAAAGTAGAGCAAGTGGTCTAACTCTTCAGAATATACTTCAAGCAGCTTGCAACATCTGTGTAATTCCCCATTCAATCTGCGGCACATACCAATCAGAGTAAAAATGAACAAAAAACCCTGCTGAACTTTTATTAGAGAAATGCAAATCCTTGTACTCGCAGTTTCTGTTTCCACTTAGCATCTTATAGTTTCAGAACCAAAAATACCCGTGCTTGAGAACACCTGCCAGCGTCTCGCTTCACTGGCTTAACGACGCAGGCAGGAAGGCAGGCTGGCTCGCTCGCTCGCTCACACACACAGAGTATTTCGGGCCCTGTTTGCATACAGGCAAGGCTCTTTGAAACCCCTGAAAGCTTTCATAGTGAAGTGCTATCAGGTGGCAGCAGCTGATAAGAAACCTCACAGTAAAAAGAATGCCACGTCCATTCATATCACAACCTTGCAAACAGAAGTGAACCTGATGAACTGGACAAAAAGTGCGCTGCATTGATAAATAAGGATGACTTATTAAAAAAACAACTAAATGCATACATTACTATGGGTGGGTGCCAATGCATTATATTATTTTAACATCATAACACTGGGTCACATTACCTCCCCCACACAACCCCACACACACACACACGCACTTATAGTCTGGGTTTAGAATAATATGTTACACTTGAACTGTACACACATGAAAGAAATCTGAATAAGGTTCCCTTTCTCAAGCTGTTGCCTCCCTTCAGCATTGAGTTAGGGTTAGGGTTAGGGTTAGGTTACTGCAGTAAAATACATTTTTATTGATCAATACTATGGATGAGATTCTCAGAACACGTTTTAGTTCAGATACTTTTATTTGTTCTAAGCTGTGTGTAAATTATATTGAGTCATCTTCTTCAATTCTGGACAAATTGATTTTTCAAGCAATTACAGAATTTCACATCTATGAAAACATCATCACTTGAGGATATTGAGGTACTTAAAAAACTGAAACAATTACTTACAAAATATATAATAAATCATTCCATTTTTATTTCTTATATAGCACCATTTGTGATAAATCTCCTCAAAGCAATTTACAAATAAAAACAACAAAAATCAGTAACATATAAAACAATTTTCAGAAATAGTAAAACATAAGATGTTAAAAAAATACCACTTTAAATTGCATGCAGTAAAGTAGTGAAAAAAGTATTTTTAATTATTAATTTAAAAATGATCACATTCATTTATCAAATAGCATGGTGATGATCACACTCCGAGTCATATAGCATGGCGATGATCACACTCTGAGTCATATAGCATGGTGATGATCACACTCCGAGTCATATAGCATGGTGATGATCACACTCCGAGTCATATAGCACGGCGATGATCACACTCCGAGTCATATAGCATGGAGATGATTACACTCCGAGTCATATAGCATGACGATGATCACACTCCGAGTCATATAGCATGGTGATGATCACACTCCGAGTCATATAGCATGGAGACGATCACACTCCGAGTCATATAGCATGGTGATGATCACACTCTGAGTCATATAGCATGGTGATGATCACACTCCGAGTCATATAGCATGGAGACGATCACACTCCGAGTCATATAGCATGGTGATGATCACACTCTGAGTCATATAGCATGGTGATGATCACACTCCGAGTCATATAGCATGGTGATGATCACACTCCGAGTCATAAAGCATGACGATGATCACACTCCGAGTCATATAGCATGGTGATGATCACACTCCGAGTCATATAGCATGGTGATGATCACACTCCGAGTCATAAAGCATGACGATGATCACACTCCGAGTCATATAGCATGGTGATGATCACACTCTGAGTCATATAGCATGGAGACGATCACACTCCGAGTCATATAGCATGGAGACGATCACACTCCGAGTCATATAGCATGGTGATGATCACACTCCGAGTCATATAGCATGGTGATGATCACACTCCGAGTCATATAGCATGACGATGATCACACTCTGAGTCATATAGCATGGTGATGATCACACTCAGAGTCATATAGCATGGTGATGATCACACTCCGAGTCATATAGCATGGCGATGATCACACTCCGAGTCATATAGCATGGAGATGATTACACTCCGAGTCATATAGCATGACGATGATCACACTCTGAGTCATATATCATGGTGATGATCACACTCCGAGTCATATAGCATGGAGACGATCACACTCCGAGTCATATAGCATGGCGATGATCACACTCTGAGTCATATAGCATGGCGATGATCACACTCCGAGTCATATAGCATGGTGATGATCACACTCCAAGTCATATAGCATGGAGATGATCACACTCCGAGTCATATAGCATGGCGATGATCACACTCCGAGTCATATAGCATGGTGATGATCACACTCTGAGTCATATAGCATGGTGATGATCACACTCCGAGTCATATAGCATGGTGATGATCACACTCTGAGTCATATCACACATTCATTTAGCAACCATCTGATTTCCACAACACTAAATATCACTGGGAAATAAACGCATAAGATCAGAAGGTTTATATGAAAGTATGATTCTGTACAGTATTGAAATGTTTAAAATATAAAGTACAGAACAGCATACAGAACAGTATGGTACACTGCATATTGAAATCATGAACAGTATGCTGCCGGGCATATTATTACAACATGAACAGTATGGTGCATGGCATATTGAAATCATGAACAGTATGCTGCAGGGCATATTATTACAACATGAACAGTATGGTACACTGCATATTGAAATCATGAACAGTATGGTGCACTGCATATTGAAAACATGAACAGTATGCTGCACGGCATATTATTACAACATGAACAGTATGATGCACTGCATATTGAAATCATGAACAGTATGCTGCCGGGCATATTATTACAACATGAACAGTATGCTGCACGGCATATTATTACAACATGAACAGTATGATGCACGGCATATTATTACAACATGAACAGTATGCTGCACGGCATATTATTACAACATGAACAGTATGATGCACTGCATATTGAAATCATGAACAGTATGCTGCACGGCATATTATTACAACATGAACAGTATGGTGCACTGCATATTGAAAACATGAACAGTATGCTGCACAGCATATTGAAATCATGAACAGTATGCTGCACGGCATATTATTACAACATGAACTGTATGCTGCACGGCATATTGAAATCATGAACAGTATGCTGCACGGCATATTATTACAACATGAACAGTATGCTGCACGGCATATTGAAATCATGAACAGTATGGTGCACTGCATATTGAAAACATGAACAGTATGCTGCACGGCATATTATTACAACATGAACAGTGTGGTGCACTGCATATTGAAATCATGAACAGTATGCTGCACGGCATATTATTACAACATGAACAGTGTGGTGCACTGCATATTGAAAACATTAACAGTATGGTGCACTGCATATTGAAATCATGAACAGTATGCTGCACGGCATATTGAAATCATGAACAGTATGCTGCACTGCATATTATTACAACATGAACAGTATGGCGCACTGCATATTGAAAACATGAACAGTATGCTGCACGGCATATTGAAAACATGAACAGTATGGTACACTGCATATTGAAAACATGAACAGTATGGTGCATGGCATATTGAAATCATGAACAGTATGCTGCACGGCATATTATTACAATATGAACAGTATGGTGCACTGCATATTGAAAACATGAACAGTATGCTGCACGGCATATTATTACAACATGAACAGTATGGTGCACTGCATATTGAAAACATGAACAGTATGGTACACTGCATATTGAAAACATGAACAGTATGCTGCATGGCATATTATTACAACATGAACAGTATGCTGCACTGCATATTATTGCAACATGAACAGTATGGTCTGCATATTGAAAACATAATCTTATACATCAATGCTATTGTAATTAATACATTATCTAATACTTGACTGAAGTAAAAATATATAGTTAAAAAGTGGGTCAATCTTGTTCTTGCAGTATTTCTCCTCTCAGTATGTATTTGGTGACTAGCTTTATATTATGAATATATTTTATATTAGGTGTCTTCAGCTGCACTGGCCCCAGGTCAGCACTGAATAACGGTGAACACTGGCCCCAGGTCAGCACTGAATAACGGTGAACACTGGCCCCAGGTCAGTACTGAATAACGGTGAACACTGGCCCCAGGTAGAGTACTGAATAACGGTGAACACTGGCCCCAGGTCAGCACTGAATAACGGTGAACACTGGCCCCAGGTCAGTACTGAATAATGGTGAACACTGGCCCCAGGTAGAGTACTGAATAACGGTGAACACTGGCCCCAAGTCAGTACTGAATAACGGTGAACACTGGCCCCAGGTCAGCACTGAATAACGGTGAACACTGGCCCCAGGTCAGTACTGAATAATGGTGAACACTGGCCCCAGGTCAGTAGTGAATAACGGTGAACACTGGCCCCAGGTAGAGTACTGAATAACGGTGAGCACTGGCCCCAGGTAGAGTACTGAATAACGGTGAACACTGGCCCCAGGTCAGTACTGAATAACAGGTACCCCCCAGGTAGAGTCAGGCCCACCGAGAGGGCAGGGAGGACGGGGAAATTCTCCAGGGGCCCAACGCCCTGAAGGGGGGCCCTGATGAAGGGGGAACTTTTTTTTAATATATATAAAATATTTTAAAACAACTAGCCCCGCACAAGACCCTTTGCGTTCCCACTACCACATTAAAAAGAAAAACTGCTGTACTGCACACTGAACCGATGTGCTTCTGTGGTGTAATGATTGCGTATCCAGGAGCTGTCAAACACTTCCTTTCACACAATGATTTGAACTTTCGCATTTCATATTTTACTACACCAAAAAGCTGAAAAAAGGCATAGCAATTTTATGTATTTTTTTAAAGACTTTTAAAAACTTTAAAAGAACCCTATTAGAGAATGATCGGTTATATTACTTAAAATACAAACATATTTACCAATCCAGGCTATTAGTTAAGAGCAGAGATGAGTGTATTTTTGTGGCACGGGATAAATAAAATAGTGTATAGCAACACCATTCAAATGTAGTTTGTGCTAAAAACGTGTGTTATTTGATGTTAAGTAAGCTTCCGATTAATGACTATTACACGTGGAGTTTTTACAAATAATTATTTATTCACTTACCTAAAAAAAAGTTTGAATACTGTAAATAACTTAAACATAACTACTTTGAGAAAAAGTAAGCTATCCTGCTGCAGATTTTAATTGAGATATTGAAACTTCTAGGCGTCGTTGACAGTTTCCTTCAAACCCATTATCAAAATACTGTGTCTGTTGAAATGATCTTCTTCAGACACTGCTAAGATTGCAAGTATCATTGCTTGGTTTAGACTACAGTACAGTATACTACAAAGCCGGATGAATGTAGTACCATGTGTGTGGGGGGGGCTACGGGACATACCAATCCTTCCACGGGGCCCATGACGGCTCTCGGCAGCCCTGGGTAGAGTACTTAATAACGGTGAACACTGGCTCTAGGTCAGTACTGAATAACGGTGAACACTGGCTCTAGGTCAGTACTGAATAACGGTGAACACTGGCCCCAGGTCAATACTGAATAACTGTGAACACTGGCCCCAGGTCAGTACTGAATAATGGTGAACACTGGCCCCAGGTAGAGTACTGAATAACGGTTAACACTGGCTCCAGGTCAGCACTGAATAACGGTTAACAATGGCTCCAGGTCAGCACTGAATAACGGTGAACACTGGCCCCAGGTCAGCACTGAATAACGGTGCACACTGGCCCCAGGTCAGTACTGACACTGCAGGTAACGGTGCACACTGGCCCCAGGTAGAGCGATGACACTGCAGGTAACGGTGCACACTGGCCCCAGGTAGAGCACTGACACTGCAGGTAACGGTGAACACTGGCCCCAGGTAGAGTACTGACACTGCAGGTAACGGTGAACACTGGCCCTAGGTAGAGTACTGACACTGCAGGTAACGGTGCACACTGGCCCTAGGTAGAGTACTGACACTGCAGGTAACGGTGCACACTGGCCCCAGGTAGATTGCTGACACTGCAGGTAACGGTGCACACTGGCTCCAGGTAGAGTACTGACACTGCAGGTAGCGGTGCACACTGGCCCCAGGTCAGCACTGACACTGCAGGTAACGGTGCACACTGGCCCCAGGACAGCACTGACACTGCAGGTAGTTTGGGCTTTGAAAAGGAATACCTTGGTTTTTACTTCAGTGGACTGGGACTGAGTACAAACATGACTCTCTGAATCTTCGGGCTGCAGGAAGCGAAACCCAAGCTGGCTGAGCAGATGTGTTCTCTGGTGCACTGAACCGTGATACCTGCTTCTGCTCTGAGCACTGATCCATGATACCTGCTTCTGCTCTGCACTGAAACACACAGCCATGCATGTTTCAATTGAAACAAGCGGGTAGCTCTTTATAGCCAGTAAATCATTAAAATATTAAAACAGAGCTGGAGGCAGCCTTCCTCATGGCTACAGTAACACAGACAGCAGCCCTATAGCATTCCAAACACTCCTATACTGACCTGGTAACTACATTAACACAGACAGCAGCCCTATAGCATTCCAGACACTCCTATACTGAACTGGTAACTACATTAACACAGACAGCAGCCCTATAGCATTCCAGACACTCCTATACTGACCTGGTAACTACAATAACACAGACAGCAGCCCTATAGCATTCCAGACACTCCTATACTAACCTGGTAACTACATCAACACAGACAGCAGTCCTATAGCATTCCAGACACTCCTATTTATTACACATACTATTTTCTTTAACTTCATTGCTTCTCATTTTGTTTTCAGTGATCTGATTGGCCAAATTAGCACATGTAATAATTAAAATTACAACACATACTAAAGTGTAAAATAACACGTTTTTGACCTGGGTGGCCTTCCATACGTGCACAGGTCTCTGTAACAGAAGACGCGTCTCTTTAATTTAACAATGTAAAGTAGTTGTACTTCTGGGTTGCCTTTAGGGGCTAGCTTTGGACAGCTACAGTAATTGTTTTTTTTTTTACTGGCGCTACCTGCATCTCCTCTTCCTGGCGAGTGTTGGGGGTTTATTGATAGATATTTAACCTAACCCTAACCCTAACGCTAACCCTAACCCATGCCTCCTTCTCCTGGCGAGTGTTGGGGGTTTATTGATAGATATTTAACCTAACCCTAACCCTAACCCGTGTCTCCTTCTCCTGGCGAGTGTTGGGGGTTTATTGATAGATATTTAACCTAACCCTAACCCTAACCCGTGTCTCCTTCTCCTGGCGAGTGTTGGGGGTTTATTGATAGATATTTACCGCAGGTTTATTTTTATTTATTTTTACACTCTGATCTCATTCAATCCCCATCCTTGGCTAATATACAGCACCTTGTTTGTACCGGTGTAATGCCAGTTATATCTATCTCTCGAACAGGGTGACACCACTGTGGCTAATATTTTGAATACCTGTATTGCTGACATAAAAAATTGGATGTTTAAAAACTTTTTAATGTTAAACTCTCAGAAACAACAAAATAATCTATATGTGTCTGATTTCGTCCTTGACGGCTTCTCTCCTGAATTTAGAATGGAAATGAGAAACTTCGGAGTGATCTTTGAGACAGAAATTTTACCAACATCTCTTTCTTTCATATAAGAAATATCGCCAAATTGAAAAGTATTCTTTCCCGATCAGATGCTGAGAAACTGATGCGTACTTTTGTATCTTCAAGGACTGATTACTGTAAATCCTATTCTCTGGTACTCATAGTCATGTTATTTCTTGTCTGCAACTTGTACAAAATGCTGCTGCTAGAGTTTTAACAGGGACTAAGACAAAAACACATTACCCCTGTGCTAGCATCTCTGCACTGGCTTCCTGTCCGGTTTACGATACATTTTAAGGTGCTGTTTTTAACGTATAAGGCTTGAGATGGCCTTTGCCCCATCTTACTTTAATGATCGTTTAACCCCATATGTTCCTAAACGCTCACTCCGATCACAGGATGCTGGGATACTTACTATTCCCAAAATTCAGAAAAAACACAGGTGGCAGAGCTTTCAGCTCTAAAGCCCTGAAATGATGGAATGAGCTGCCTAGCCCTGTAAGGAAAGCTCCCAGTGTTGCTGTCTTTAAAACGAGATTAAAAACACATGTTTATAATCTACTTTATATATCTTCAAATGTTTTCTTACCCTGTCTTGCTTGTTTTACTGTTGTATTGTTTTGTTTTTATTCTGTTGTTCATTTTTACTGCTTATTGTTACTTTTTGTAATATTTATTAATGTTTGTAGCCTTGTAAAGCACTAGGTGCTATATAAAAATAAAGATTGATTGATTGAAATAGTATCATTGGAAGGAGAGAGTCTCATTTGTAGTCAGCACACATGCAAATTCAATTGTGCATGCCTAGTTAAAGTTTTGTGCCATCATTGAATCTTGTCTGCTAAAACGGTCTCATTTCAATGGTTTTGCATTGAAATTTAATGAGGGAAAGGTCAGCACAAGAACTGGTTTCACTGGAAGATGTGAACCTTTATTTATCAGACGGGAAATTATAAAGTGAAGACTAAACTTTTGAATAACGTAGTAAACAAAAACAAATGAATTCTACAGTAACATGGAACTTAGTTGAGGGACACCCTTCTGTTTTAAATAGAAGCTATGTTCTTGTATACAGTACATCTTAGTTGAGGGACACCCTTCTGTTTTAAATAGAAGCTATGTTCTTGTATACAGTACATCTTAGTTGAGGGACACCCTTCTGTTTTAAATAGAAGCTATGTTCTTGTATACAGTACATCTTGAATTATGTCGCTTTATTTATCTTATATATATATAGTTTTTAATAAATGATATATTTATTTCTAAAGAAGAGGCAGTGAGAAGTATGTTTGCATCCTCAGCACATGATTCCACACATAGAAGGTACATAGAGACGCTATTCTGCTGCGCTGCAGTAGTAACTGCACTGATTATCAGTACAATGTTCTCCGATCTTCCAATAAAACAAATGACATATCCAATCAATACGGTTATACAATATATTGCAGATTATTTCTTTATTATTAAATTACGGCTTAGAGACACTATTTAGTAGGGACAGTATTTAGCACCTAAGCTGCCAAATCCTGCCAGGAGACTCTATTTGGCAGCAAACCGGCCATACTCATTTGTTGACCATACGCCAATCGCAGATTTGTTGCATGTTTTTTATTTTATTTTACTTGTCTTGTTATTGCGTTGTGTTTTGTATATATTAACCACTATTGTTTGAATTGATTGCTTTATACCGAATTAAGTTTATATTGGTTCACTTTAATTTCATTTCTTTAAAGCTATTTATTTGTGCATATTTGTTTCCTAGTTTGTCTTTGTATTTCTTTTTTTTGGGGGGGGGGTTGGTTGAGTAATAATTGGTGCCATTATGAATGGGGGGGGGCTATTTTGGGAAAAGTATCTGTCACATTTTTCATTCTTATTACACACATTCAATTCTTTTGAAGTAAACAGCATTGAAGAACACATTCCTGTTTTTACCTATATCTGTAGTTCTCTATATAGCTATCTTTGTACAGAAGCACATTGTTGCCAGGTGGAAAAGAAAACATTACTGACATGAAACATGCCATGAAACCAACAGCTCAGTCAATCCAGGCCGATGTATAGACGCCAGCGATGCAAGTCATTATGATAGGGGACCAAAGTAGGTGAAAAAATAAGTACAGTTGTGAAACTGTGCGTGTTGGGGCCTGGGGTCACAGGTCACTGAAATTGGGGCTGGAGGGAGGTCTCAGACAGGCACTGACTTGGGCACCATTCTCCTGACATCCAGGGTCCTTGCATGGAGCCAGTACACCTGGCTCTTCACTGTCTGAATGATCACATTGGGGAAGAAGCCTGAGGGGTGTGTGCGTTGATTTCCTATTCTGTACAGAGCTGTGTTGAAAAACACAAGCAGCAGAAAGGCTGCCTCTGCCTTGTCCTTTAGAAAAAAATAGCAAGGAAATCCCAGTAATATTGTTATTTATTTCTTAGCAGGCACCATTATCCAGGGCAACTTACAATTGTTACAAGATATCACTTTTTTTTTTTTTTTTTTTTTACATACAATTACCCGTTTATACAGTTGGATTTTTACTGGAGTAATCTAGGTAAAGTACCTTGCTCAAGGGTACAGCAGCAGTGTCCCCCACCAAGGATTGAACCCACAACCCTCAGGTCAAGAGTCCAGAGCCCTAAACACTACTCCACACTGCTGCCAATACAGCAACGCTTGATGTAGTTTTAATACAAGACAGTAGGAGAAATCTGAGCTATTAAGAGGTGAATCTGACAATCTGAATACAGAGTCACCACGTTGAGTCCTTTATCTCCCCTAAAACATTTTGAATTCCTCTGATATTCATTCAAAATGCCATTGCCAACTGCAATTGAAATTAAACACAAACACACCTGAAAGAGTGAATTCTCAATTAGTTTGTGAGAGGTGTATCCTCATTGATCCAGTCTTCTCAATTAGTTTGTGAGAGGTGTATCCTCATTGATCCAGTCTTCTCAATTAGTTTGTGAGAGGTGTATCCTCATTGATCCAGTCTTCTCAATTAGTTTGTGAGAGGTGTATCCTCATTGATCCAGTCTCTAAGAAGCTGGTTGAGGAGCATAGAATAAATGTTTCTTCTGAGCACAATGCCGAATCTTTTTGCTTTTTTAGCTGCAATAACAAACAGGTACATTTGAGATTCTTATTTCATTCCAAGTCTAGACTAACAGAAATCCAAGCTCTTAGAGGAGATGGAAAAACAAGGTAGGAACTGTTTTGTCGGTTCCATTGCGGTTCCATTGCTGGTGTCTTTGTAGATCAAACATCATCTTCTGCAACACAAGAGCTTTTCATTTCTCTCCCTGTCCCAAACTCATATCTCTTATTACAATTCACCTCTCAAATCAAATTGCGCGCTTGTTATTTCAGTTATTAGGAATAAAGTCCATCATTTGGTCTTGCCAGTTTAGCCCCCAGCCTGGTAATGGGGAATCAATACTTTGTAAAGTCACAGCAGCACTTTATAATATTGAAGATACTGAAAATACTGTAATGTGCAGGAAATTCCTCACAAATCCTTGTTTGTCAAAACCTGGCTCCAGTTTTCAAACACCTCTGAAGATCCATCAGCAATCAGTATGTTATCCTCAGACCCTAAATGTAGACCCAGCATATGGAAGAAACATTACCACCCGTGTATGAGGTCTTGTTATTTTTGGGGTACACAAACAGAACCCTGTTTTGGGGACCAATCTTCCCAACAGCCTGCTGCAAACGCCACTTTGGTATCTGCATCACATCGTGCTGCTACTGCAAACACACGCTGTAGACGCTGGGCTGGGACAGTGGAACTGATGTGGAAATGTGCCATCTAGTGGAGACACAAAAAATAACCACAGACACCTGCTGTTTTACTGTCTAAACTCCAATGGTCCTTCTGATCTCAATCAGCACTTACTGTTTTAATCAAATAATAATGCATTCCTAGAGCAAAAACTAGACAGACACATGGCAGCCTTGGCTTGGAATTACCTTCCAACTGCATTAAAATGCCTCCATGTATTCATATCTGTGACTAGAACCCAATTTGAAACTGCAGCTATAGTTACAGTTTGAGTAAAGCGCAGGTTTGGGTTGTGTGGTTGTTCAGTGGATGGTATGGTATGGTGTAGCTGGACAGGTGCGTTAATACTGTATGAGAGCTCTGCCTCCTAACGCTGTTCCAGATTAAATATTGTAAATAAATTCAGTATGTGAAAAGGCAGACTTGTCCTTATTATGTATTTAAGCATACACTGTTTATTTGTTTATTTATTTAGCAGACACCTTTATCCAAGGCGACTTACAGAGACTAGGGTGTGTGAACTATGCATCAGCTGCAGAGTCACTTACAATTACATCTCACCCGAAAGACAGAGCACAAGGAGGTTAAGTGACTTGCTCAGGGTCACACAATGAGTCAGTGGCTAAGGTGGGATTTAAACCAGGGACCTCATGGTTACAAGCCCTTTTCTTTAACCACTGGACCACACAGCCTCCTATTACACTACGAGTTTAATGCTGCTGTGGAGTTTGATGTGAACCAAACCCTGTATCCCTGTGATATAAACCTCTCAACACATCTATTAAACTCCTTCTGATACTCAAACTACACTCTGGGGAGATTCAAGCTACACTGTGAAAACCTACATTTTAAAAACACATGCTGTCTATTAATGTGCAGTTCAGTGTTTGATAAATAATTGTTTTAGTATGATTTGATTTACCCTACTACTGCTACTACTACTACTACTACTACTACTACTACTAATAATAATAATAATAATAATAATAATAATAATAATAATAATAATAATAATAATAATAATAATAATGTGCATCATACGAATGATCTAAACTGCACTTAAAAATGTAAAAAGATATCATACCTCTACTGCCTATGTTTGTCTAAAATGTATGGCTGTTCAGTCTGTGGAATATGAAACAGCTTAATATTTATGCATTTATCATTGACACTGTAGAGAAATTACTGGAGACTATTCAGGACAGAGACCAAGTACAAACTCTGACACAGTAGCCCCTGTCTACAGCTCCCTCTGTGAAATATTGTTCAAGTACACTGTATACCATTGTAATGTTAACACTGGCATCTAACTTCTAGCATATTATTTTATAATTTAGCAATTAAAAGCAGAGAAACACAGACTACAATCATGCTGTTACTCTCCCATTCATAGCCCTTAATCTAACACAAGATGTTCTGCTCAAAAATAATATTCCTCAATAATAATAATAACAAAAAAACCCACAAAACTGACAAGGTGTGAAATTAAGTGTCTTCCGATACAGTGTCCTGCTCCTCTCTGCTTCCCTCTCTCTACACTGCTCCAGACAAGGCTCTGCTCCTCTCTGCTTCCGTCTCTCTACACTGCTCCAGACAAGGCTCTGCTCCTCTGTGCTTCCGTCTCTCTACACTGCTCCAAACAAGGCTCTGCTCCTCTTCCCTCTCTCTCTACAATGCTCCAGACAAGGCTCTGCTCCTCTCTGCTTCCCTCTCTCTCTACAATGCTCCAGACAAGGCTCTGCTCCTCTGTGCTTCACTCTCTCTACAATGCTCCAGACAAGGCTCTGCTCCTCTGTGTTTCCGTCTCTCTACACTGCTCCAAACAAGGCTCTGCTCCTCTTCCCTCTCTCTCTACAATGCTCCAGACAAGGCTCTGCTCCTCTGTGCTTCCTTCTCTCTACAATGCTCCAGACAAGGCTCTGCTCCTCTGTGCTTCCTTCTCTCTACAATGCTCCAGACAAGGCTCTGCTCCTCTGTGCTTCCTTCTCTCTACACTGCTACAGACAAGGCTCTGCTCCTCTGTGCTTCCCTCTCTCTACACTGCTCCAGACAAGGCTCTGCTCCTCTGCAGGCCCAGCTTGCTCACCTGGGTCACTTCTGCTTCTTCTGTTTGCTGGTACCAAGCTGTGCTATCACATTATAAATGAAAGAAGTTATTTACAAACCTCTAAGAGCATGCAACAGTCTCTTGGTTGTTCCAACAGACTGGAGAACTGCAAATGTAATATCGATCCACAAAATGGGAGACTAAACGGAACCAGGTAACTACACACCAATAAGCCTGACTTCTATTATATGCAAACTTATGGAAACTATAATAAGATCCCAAATGGAAAATGACCTATATGGTAACGGTATCCTGGGAGACAGTGTGTCTAACTAACCAGCTTGATTAAAGACTACACAGAAATCTGATTCAAGCATTCATAATCCTAAAAGGTATTGACAATGTCGACCCAGGGGACTTTTTTAACGTGAAAAAAGAAACAAGGACCAGGGGTCACAAATGGAGATTAGATAAAGGGGCATTCAGAACAGAAAATAGAAGGCACTTTTTACACAGAGAATTGTGAGGGTCTGGAGCCAACTCCCCAGTAATGTTGTTGAAGCTGACACCCTGGGATCTTTCAAGAAGCTGCTTGATGAGATTCTGGGATCAATAAGCTACTAACAACCAAATGAGCAAAGATGGGCCGAATGGCCTCCTCACGTTTGTAAACTTTCTTGTGTTCTTATGTTCTCATTATTGAAACCTGCTGGAGCTTGGCTGTGCTGTCTCATTATTTAACCTCCCTTGACAATACTTCTGTCCCTCCGCCTCCTGGCTTGCAAACTGTACAAGTTGCTAGCCCTGGTCTTTGGCACCCCCTGGTGGTAGGCTTGGTGCTTGGATCCAGTGAAGTAACTTTGATTTAAAAGGTATTTCACAGCCACTCTATGACAATAAAATCTCATTGCTCAAATAGAAAATCTTTGTATAGTATTGCGACAGTAAACATTGAAAATGGTATCACAACTGAGAAATTTCACAATGCAAAAGTTTTTTGCTAGCAGGCTCTGCTCATTTCCTTCTTGGCTATAAGATTAGAATGAGCGTCCTTTCTTGGATCAACCTTCCTTACAAACAGGGACTTGAACCAGCTGTCCTCACCATGTCTGTGGTTGCATGCTGCCAACTCCCTGCTAGAGAAAACAGCCAGTCCTTGTGTTTGGATCCTGTTTCAGTGCTTTGTTGAGGGTTCATGGCTTGTCGGCTGGTTTCACAGACCCTGAGTTTCAGGGTTTTATTGGGGGTTCATGTCTTGTCGGCTGGTTTCACAGACCCTGGGTTTCATGGTTTTCTTGGGGGTTCATGTCTTGTCGGCTGGTTTCACAGGCCCTGGGTTTCATGGTTTTCTTGGGGGTTCATGTCTTGTCGGCTGGTTTCACAGGCCCTGGGTTTCATGGTTTTCTTGGGGGTTCATGTTGTGTCGGCTGGTTTCACAGACCGTGGGTTTCAGGGTTTTTTTGGGGGTTCATGTTGTGTTGGCTGGTTTCACAGACACTGAGTTTCAGGGTTTTATTGGGGGTTCACATCTTGTCGGCTGGTTTCATGGTTTTCTTGGGGGTTCATGTCTTGTCGGCTGGTTTCACAGACCGTGGGTTTCAGGGTTTTCTTGGGGGTTCATGTTGTGTCGGCTGGTTTCACAGACCCTGATTAACATCATCTTGGACTAGGTAAGGAAGTCCAAGAGTAGTGTAATCGGGGTTTGTGAAACAAGCTCAATATGTTTGCTTTATGTAATATAGAAATTATGATGATAAATTAAATCTTTACTTAAAATGCAAATAAATAAAGTAAACCAATGACGACCACTAGCTAAGTTTCCTGAGAGGTTATATTTCAGAAAAATCTACAAATAAAATTGAGACGATATACTGTAAAAAAATGCATCTAAATCCAAATTAAAGAATGAAACCCTTTTCACTGAATAAGTGCTCATCACTCATGCCTCAGCGAAGCTCGTTTCTATTCTCAACTTGCTACAATAAAAGTAACAATCCCTACAGGGATTGTGTGGAAGTCTTCAGAGTCAGAATCCAGTGTGAAAGTCAACTGAAGTATTATTAATTATAATTACAAAAAAACAAAGAACAATCACAAAAACACGGCTCATGGAGAGCAGGTTTCTTTTGCTTTTTTATGGAAAGGCTGTACCAGTTACATGCTGCTTGATCCTTATTTCAACATCAGATAATAACTATTAAAACAATGGTTAAACTTAAAACTATAATTGAGAGATTTTGTGCCTTTCATTGGCAAGCAGAGGATTGTGACAAGTGGCGCTCTGGCCCCCTCTGGTGGCTGCTGTTAGTAATTCTGTGCTCTCGCTCGTAGACCTTTCCAATGTATTTGCAACGTGTGCACGCCCTTTCTTTATTATTATTATTATTATTATTATTATTATTATTATTATTATTATTATTATTATTATTATTTTAAAGCTTCCCCTTTCGATTTTCTCTCAGGGTGTTTAGGGTTGGAAAGGGGTAGGCTTGGTTTCTACACGAATTACTGACGCTCAGGACACAGATTCAGATTAAACTCTGTCTGCTGGTAATGCATTACATTTCAGAATGAAAAGTACATATTCAACAGAAAGGGTCATGCTTTTGTATCTCTCATCCGGGGTTTATATGACAGGAGCATACGTTTCTATAAGAGATTTAAAACATGGTAATAGTTATTATAAATGATCAGTGTGTGTTTTAGTAAAGCCCCTTCGCTTCCTGTTAGACACTAATGTACTGCAGCAGAAATGATTACTTCCTATTATTATTATAATGATGGGTTTACTTATCCAAGGCGACTTACAGAGACTAGGGAGTGTGAACTGTGCATCAGCTGCAGAGTCACTTATAACAAAGTCTCACTCGAAAGATGGAGCACAAGGAGGTTAAGTGATTTGCTCAGGGTCACACAATGAGCGAGCCAGGATTTGAACTGGGGACCTCTTGGTTACAAGCCCTTTTCTTTAACCACTGGACCACACAGCCTCCCTGATATTTTCCTAAATATCTGTGGCAAACTGGCTGCAGAGTAGAAACAGGTGCAGAGGTGATGCAGTGCAGAAATAATCACACAAAAGGAAACTGTAATCCGGTTTGCAAAAGGGATCTTTATTTTGTATAAATCCCGGTCTGGCGACCAAACAAAAATCCTCCAGCAATACATCCCAATGTGTAAAGCTTGGCAGGAAATGATAATAAAAGTTTGCAAAACCAAATAAATAATAACACGTTATCCGCCCCACAATAATACTAAACACGGTCACCGGTCCGGGTGCGTGCAGGAGTGCTCGTGGTGGGTGATAACAAATAACAGTGACTGTGGTGTTGTTGTTCCGGGTAGTGCTGGCCCAAGGCGATAGCTCCGGAGACGTGTTAGCCGTCTAGTGAATTTACAAACAAAAGACAATTACTAACAGTGACAAACAAACAAAACACTCACAAACTCTTTTTACAATTGTGTTTGGGAACTCTCCCGGTCCTTCCAGTTCCGTGCTTCTCTGAACCAAGCGAAGGAAAAGATTTACGATTCTCCATCCCCTTTATTCTATCACGCATGACCCCTTGCTTAATGAGTGCAGCTGTCTCTACTATCTGCAGCTGCTACGTCGTTTACCTTCCGGGTCAATACGTTCCTGCAACAGAGTCTTGCCTTCTTCCAGACTGACCGACTTCCCGGCCCGGGGAAAGAACTGTCAGGCCAGCCCGTCTGAAGCCTTCCCCTTTCACTGCTTAGTGCCCTCACAGGTCGGGAGGGAGATTTACAACAAAAACTCATTATATTTCTGTCACAATATCAAACTCAGGTCAGCTTTAGTATTCAAGTACAAAACAATCAAAAACAAAAAATCTTCAAAGAACACGGCAGATAGACAGGGCCGATTAACCTACATGCAAAGTACTCTGTAGCGTGGGGCTCCCAGCAGAATTGGGGCCCCCACGAGGTCACTGTTTGTTTGGGACATTTTACAAAAACTGCATGCGGGCAGACAGGCCCACACACACAGGAAGACAGGCACACAGAAGCTTGCTTTTGGTTAATTTTGGTTAATTTTGTTCTTTTATGATGGCTATGCATTCCTTCTCTATTACAGCATACCTGGTCTCTCAGTCATGCAAGCAGCTTTCTGCTAATGTACAATACCTAATAATCCACGCCCTCTACCTCCTGGGAGAGATCCAGCCCTATCCTGCTACGTCAGCGGCATCAGTCTGCAGGATACGTATGAATCAGGCTCAATTTTACATATTCATTTATTTCAGTTTGAAGGCCAATTTGAAAAACCTGTCCTGTCTGAAGCATGCACAGTATGCCTCCTTACATTTTAGAAACTTTCCTTTTTCATTTGAGGGTTGGAATTTTAGAAATAAAGATGGGTAAAGGTAATCATGTACAATGCGGGAGGCTGAAGGAAATTCAAATGAGGATTTCTGCAGCCGGCAAGAAGGGTTTCAGTCCACAGTGTTTGTGGGTTTTCTTTTGCAGCGAGAGAAACAAAGTAGTAAAGGACAGAAAAGTTATTCCCTTTTGTGTTAAACTACATTGTTTTGTTCTGTTGAATGCAAAGCTTCTACTGGTCCGTAGAAGGAATCTATAAACAGCTTTGGAAAATAATTTGCTATATGCAGTACATATTGTGAACGATTTGCTCCGTATTGAATGTGGTAGTGAACTGGCAGTATGAGAGGTGACACACCAAGGCAGAATATGAGGTTGAAGAAGAGGCAGTTTTATTATTTCTTTAGTTAAAGTTCACACAGAATAACAAAAACGTTTATGAAAATAAACAAAAGAAAACCTGCCCACTAATCTCACTTCTTCAACCCTCTCTATTGCTTGCATGAGCTTTCCTCTTTGCAAGGGAAAACGTATTGCTTTAGCAATTGCAGAACAGTCCAGGTTCCGTCCAGCTGCTGCTGGTAACTGTAGATCCGGTCTTGGATCAGAAAGTCTCACCAGGTAAGTGTCACATGTTCATTTACTTTTATAATCCACAAGGGCTGTTGGGTAATGAAGTTTGTAATCCTTTTTCAGATGAACAGGTAAGTATTCCAAGTAGTATCTCACTTGGTACAAGGAAGATTGCACCCCATGTGGTCCAGACAGGAACAACAGGTGAGGATGCTACTTTAGCGCCCTCTCACAGTCCTTGTGATTACCACACCACCTTTGCGTTCTTTCGGGTTCTTTTGTCGCCCTCTGCTGGTGAACACTGTCACTTGCAGCCTACTGATTGGCTGGGTCCTGACTGACTTAAATAAAAATAAAACAAAGCTACCACTGTCCCTGTGGTTTGATTACTTCTTGGGTATGTTTGTAACACAGTCATTAAACAAGTCCCGGTTCAATAAACAAAAACCAAGTCTGGGTTTTCACTTTAAACCCCAGACTATCGCAGCCATATCAAGGTCACACAGACACAAGGAAATGCATGCACATGGATTAGGGAGTGGTTAACATGTAGAAAACAGAAAGTTCTGATTAGAGGAGAAACCTCAGAATGGTTTGACGTAACCAGTGGTGTACCACAGGGATCAGTATTAGGTCCTCTGCTATTCCTAATCTACAATTAATGATTTAGATTCTGCTATAGTAAGCAAACTTGTTAAATCTGCAGAAGACACAAAAATAGGAGGAGTGGCAAACACTGTTGCAGCAGCAAAGGTCATTCAAAATGATCTAGACAGCATTCAGAACTGGGCAGACACATGGCAAATGACATTTAATAGAGAAAAGTGTAAAGTATTGCATGCAGGCAATAAAAATGTGCATTATAAATATCATATGGGAGATACTGAAATTGAAGAAGGAATCTATGAAAAAGACCTAGGAGTTTATGTTGACTCAGAAATGTCTTCATCTAGACATGGTGGGGAAGCTATTAAAAAAGGCCAACAAGATGCTCAGATATATTGTAAGAAGTGTTGAATTTAAATCAAGGGAAATAATGTTAAAACTTTACAATGAATTAGTAAGACCTCACCTAGAATATTGTGTTCTGTTCTGGTCACCACGTTACAAAAAGGATATTGCTGCTCTAGAAAGAGTGCAAAGAAGAGCAACCAGAATTATCCTGGGTTTAAAAGACATGTCGTATGCAGACAGGCTAAAAGAATTGAATCTATTCAGTCTTGAACAAAGAAGACTATGCGGCGATCTGACTCAAGCATTCAAAATCCTAAAAGGTATAGACAATGTCGACCCAGGGGACTTCTTTGACCTGAAAAAAGAAACAAGGACCAGGGGTCACAAATGGAGACTAGATAAAGGGACATTCAGAACAGAAAATAGGAGGCACTTTGTTACACAGAGAATTGTGAGGGTCTGGGACCAACTCCCCAATAATGTTGTTGAAGCTGACACCCTGGGATACTTCAAGAAGCTGCTTGATGAGATTCTGGGATCAATAAGCTACTAACAACCAAACGAGCAAGACGGACTGAATGGCCTCCTCTCGTTTTTAAACTTTTTTTATGTTCTTCTGTTCTTTATACTATAAGAGCACAGCCCTTACTAGCGTCGCCTCTCCCCACCCACCACACGCTGCAAGCAGTTGAGTGACAAGTTTCGAAATTAATGTGTTTGGTGGTAAGGTGAGTGGAAGCGAACCATCTGTATAAAAATTGTATTTGTTATAAAAGTAATTAGTTTACAACAAACCCTGTAAGGAACTTGACATGTTTGTTGAAATCAGAGGTACCTTATACTATTTAATCATTAAAAATAATAATGAATAGAAAACGTAGCGGTCTGTAGGTTTTTTTTTGTTGTTGTTTTTTGTTGCAAGTTTTTTACTATGTCGTACGCACTGTGACACAGAAAAATAAAATGTAGAACAAATTTGGCAATTGCTTCTGGTTCGGTAGATTTCATGTAATTGTTTCTTTACTCGGTTTTTCCAAACTAACATGTAAAGTGTGGATGTTTCGGTTAATATCCTCTTTTTTGATCCAGTGGGCTGGCGGTTTATTTGCATTTATATTTATATATATATATATATATATATATATATATATATATATATATATATATATATATATATATATATATATATATATATTATGTGGTTTATTGGTTGATGATCATTGAAAGCGTTCTTATTTCTTGTACTTCTCTAGTCACAGTCAGCTTCTTAAATCAGATCCAATCTCATCTAACATTTAATGTCAGCATTAAAGTATTTTTTAATTGTTATTTATATATTTATTTTACTCTGTACTTTATTGCTATTTATTTTTAATAATGTGTCCAGGTTAATACAAAAGTTAGGGGGTTCAAGGCACTTCAGAATTCGCTACATTGTAGGAAGGTACACAACTGTGTGTGTGTGTCAGTGTGCGTGTTTGTGTGTCTTTGTGGTGTGTGTGTGTGCGTGTGTGTCAGTGTGTATGTGTCTGTGTGGTGTGTGTGTGTGTCAGTGTGTGTATGTATGTGTGCGTGTGTGTGTGTGTCTGTGTGTGTCGTGTGTGTCAGTGTGTGTGTGTGTGTGTGTGTGTGTGTCTTGTCAGTGTGTGTATGTATGTGTGTGTGTGTGTGTGTGTCTGTGTGGTGTGCGTGTGTGTCAGTGTGTGTGTGTGGTGTGTGCGTGCAGTGTGCTTGTCAGTGTGTGTGTATTTTATTAAATTGAGGCCCCCTCGGTGCCCCCTTGTGAGCTCTACTCTAGAATCAACACTGTATGAGATGTAGGTCCTGTATTTTATTAAATTGATGCGCCCTCAGTGCCCCCCTGTGAGCTCTACTCTAGAATCAACACTGTCTGAGATGTAGGTCCTGTATTTTATTTTACACACATAAATGTTTCCTTAGGCTGATGGAGAGCAATTCTATCTCCTATATTGTGCTTGCCACAAGTACATGTTTCTTCAGGCTGATAGGTAGAGCAAAGTATGATGTTGCCCGCGGTGCATTACTTGTTCAGTGTTGTTGCCCATGGGCATAGCTAAGGTTGGGGATCACTGATGTAATTTCATATCGCACCGTGGGGGGATGTCGTCACAGCCTCAAACATTTCCAAAGGGGGTCCCAGCAAAAATCAGTTTGAAAACCCCTGGTCTACAGTATCAAAGGCAGCACTTAGATCAAGAAAAATTAATACTGATGGAAAGCTCAAGACAGAGCTTATCAGCAGATCATTCACAACTCTGACAAGGGCCATCTCGGTGCAGCATGAAAACCAGACTGAAACTTCTCCAATATACCATTAAGAGTTAGAAATGTTTGTAACTGAATTGCAACAACTCTCTCTAGAATCTTATCTATGAATGGTAGGTTGGAGATTGGCCTATAGTTATTGAGGACTTTAGGGTCCGAATTGTGCTTCTTAAGCAAAGGCTTTACCACAGCTGCCTTAAGTGCTGAGGGAACTATACCGGAGGAAAGTGAACCATTTATCATTTTTAAAATGTGGGTATTAATAACACCAAGAACATCTTTTAATAGTTTGGTAGGAATAGGATCAAGAGAACATGTGGTAGCTCTCATATGTCAAACTAGCTCTGTCAGTTCCTGTAAGGTAATCAAAGAAAAAGCCCCCAAAGTAGCCTTAATAGGTGCAGTTGGTCAAATTGTGCTAGAGTCCTCCTTAATAGAAGGTGTCTGTGGAATCTCATTTCTGATGTCTACTATTGTACTTTTACAGAAATGTAAGAAGTCATTGCAGCTGTGAGAGGAGCCAACATCAATGGTAGGACTATTAGGGAAGGATTCATGAATTTATCTAGGGTAGAAAAAAGAAATCTAGGATTATTTTTATTTATTTCAATTAAATTAGAATAATATGATAATCTAGCCAACGCCAGAGCCTTCCTATTTTTAACCAGGTGTCCCTTCCATGCGATGTAATGAACGTGCAGTTTTGATTCCTGCCATCTCCGTTCTAGTTTTCGACCCTCATTGTTAATCTTACGAGTTGTATCATTGAACCACGGTGAGCTTTTTATAAAAGACACTCTCTAAGTTTTGATTGGCACTACAGTATCTAAGATACCAGTCAAGGTGGTGTTGTAGACCCACAGTCCAAAGCTCCATTGATCTTTGTTCCACAGCCCAGGTTCTGTGTTCTTGTGCAAAGTTTAGCTTTAAGTCTTCCAGTCCTGGCTTAGTCAATTACTGATGATGTTTTTTCTGTACTTGTTGATTATGCTTCGGATACCACACCTTGAAAATCGAGTGATGCAAGCTATTTCACTCAATGTTTTTCCTTCTTTATGCAAGTCAAGGTTGTTATAATAGTAGAAAACGCTAGTGGAGGCTTTGAGTAAATTGTTGATGATCATAACGCATTAGAGTAGAAAAATGCAATATTTTGCACAGCAGTGTATATACATACATACATACACACACAGTATTCCACTGGTTTGTATATAATGTCCTTGCCAATATTTTTTTAAAACAAGACCTTACAGCCCCACATTGTACTTAACTATTAGACAAAATATTTACAGAGTACTTAAAAACTGCTGCTATAATCATTATTCATTTATTATTAATAGCGTTATCATTAAATTATACCAAATCATGTTTTTTTTATTTACAATGAAAGTGACCTATACTGTGTCGCCCAGATGCTTATAGTCAGCAAAAACATGTTTTCCTTTCGTTGTAAATAAAAACGTGATTTGGTTCAGTTTAATTATAACACTATTAATAAACAAATCATGTAGCACGGTCCTAATAGCAGTTCCACGGACTTGAATGGAATACCTGATGTGATCGCGATCATTGACATGGATTTTTCCTAACGTATTTGTAATGCTGTCAGACTCCCCCCACACTGTATGTTCAGTGTACACTCTCGCCTTCACACGTCTGTATGCACATATTATCACATCTTCTTATAATACTGTAGGTGTTCGGTGGCTACTTCTATTCATGTTGAGTTTATTTATCGCGGAGGCGAGCAAAGAGTACCAGAGAAAAAGCAGGATCAGAGGAATTCACTGAACAATTAATTATAAACAAATTGTGTATTGGGTTTGGGAGTTCTATCGTAATTTTAAAAGCTTAAAAAATGTATAATGAAGTGTCACATAAATGGTGTACATGTATAATAAGTAACCACTACAAACACCAAATGCACTTGAAACGTATATATTTACAGTATATATAGCCTACAATCGTACATACGAAAATACTGTAGCGATCCTAAGGGGAGGGGAGAGAATTTGGATAGTGTGTGTGTGCGTGCAGGGGTTGCTTTGTGTGTGTGTGTGCGTCCATGGGTTGCTTTGTGTGTGTCCATGCAGGGGTTGGTTTGCGTGTGTGTGTGTGTGTGTGCAGGGGTTGCTTTGTGTGTGTGTGTGTGTGTGCGTCCATGGGTTGCTTTGTGTGTGTCCATGCAGGGGTTGCTTTGTGTGTGTGGGTGTGTGTGTGTGCAGGGGTTGCTTTGTGTGTGCAGAGGTTGCTTTGTGTGTGGGTGTGTGTGTGTGCGTGCAGGGTTGCTTTGTGTGTGTGGGTGTGTGTGTGTGTCTATGGGTTGCTTTGCCTGTGGGTGTGTGTGTGCGTGCAGGGGTTGCTTTGTGTGTGTGTGTCCATGGGTTGCTTTGCGTGTGTGTGGGTGCCTGGATGGGTTGCTTTGTGTGTGTGTGTGTGTGTGCGTCCATGGGTTGCTTTGTGTGTGTATGCAGGGTTGTTTTGTGTGTGTGAAGTGCAGGGGTTGCTTGTGTGTGTGTGTTGTGTGTGTGTGTGTGTGTGTGTGTGCAGGGTTGCTTTGTGTGTGTCCATGGGTTGCTATGCGTGTGTGTGGGTGCGTGGATGGGTTGCTTTGCATGTGTGAGCATGCAGGGGAATGGAGTTGCAGGAAAGACGTGGGGAGCGGGGGTCTGTGTTAGGGGCGGGGAGGCGAGGCACATAAGGGGTCGATGGAAAAGACTGGGAGATTTGGGGAAGACAAGAATGAGACAGAAGGTTGTGTATGGAGAGATAGAGCGATAGACAGATAGAGGGGGAAAGTGTATAGGGAAGAGCAAATAATAATTATAATCATTTATTTTCATTTTCGACTCCTAGTCCCATTCCCTCATTTTATGAATTTATTTTATAATTATTGTTGTACCACAAATAAACAGCTTGAGCCTTAATCTACTCATGGTTGCAGTTTCATTTCTTTCCCCAAAAGAGAAAACGCTACATTACATACAAAGATAGATGTCATCAGAAGAAAATAAATTCCAACCATACATAGATGGCTTACGGGATTTTTTTCTTTTTAACCCAGAAAGGATTGCAACATGCACATCAAGAGTTCAGTATACTGTGCCAAAATATCCCCCCTAATGAGGCTAAATGACTAAGGGGGCTTTTTTATTTTTTATTTTTTATTTTTTAATCCATGTCATCCGATTTTTACCCACACGCCAGATAATCGTAAATCAGCATTTTATGTGTGACGTGTTCTAAATAAATGTACATTTTGACAAAATGCACAATTTTAAATGAAGTTTAGAAATTATACACAAAATAGATAATTCCATTATTTATTTTTATTTCTATTTGCCTGGTGCTAGAGCTCTCCCTGCACACTAGTAGTTTCCATAACAGTGAATTATGCTTCCATTCATTTTTCTTGATCTCGTTAACATGTATTTTGATTAACGAGTTCCCCTTTTATCAAGTCGGTGAGACAGGAAGTGATGTATGTGACCTGCGACAATTAAGCTGTTTAACGAGAAATGCGTTCATTAACGACCTCATCGACTCAATTTCAAAGCATTAACGGATTGATTTAATGAACACATTTCATTTGAAAATACTACTAAAGCTCTGGTTACTAAACCATGAGATTGATACAATAACACTGGTTTTTGAAAATCCTGCCCAGAGAGACATCCCTATTTACAGACTCTTTACAGGTAAAATCACTGTCGACACAGCGTTGAATTGAATCACCTATTAACAACACCTCACCCCTGTGTTCATCCAGCACTAGATCATCATAGCGTAGAATTGAATCACTACTAACAACACCTCACCCCTGTGTTCATCCAGCACTAGATCATCATAGCGTAGAATTGAATCACTACTAACAACACCTCACCCCTGTGTTCATCCAGCACTAGATCATCATAGCGTAGAATTGAATCACTACTAACAACACCTCACCCCTGTGTTCATCCAGCACTAGGTCATCATAGCGTAGAATTGAATCACTACTAACAACACCTCACCCCTGTGTTCATCCAGCACTAGATCATCATAGCGTAGAATTGAATCACTACTAACAACACCTCACCCCTGTGTTCATCCAGCACTAGATCATCATAGCGTAGAATTGAATCACCTACTAACAACACCTCACCCCTGTGTTCATCCAGCACTAGATCATCATAGCGTAGAATTGAATCACCTACTAACAACACCTCACCCCTGTGTTCATCCAGCACTAGATCATCATAGCGTAGAATTGAATCACTACTAACAACACCTCACCCCTGTGTTCATCCAGCACTAGATCATCATAGCGTAGAATTGAATCACTACTAACAACACCTCACCCCTGTGTTCATCCAGCACTAGATCATCATAGCGTAGAATTGAATCACTACTAACAACACCTCACCCCTGTGTTCATCCAGCACTAGATCATCATAGCGTAGAATTGAATCACTACTAACAACACCTCACCCCTGTGTTCATCCAGCACTAGATCATCATAGCGTAGAATTGAATCACTACTAACAACACCTCACCCCTGTGTTCATCCAGCACTAGATCATCATAGCGTAGAATTGAATCACTACTAACAACACCTCACCCCTGTGTTCATCCAGCACTAGATCATCATAGCGTAGAATTGAATCACTACTAACAACACCTCACCCCTGTGTTCATCCAGCACTAGATCATCATAGCGTAGAATTGAATCACTACTAACAACACCTCACCCCTGTGTTCATCCAGCACTAGATCATCATAGCGTAGAATTGAATCACTACTAACAACACCTCACCCCTGTGTTCATCCAGCACTAGATCATCATAGCGTAGAATTGAATCACTACTAACAACACCTCACCCCTGTGTTCATCCAGCACTAGGTCATCATAGCGTAGAATTGAATCACTACTAACAACACCTCACCCCTGTGTTCATCCAGCACTAGATCATCATAGCGTAGAATTGAATCACTACTAACAACACCTCACCCCTGTGTTCATCCAGCACTAGATCATCATAGCGTAGAATTGAATCACTACTAACAACACCTCACCCCTGTGTTCATCCAGCACTAGATCATCATAGCGTAGAATTGAATCACTACTAACAACACCTCACCCCTGTGTTCATCCAGCACTAGATCATCATAGCGTAGAATTGAATCACTACTAACAACACCTCACCCCTGTGTTCATCCAGCACTAGATCATCATAGCGTAGAATTGAATCACTACTAACAACACCTCACCCCTGTGTTCATCCAGCACTAGATCATCATAGCGTAGAATTGAATCACTACTAACAACACCTCACCCCTGTGTTCATCCAGCACTAGGTCATCATAGCGTAGAATTGAATCACTACTAACAACACCTCACCCCTGTGTTCATCCAGCACTAGATCATCATAGCGTAGAATTGAATCACTACTAACAACACCTCACCCCTGTGTTCATCCAGCACTAGATCATCATAGCGTAGAATTGAATCACTACTAACAACACCTCACCCCTGTGTTCATCCAGCACTAGATCATCATAGCGTAGAATTGAATCACTACTAACAACACCTCACCCCTGTGTTCATCCAGCACTAGATCATCATAGCGTAGAATTGAATCACTACTAACAACACCTCACCCCTGTGTTCATCCAGCACTAGATCATCATAGCGTAGAATTGAATCACTACTAACAACACCTCACCCCTGTGTTCATCCAGCACTAGATCATCATAGCGTAGAATTGAATCACTACTAACAACACCTCACCCCTGTGTTCATCCAGCACTAGATCATCATAGCGTAGAATTGAATCACTACTAACAACACCTCACCCCTGTGTTCATCCAGCACTAGATCATCATAGCGTAGAATTGAATCACTACTAACAACACCTCACCCCTGTGTTCATCCAGCACTAGATCATCATAGCGTAGAATTGAATCACTACTAACAACACCTCACCCCTGTGTTCATCCAGCACTAGATCATCATAGCGTAGAATTGAATCACTACTAACAACACCTCACCCCTGTGTTCATCCAGCACTAGATCATCATAGCGTAGAATTGAATCACTACTAACAACACCTCACCCCTGTGTTCATCCAGCACTAGATCATCATAGCGTAGAATTGAATCACTACTAACAACACCTCACCCCTGTGTTCATCCAGCACTAGATCATCATAGCGTAGAATTGAATCACTACTAACAACACCTCACCCCTGTGTTCATCCAGCACTAGATCATCATAGCGTAGAATTGAATCACTACTAACAACACCTCACCCCTGTGTTCATCCAGCACTAGATCATCATAGCGTAGAATTGAATCACTACTAACAACACCTCACCCCTGTGTTCATCCAGCACTAGATCATCATAGCGTAGAATTGAATCACTACTAACAACACCTCACCCCTGTGTTCATCCAGCACTAGATCATCATAGCGTAGAATTGAATCACTACTAACAACACCTCACCCCTGTGTTCATCCAGCACTAGATCATCATAGCGTAGAATTGAATCACTACTAACAACACCTCACCCCTGTGTTCATCCAGCACTAGATCATCATAGCGTAGAATTGAATCACTACTAACAACACCTCACCCCTGTGTTCATCCAGCACTAGATCATCATAGCGTAGAATTGAATCACTACTAACAACACCTCACCCCTGTGTTCATCCAGCACTAGATCATCATAGCGTAGAATTGAATCACTACTAACAACACCTCACCCCTGTGTTCATCCAGCACTAGGTCATCATAGCGTAGAATTGAATCACTACTAACAACACCTCACCCCTGTGTTCATCCAGCACTAGATCATCATAGCGTAGAATTGAATCACTACTAACAACACCTCACCCCTGTGTTCATCCAGCACTAGATCATCATAGCGTAGAATTGAATCACTACTAACAACACCTCACCCCTGTGTTCATCCAGCACTAGATCATCATAGCGTAGAATTGAATCACTACTAACAACACCTCACCCCTGTGTTCATCCAGCACTAGATCATCATAGCGTAGAATTGAATCACTACTAACAACACCTCACCCCTGTGTTCATCCAGCACTAGATCATCATAGCGTAGAATTGAATCACTACTAACAACACCTCACCCCTGTGTTCATCCAGCACTAGGTCATCATAGCGTAGAATTGAATCACTACTAACAACACCTCACCCCTGTGTTCATCCAGCACTAGGTCATCATAGCGTAGAATTGAATCACTACTAACAACACCTCACCCCTGTGTTCATCCAGCACTAGATCATCATAGCGTAGAATTGAATCACTACTAACAACACCTCACCCCTGTGTTCATCCAGCACTAGATCATCATAGCGTAGAATTGAATCACTACTAACAACACCTCACCCCTGTGTTCATCCAGCACTAGATCATCATAGCGTAGAATTGAATCACTACTAACAACACCTCACCCCTGTGTTCATCCAGCACTAGATCATCATAGCGTAGAATTGAATCACCTACTAACAACACCTCACCCCTGTGTTCATCCAGCACTAGATCATCATAGCGTAGAATTGAATCACTACTAACAACACCTCACCCCTGTGTTCATCCAGCACTAGATCATCATAGCGTAGAATTGAATCACCTACTAACAACACCTCACCCCTGTGTTCATCCAGCACTAGGTCATCATAGCGTAGAATTGAATCACTACTAACAACACCTCACCCCTGTGTTCATCCAGCACTAGATCATCATAGCGTAGAATTGAATCACTACTAACAACACCTCACCCCTGTGTTCATCCAGCACTAGGTCATCATAGCGTAGAATTGAATCACTACTAACAACACCTCACCCCTGTGTTCATCCAGCACTAGATCATCATAGCGTAGAATTGAATCACTACTAACAACACCTCACCCCTGTGTTCATCCAGCACTAGGTCATCATAGCGTAGAATTGAATCACTACTAACAACACCTCACCCCTGTGTTCATCCAGCACTAGGTCATCATAGCGTAGAATTGAATCACTACTAACAACACCTCACCCCTGTGTTCATCCAGCACTAGATCATCATAGCGTAGAATTGAATCACCTACTAACAACACCTCACCCCTGTGTTCATCCAGCACTAGATCATCATAGCGTAGAATTGAATCACTACTAACAACACCTCACCCCTGTGTTCATCCAGCACTAGATCATCATAGCGTAGAATTGAATCACTACTAACAACACCTCACCCCTGTGTTCATCCAGCACTAGGTCATCATAGCGTAGAATTGAATCACTACTAACAACACCTCACCCCTGTGTTCATCCAGCACTAGGTCATCATGGCGTAGAATTGAATCACTACTAACAACACCTCACCCCTGTGTTCATCCAGCACTAGGTCATCATAGCGTAGAATTGAATCACTACTAACAACACCTCACCCCTGTGTTCATCCAGCACTAGGTCATCATAGCGTAGAATTGAATCACTACTAACAACACCTCACCCCTGTGTTCATCCAGCACTAGATCATCATAGCGTAGAATTGAATCACTACTAACAACACCTCACCCCTGTGTTCATCCAGCACTAGGTCATCATAGCGTAGAATTGAATCACTACTAACAACACCTCACCCGTGTTCATCCAGCACTAGTCATCGTTGCTCAGTGCTTGGAATCTATTAGCTGGATCAATCTCCTCTCTATGTGGACTGCTCAGTGTCGTCGTCCTCTTCGTACTTTTTCTAACAGTTGCCCATCCCCCTCACTTCCTGCCTTTCATCCATATGTACCTTCTCAGATCCCTGTACACATGCAGTTCCACTGTCATGCTGTGGCACTGAAACGTCACATAAGACCATAAGAAAGTTTACAAACGTGAGGAGGCCATTCGGCCCATCTTGCTCATTTGGTTGTTAGTAGCTTATTGATCCCAGAATTTCATCAAGCAGCTTCTTGAAGGATCCCAGGGTGTTGGCTTCAACAACATTACTGGGGAGTTGGTTCCAGACCCTCACAATTCTCTGTGTAAAAAAGTGCCTCCTATTTTCTGTTCTGAATGCCCCTTTATCTAATCTCCATTTGTGACCCCTGGTCCTTGTTTCTTTTTTCACATCGAAAAAGTCCCCTGGGTCAACATTGTCTATACCTTTTAGGATTTTGAATGCTTGAATCAGATCATCGCATAGTCTTCTTTGTTCAAGAGTGAATAGATTCAATTATTTTAGTCTGTCTGTATACGGCATGCCTTTTAAACCCAGGATAATTCTGGTTGCTCTTCTTTGCACTCTTTCTAGAGCAGCAATATCCTTTTTGTAGTGAGGTAACCAGAACTGAACACAATATTCTAGATGAAGTCCTTGTGACAGACTAGCACAACCTGCAATGTTTCCCTGGACTCAATGGAAAGGTTGTTTGACAATCACCTGGGTAGCTAAGAGAGCGAATAAGAGACAGTACAACACAGCTAGCTTGGACTTTACCCAACGTTAGACTGAACAAATTAAATCACCCTGAGAAGCTGGTGTCTGTGAGCCAGTGCAACCAGGAATTTAAAACAGTGCTGTACCTCAGTGTGCAAATGCAGATGAAATCAGCCTGTGAAAATGCAACCAGGAGTTTAAAACAGTGCTGTACCTCAGTGTGCAAATGCAGATGAAATCAGCCTGTGAAAATGCAACCAGGAGTTTAAAACAGTGCTGTACCTCAGTGTGCAAATGCAGATGAAATCAGCCTGTGAAAATGCAACCAGGAGTTTAAAACAGTGCTGTACCTCAGTGTGCAAATGCAGATGAAATCAGCCTGTGAAAATGCAACCAGGAGTTTAAAACAGTGCTGTACCTCAGTGTGGAAATGCAGATGAAATCAGCCTGTGAAAATGCAACCAGGAGTTTAAAACAGTGCTGTACCTCAGTGTGCAAATGCAGATGAAATCAGCCTGTGAAAATGCAACCAGGAGTTTAAAACAGTGCTGTACCTCAGTGTGGAAATGCAGATGAAATCAGCCTGTGAAAATGCAACCAGGAGTTTAAAACAGTGCTGTACCTCAGTGTGCAAATGCAGATTTGTATTTGCTCTTATTAGGCATGAAGCCATTGTATTTTGTATCTTGCTCTTAATTGTACTGTAATTCTTGATATGGATTTTTTTTTGTATACAACTGTAAGTCAGCCTGGGTAAGGGTGTCTGCTAAGAAATAAATAATAATAATAATAATAATAATAATAATAATAATAATAATAATAATAATAATAATAATAATAATAATAATAGCCCTTACTGCAGGGAGATCCACAGTGAATTTAACTGAAGCAAAGGTGTTGAGACCTGTGACTGCAGCAGTGCAAATTACTGTGCCATTTCAAAACTCTAGCAGATCGCTGAGGCCACTCCTTTAGCATGGTGGAAGAGGCAGAAAGTGGAGGGATTTGTCTACAATGCCCAGAGGTAGAAGAACAGCAGACTGAAACAGACATATAGTGATCTAAGATTCTGAACCACGATGACTGGATCAAACCCATGTGAACCCAATGAAATAGAAAAGGCTAATATCTGTAGATCTTAGAGGTTCAATCAGCAATCAACCAGTTTCCTAATCAACTATCAAACCAGTAATAAAAAAGACAACACAATGGGTACTAAAATACAGCTGAACACATGCCTGCACATATTATTTAAACCGTCTGTCATTCAGTTGTAATGATAGTTCTAAGTATCAGTTACAACAGAATGTTTCTGTGCAATGACAAGCCCTCACTCTCATTGGTGCGTTCACGACACGCAGACTTTCATCATTCTGCGCAGAATCTGCACAGAATCGGAGCAAGTAGACAATTAATTTTCAGAATCTTTGCAGAATCTGCACAGACTTAGCAGTCTGCCTCTCGTGAACGCACCCACTGTCTTTATAAATGACATCACTCCTGTCTGGCATTCCGGTCTCGCACTCTTCTTTTTAAACAGATTTTGAAATTAAATAATAATAAGTTGCTTTTAATACCCTTGTATGTGTTTATTTTAGTGTTTCTTGTTATTTGATGGTGTTTGTAACCATTCTGAGTGGCTCTGGGCTTGTTACCATACTATTGCGTTGCTGTCATTTTTCTCCAAAACGCTTTGGTTTTGAGTTTGTCCGGTGAATCCAAGTGTTGCAGCTGAACGGTTCGTCATGTGACAATATGACCTTTCCGCGGGGCTGGCAGAGTTCAAAGGTCATGTTGTCACATGATTGGATAGGAACCACACAAATAGTGATGGAAGTTTAAACAACAACAACTACATCATGCAAGCTACTTTAAAAACTACAGCAGGGGAGAATACATTCATAAAACATATACATAACTTATTTTTATGACTAAATTATTATTATTATTACACACTTTACAAGAACAGAGACACTGGTAATAAAATGTATAGATTTCACATTTCAGCTGAGTACTGCCAGTACATACTCAGGACACGTATCATTCTCAGCTGTCCCAATGTAACGGGTTAAAAACAGCTTATTACAGGAGTCGTGTTTGAGTTTCCGTAATGCTGTATCGCTCCTTCCGCTATCAGCACTTCACACTCTAAATAAGCCACGTATCATTATTTCCATCACATTTTCCACCGACCAATTAGCGCCCAGGACCCCCGAAGGAACGGTAAGAAATCCCTTCAGCAGTTACTCAGCCTTAGCAACGACTTTGATTGACACGATATGCTATCCATTCAACTGCTACATTTGTTTCTCTGTAGTACTGAATACACCAATCATCTTACGACTGACTCAAAGTCGCCTTTCTATTCGTCAAAATGTGCTTTTCAAGGAGCCAATCGCCAACTCGCTAGCTCCAACCACGCCACGGCTGCTGTTCAAAGATGGATTGGGCGTTTCTATCCAATCAGTGTCTGGAGACGGGGTGGGCAGAGTCTTGTAAGTGTAAAGGGAATAACGTGGTGCCCTGGTGGCTGTTTATGTTTACGTTAGAGAGAGAGAGAGAGGTTTTTCTATTGTAAGTACGGTGATCCACACACTTGTTTTCTTTTATTTCATCTCGCCCGCTATTTATTTGTATCAATGTCCTCCCCCCCCGATGGGAAAGGGTTTGCGGTTTGGAAACCTGAGCATTTCTGTGGTGCTTCTGCTCCTGCTGAAAGCGCTCACGGGGACATCGTACAACTCGGCCGAGGGGAAGCCCGGAGCTGCCGCCGCTGCTGCTGCCGGGGCGGAGGCCGGCGAAGCTGGTGGCATTGCAATGGAGAGAGGGCTGGAAAGTGTGTGGGCTGCAGCGGCTTTCGCGGATGTAACTGTAGAAGATGACGAGAACGCAGCTGCTGACGAAGCGGGCGATTCAGCAGCGGAATCAAGTGGGGACGGAAAGATGAAAAGGTTAATAAAAGTTATTGTGCATTCATAAAAAGGACGTTCACATGATAATTTCGCAAGCACTTTTAGCGTTTGAGGCAAACTATATATTGTTATTGTGGTAAAGTCCTGCGCGACTCATAGCGGAGTAGCATTAGTACAGTTGTTGTGCTTGGTGACTTGTTAATTTGTCTAGACATCAAGAATGCGATTCATAGGAATCCAGTAACTTGATTGTATTTCATGTTATATTTGTATTTGCATTATCACACTCGACATGTGTACTTCATTTAAATGCCACTTTATTTCTTATTCTGCGAGACCGAGAACAAAACTTGTTTTTAAATACGGATTTCCGCACAAGACACCCTGCGTGGAATTGAAAACAAATTTCAAATGTAATTTTATAGCAAATCCTGGTTGTGACAAAGTAACTTAGTGCATTTATATTTGACTTGCTACGGCTCAGAGAGACAAGGGTTTCGTGGTATTTTGAGTCTGGGGCAAGAAGATATTTATACAGGAATTGAGCAAATCCTAGTGAAGCAAGCTGGTCCTTGGCTTAAGACTGTGACTGCCCCTGTAGTTAATACCAGTACTGGGGTAGACGCCGTCATTTAAACAATACGCTTTTGCTAGTTTTCAGGTGTGTGTGTGTGTGTGTGTGTGTGTGTGTGTGTGTCAGTCAGTGTGTGTGAGTGGGTGTGTGTGTGTGTGCGGGTGTGTGTGTCTGTTCGGGTGTGTGTGTCTGTGTGTGTGTGTGTGTGTGTGTGTGTGTAAACTGAAACCGCAGTTTGTTTGTTTGTTTGCCTTGACAGGTTTCTTAATCTTATCTGCGCTTCTAGTGCAGCATTGTACTTCAGTACTACAAGTAAAGTCATTTATTCGCAACATCTGTCTTTAAATTGCTTTCTTGAAAGTCTTTCGTATAACTGCGGACAGTTTTAAAATGATAAAGCGCTTAGTGTATTTTTTTTTGTAAGCAACCAGTGATACGTTGTTTTAATGTTATGCCGCAGCAGAGAAAGGCTTGACCAGCTGCAGTTGTGATTTCTGCGCACTGTCCAGTCCCTTCATGTTTCCATCGTAGTTACACAGACTGGTGATCGTGCTCACTGTGTCCCTGGTAAAATACATCTGTACCTGAGCTCTTACCAGGCAGGGCATAACCTGCTTCTTATAGCTTGCTTTTTAAGAGATAGTTATGATGACTAGTTATTTGCACTTTACATTGTAACACTAAATGTAAAGAAATTTATCTCAATTACTGTATACCTTTTGTGAAGAAGTAGTTTGTGGGAAATTGGAGTACACACCTCCTAACTGGAAAAGCTAAAGCACTTTCAAGGCAAACTAGGAGTACATATTTAAACTGTAACAAATCAAACAACTTGACAGGATGTAAAGAAAGCAGGTGTTCTTTTAGATCTGTCTGGACCTGTGCTTTATATGGATGGCCATTTCCCTCTGAGTTGTAGTGCAAGTTGATCTCCCTTACAGAAAGCAGCAAAACTGATTAAATATGGAGCTATCGGACTAAAACATAAACTTTACTGCTACTAAAAGGCTGATATTGCACTCAAATATATCGCCTCTAATTCTACTCTGTATTCTGTAAACCAAGATGTTGGCTGTGGACGCGGTGCAGGAACCTGAAATCGTCACAGATCTGACATGTGAAGCTTCCTAGAAAAGTCACTCGGATATTACAGAATGTATCTGAGGTAACAATACAAGTCACACTGCTTATAATCTTGGATAAACTTAATGTCATTCTACATGAAATCAATCAAACAGCCATTTTTCACTTGACCTCTGATTTTGATAAACTTTTGCACATATTAATTATTATTGTCTTTGTTAGAAAAGTTTACACTGTGATTGTAGGCCTGAGTGACCTCCCATTCATGAGACACAGGTCCTCACAGCTTGACCCAATTTGGACACCCACCCTACCTTTACATGGGCATAACTGCCTCCATAATTGACATGAAAGCTGGTGTTGGTGTCGTTTTTAAAGCTCTCAAATAGGACCTATATATTCATTATATCAAAATTGATGTGAAGTACAAGACAAAAGTGGTGTGAATCTGTGACCTTTGACCTCACCCAGGTCAAATCACATAACCTTGGATTTTTGTCAGTTCTTGATAGATTGTAGCCCATTGGTTGAGGCACAGTACAGAGCTGAATGCAGAGTGTCGGGTGACTCTAAGTGAAGTGATTGCACACCTAATACAATGAAACAAAAATATTTATTTGCAATCGAGTACACTCGCCTGTTACAATGAAGCTGCAGTGAACTGGTGACAAACAACTACAGATGAATTAAATAGAAATCAATACTGAATTGTGCACGTTTAATTTTGTCAGCACATGATTGGTTTTTTGAGTTATGCTTCTCCGGGAGCTGTAATTACCACTGTTCAAATCCAATGAATCGCTGAGCCTGGAAAAGAACACGTACTGTTAGAAGTGGTGGAAATGTAGATATTTCAGTTTCAGGTCTCTGTCCTTATATTCCTGCATGCAACACAATTGACCCCTCCCCTATGCTTAAGTTGCCCTTTTCCTTCGTAGGCACTCTGTCAAGGGTTTTGATGCTTTGGCATCTCCTTGTGTCTCAGGGTGTATGTCCTTCCTGTTGCAGTTGTTGGCTCCACTGATGTCAGCACATCTGTCCTCCGTATAGACCAAGACAGCTGTCAAAATATGAACTTGCTGACTTCGACTTCTATTTGAATTACATTTTTCCTTTAGCTGGGCCATAATCCCTTGATATGCCTGAGCCTGCTCCTTGATTGTTCACGGTCTTCCACTTCTGTTTGTGGGAAAACCTTTCTTGGCTTTCTCTTCATTGCTTCTCCGACCTTCTTTACCTTCTGAGCTGCATATACCTTTTGTGACAATGTCCTTCTCTTTAGTGGGGATTCTTGTATTGCCTCCAAGGCCCGTTTATTTGTGAAATGTCATGTTCCTTTTCAGCTTTGTAAATGCGTTGCTTTCAGGTTGCTTGTCTTGATCAGCACGAGGGCTGGATTCTCTGGGACTCGACTCCTCGGGGGTCACTTTATGTTGAAGGTGATGTTTGGTCTTGGTCAGGAGAACTATGGGCTAGCAGCTTCATACAAGGGTAACATAACTTCTGGCCAGTTCAGCTTCTGGTGATCCTTGATCTGATCTTTATATTGATCTTTAAGATGCCACCTTTAGTGTGGCACACTCCACGATGCTTTGCAAATGGGTCGCAGCATGCTTTGATGTCTTTAGTGTGGCACATTCCACGATTATTATTATTTTATTATTATTATTTATTTCTTAGCAGACGCCCTTATCCAGGGTGACTTACAAGTGTTACAAGATATCATTATTTTTTACATACAATTACCCATTTATACAGTTGGGTTTTTACTGGAGCAATCTAGGTAAAGTACCTTGCTCAAGGGTACAGCAGCAGTGTCCCCTACCAGGGATTGAACCCACAACCCTCCGGTCAAGAGTTCAGAGCCCTAACCACTACTCCACACTGCTGCCCTATATGCTTTGCCCCCACGATGCTTTGCAAATGGGTCACAGCATGCTTTGATGTCTTTAACGGCAAGAAAGGCATTCGAAGTACTTGCCATTTATGCAACAAATTGTCTTCGATATCAAATAGACTGTAAAACTGCAAGAATTTTAGCTAGAAACATTTAATATCAAGAATGTTAAGCTGATAATATATAAATGTTTTTGGAAGAATATCAGGTTTAAGGACACACCTTCGTTGGGTTTTCTTGTTTTTCTCTTTATAAAGGGCACTTTTCAGTAATGATCTGTATATAATTCACCTGTGCTACACTTTAGTCACATGTGTTAACAGGCCAAACTGGTTGGTTAATTAATGTGAGTCTGTTACAGCTGCACCAGTTCACTGCAGCTTCATTGTAACAGGCAACTGTACTCGATTACAACTAAATATTTTTGCTTAATTGTGTTAGGTGTGTAATCGCTTCACTTAGAAGATTCACCTGACACTCTGCATTCAGCTCTGTGCTGTGCCTCAACCAACGGCAGGCACACAATGAAACTTGCAGGAAATGTAGATCAGGGGCTAGGCTTCAGTCTATCAAACACTGACAAAAATCCAAGGTTACGTGAGTTGACCTGGGTGAGGTCAAAGGTCACAAAATCACACAACTTTATCTTCCACTTCACAGAACCTTCCATAGAATGAGAAGATAGTGCTATTCAAGAGCTTTAAAACAACACCCAAACTAACTTTCTCTGTCAATCATGGAGGAAGCTATTGCACCTCTGCCTCTACCGTTTCTATAGAGGGTTGTATTTGTAGTGCAACTATCCGGTGGTGATGCTATTGCACCTCTGCCTCTACCGTTTCTATAGAGGGTTATAATTGTAGTGCAGCTACAAATACAATGCTCTTACCCTGTTGGACTGCAAGCTTGTTCCAGGATTTATCCACAGTAAATGTGAATGGCATTTGAACTTGGATGAGAAGTTGGTGTAGTAGGGCATACTGCAACTACAATCTAAATGAATTACATTCACCAATGTTGGATCAATTCAAAATAAATGTTGCTTCCCCCCATTTTAATACATCTATTATTATTATTATTATTATTATTATTATTATTATTATTATTATTATTATTATTATTATTGGCTCTGCATCAGTGTCTGTATTGAATTTTCATTGCATGCTGCTTGGGTTGTGTGGGGCTTCCCCTGGTGATGTAGTTCTGCAGTGATGAAATGCAGTACCTTTTAAAACTGCATAATAGAATATGGATTGGCTTTACAAATAATAAACCAGAACAAAAGCAAACACTTCTTCTGTTTCCTGTGTAGTGGATAGACCAGGGGGCACAAGGACCCAGCAAACTCCTCTGTCCCCATCTCCCAGCTGCTTAGCCATAGATATAAAAACACTAGATAGGACACGCCTATACACGCTCTGAGGGGCAGGGTGCGGACCGGCGGCCATGCTGCCGAGGGACGGAAGTGCAGTCCCTGTAAGGCAACAGATAGAAGTGCAGACACAAAAGAGGTGTGTAGCTATTTAAACTCTGATTTCAAACGGTGCTATATTATAACTACAAATATTACGTGAAACTATTTGTTTTGATTGTTAAATAACAACAAAACAACACGCTGTCATTGAAATTACTGTATCATTATCTGATTAAGTGTAAATCGGATTTTCCGGTTACAGTAAATGAGAAATATGCATTGTCGTACTTGTTGTCATCATCATTACCTGTGCTTATTTGACCTTGTCCGACACAGGTCACTTTTGAACATGTGTATTTGCTACTGATTTCAACATTGCCCTCACGACTGATGGTAATTTACAAACACAAACGCCTAATATAGGCTATTTCTAATGATGAATACAAAGTGCAGTTTTCCAAAAAATGAATGTGGTTCATTAACATGTTAGTGATTTTATTTAAGGGAATATAGAAAGACAATGTAGCAGATTTTAATGGAAGAGTAATAGGAAATTGAACACAATTGTTGTAGTTATTTTGCAGACAGCTTTATCCAAGGCAATTTACATGGTTTAAAACACATTAATATGACATTCAAGCACACTGTCACATTATGAAATTGCAGTTATGTTTTAATACTGTGAATGGAAAATTAAAACTATGTATTGTTTGTGTGTGTGTGTGTGTATACAGTGCTTTGCAAAAGTATTCAGACCCCTGACCAATTCTCTCATATTACTGAATTACAAATGGTATATTGAAATTTCATTCTGTTTGATATTTTATTTTAAAACACTGAAAGTCAAAATCAATTATTGTAAGGTGACATTGGTTTTATGTTGGGAAATATTTAAGAAAAATAAACTGAAATATCTTGCTTGCATAAGTATTCAACCCCCACACATTAATATTTGGTAGAGCCACCTTTCGCTGCAATAACAGCTTTAAGTCTTTTGGGGTAAGTATGTACCAGCTTTGCACACAGTGTCGGAGTGATTTTGGCCCATTCTTCTTGGCAGATTTGCTCAAGGTTGTTCAGGTTGGTTGGACAACGCTTGTGGACCGCAATTTTCAAATAGTGCCACAGATTCTCAATGGGATTGAGATCAGGACTGGGCTACTGTAGGACATTCACCTTTTTGTTCTTGAGCCACTCCAATGTTGCTTTGGCCTTGTGCTTGGGATCATTGTCCTGCTGAAAGCTGAATTTCCTCCCAAGCTTCAGTTTTTTAGCGGACTGAAGCAGGTTCTCTTGCAGTATTTCCCTGTATTTTGTTCCATCCATTCTTCCTTCAATTTTAACAAGATGCCCAGTCCCTGCTGATGAGAAGCATCCCCACAGCATGATGCTGCCACCACCATACTTCACTGTAGGGATGGTGTGTCTTGAGCCTCATCTGACCACAAAACCTTTTCCCACATCGCAGCTGGGTCACTCTCACGCTTTCTGGCAAACTCCAGACGTGCTTTCAGATGGTACTTTTTGAGTAACGGCTTCTTTCATGCCACCCTCCCATACAGGCCAGTGTTATGCAGAGCTCTTGATATGGTTGACTGGTGCACCATTACTCCACTCCCTGCCACTGAACTCTGCAGCTCCTTCAAAGTGATTGTTGGCCTCTGTGGCTTCTCACACTAGTCTCCTTCTTGTTTGAGCGCTGAGTTTTGAGGGACAGCCTTTTCTTGGCAGTGCCTGACTGGTGTGATGCAGCTTCCACTTCCTGATTATTGATCCAGCTGTGCTCACTGGGATATCCAAACACTTGGATATTATTTTGTACCCTTTCCCTAATCTATGCATTTGTATTACTTTGTCTCTAACTTCTGTAGAATGCTCTTTGGTCTTCATTTTCCTTCAGATTCACAGCCTGACCAATGATCCTTCAACAGTGGGGTTTTTATCCAGAGAATGTGACAGCAACTTTAATGGTTCACAGGTGGAGGCCAATGGCAAGGTAACTGTGTCCTCGTTAGGGCAATTTCTTTCATCGGTGTAAACTGGGAGCTTCCACAGCACAGGGGTTGAATACTTATGCAAGCAAGATATTTCAGTTTTTTATTTCTTAAAAATATTTCCCAACATAAAACCAATGTCACCTTACAATAATTGATTTTGAGTTTCAGTGTTTTAAAATAAAATATCAAACAGAACAAAATTTCAATCTACCATTTGTAATTCAGTAATATGAGAGAATTGGTCAGGAGTCTGAATGATTGTTTATTATTGTTATTATTATTATTATTATTATTTGTTTATTTAGCGGACACCTTTATCCAAGGCGACTTACAGAGACTAGGGTGTGTGAACTATGCATCAGCTGCAGAGTCACTTACAACTACGTCTCACCCAAAAGACGGAGCACAAGGAGGTTAAGTGACTTGCTCAGGGTCATACAATGAGTCGGTGGCTGAGGTGGGATTTGAACTGGGGACCTCCTGGTTACAAGCCCTTTTCTTTAACCACTGGACCACACAGCCTCCTATTTTGATTGATCAGTTCCTTAGGAATGGATTCCTTCGTTACTGTCTCCTTGATTCTTGTAAGAAACCCTTCCTTCAGTTGTTCGAAATTTGGCAGCAGTTTTTTAACAGCCTTTGTTGTCTTTCTCTTGACAAATCCCACCCGTATCATCAGAGACATGGCCCAAGCACGACCAATATCAACTTCTCTTGAGAGGCTTGGTTTCTTGTGTTTTAAAATTCCAGGTGCTGCCGCAATTACAATTGATTGATTGACTATGCCTCCAGCCGCTCTAAGTTTAAGCCAGTCATTTTGTACATCTTTGTCATATTCACCTGGACGGCCACGGCGTTGAAAAGGAAACTCAGACACATTGTTGCCTTTCTTCAGGTTTTCAGCATCTAGTTTTTTAAAATGTCTTCCAGTAGACGCGTTCAGGCCATGTCCCAGTTCAACAGAGTACTTCTGAACGGCGTCAGCGTTTCCATTGAGTGCAGCGTACCTGGCTAGCTTAGCTCATGTTGACACATCATATACGTGATCAGGTTCTCTTTTTGGTCTGTCGCTGGCCTCAATAACATTTTCATTGGCAGATGCTACTGCTCTTGCTTCAGATGGATTTTCTTCTGCATTTAGGTCAGGGGTTCCTTGGGTGGTTTTTAACTTTACGCAGTGGAGAAGCATGGTTACAAAAAATGAATGCAACCAGGCAAGTGCAGTAGTGTACAGTGCTACAGTGCTGGCTGTACCATGGCAACTGACAGAGCGCACGTGACCAGAAATGCAGACCTGCACTGTAGACCGCTGTGTTGCAGTTGCACCTTTCACATGGATACTGCACACCGGCTGCAATTTTTTTTTTCCAGTATGTCGCATGTATTTTAGTAATATATTTCACGGCACATTAATTTTGCGTATTTGATTAACGCGAAATTCTCAAATTTCTTGCTCACGAAATTCTTGTTTTACAGTACTTTCTGTGTACTTTGTTTTTGGTCCCTTTTAAACGCTGTGTAAAGTGACTTTTCTCTGAAATTATATATATATATATATATATATATATATATATATATATATATATATATATATATATATATAATTATATAAGTGATCTATTAAACCATTTTGGCAATGTTGTTTTAGATTTGCCTACTTTTGGGATGTAATTGTTTTGTGCCTCTAGTACACAGCTCCTCATTGGATTGGGCAGCTTCAGCTTGTTCTGTTTCCCATGGTGAAAAGTGGTGAACCTGCCCCCTTGTGTTCAATAGCATCTGCATTGTATGCAGCAGCAGCAGCAGCAGCAGCAGCAGGAATGTCTTCCTGATATTGTAGCAAGTGTTAATAACTAAATAACAGACTAACCTGCACACCATCATTTACTGTTTACATTTAACTAGAGTGCCAAGTATGCCCTTCTAATAATTGACCATAGTAGTGTTATAAATCACAGGTAAACATTGTAGAGCCCAGGGAGGTATGGTACTTTTTTAAAGCATAATAAAATAATAATAAAACAAAATCATGGTAAACTATGGTAAAAACATTGGAAAAGAGCTGTGTAGAGGCAGCTGAAAGTGTTTGCAGGGAGGGATTGACTTGGTTTCTCTTTCCAGGCGTCTGAGAGAGAGAGAGACAGGCAGACTGAGTTCAGATCCAGGGACTCCCTGTTTGCGCTCCTCCACTTCATGTTCCCGGCTGGGATTTGTACTCTCAGAACCAGATCAGAGCATCTGGACCAGACAGTGCACTCCAACTCAAATACAGTGAGGCTGCAACATTGAGCAGAAGCCCCAGAAACATCACTGTTGATAGCAGCCGTGCACTGTTATTTCCTTTGACTGCAGATACACAATGTATTCATTATAATGTATGTAATATTCTCCCCCAGGTCTCTGGTGATCATCAGCACTTTAGATGGGCGGATATCTGCCCTGGACCCAGAGAATCATGGCAGGAAGCAGTGGGACCTGGATGTGGGCTCAGGGACTCTGGTCTCCTCAAGCCTCAGCAAGCCGGAGGTAGGTCCTGTACCCCTTCACGTTCCTAACATGAGGGAGGTCCTGTACCCCCTCACATTCCTTTTTTATTTTTTTTATTTATTTATTTATTTATTTATTTTATTTATTTTTAAAAATTTAGTCGTTGCCAATTTAGTTTTTTTTATTATTTTCTCCCCAATTTGAAATGCCCAATTATTTTTAGGCTCGGCTCACCGCTACCACCCCTGCGCTGATTCGGGAGGGGCGAAGATGAACACACGCTGTCCTCCGGCGTGCGTCAGCCGCCAGCTTCTTTACACTCTGCAGACTCACTGCAGCCGCCTCAGAGCTACAGTGTCGGAGGACAACGCAGCTCTGGGCAGCTTACAGGCAAGCCCGCAGGCCGCCAGACTACAGGGGTCGCTGGTGCGCGGTGAGCCGAGGACACCCTGGCCAACCTAACCCTCCCTCCCCGACGACGCCGCCACTGAGCCGCCCCTGGGAGCTACCGTCCACAGTCGGCTTTGGAATAGCCTGGACTCGAACCGGCGATGTCCAGGCTATAGAGGCATCCTGCACTCTAGCGAGTGCTTTACTGGATGCGCCACTGGGAGCCCCTCCCCCTCACATTCCTAACATGAGGGAGCTCCTGTACCCCTCACATTCCTAACATGAGGGAGGTCCTGTACCCCCTCAGCATTCCTAACATGAGGGAGGTCCTGTACCCCTGCATTCCTAACATGGGAGGTCCTGTACCCTCAAGATTCCTAACATGAGGGAGGTCCTGTGCCCCCTCGCATTCCTCACATGAGGGAGGTCCTGTACCCCCTCACATGAGGGAGGTCCTGTACCCCTGCATGAGGGAGGTCCTTTACCCCCTGCATGAGGGAGGTCCTGTACCCCCTGCATGAGGGAGGTCCTGTACCCCCGCATGAGGGAGGTCCTGTACCCCCATGAGGGGAGGTCCTGTACCCCCTGCATTCCTAACATGAGGGAGGTCCTGTACCCCCTCAGCATGGAGGTCCTGTACCCCTGCATTCCTAACATGAGGGGAGGTCCTGTACCCCTCGCATTCCTAACATGAGGGAGGTCCTGTACCCCTCGCATTCCTAACATGAGGGAGGTCCTGTACCCCCTCGCATTCCTAACATGAGGGAGGTCCTGTACCCCCTCGCATTCCTAACATGAGGGAGGTCCTGTACCCCCTCGCATTCCTAACATGAGGGAGGTCCTGTACCCCCTCGCATTCCTAACATGGGGAGGTCCTGTACCCCTCGCATTCCTAACATGGGGAGGTCCTGTACCCCTTCGCATTCCTAACATGAGGGAGGTCCTGTACCCCCTCGCATTCCTAACATGAGGGAGGTCCTGTACCCCCTCACATGAGGGAGGTCCTGTACCCCCTCACCTTCACACAGGAGCGGGCTAATGCTGTCTGGAACCAAGCTGTCTGGTCATAGAAGTTTAGAGGGCCTTAAAGAGGAAGTCTCTGGGCTCTAAAGAAATTGTGTTTACACATCCCCACGTATTGTTACAACTGTTTAACTAACATACCTGTAATTTCTTTCCATTGTTAACATTCTGACAACTTTTTACACTTCTAGCTTTTAAAGTCTGTTTTCAAAGCTTTTTTCAAAATGTTTGCTCTAGTGAACTGGGGTTTGAGATCTGTCCTCTAAATCACTGCAGGAAGAGCGATTTCTGTTCTGTACCACATCATGGATTGTTGTTGCTGTGTTACCTGTTTGAGAGTGTGGGCAATAATCCTTACACTATCTGTGTACTAGTGCGGACGTTTTGAAAAGACCTATATATAAGATATAAGATATAAGATGTTATTTATACAGTTGTAGCAGCATGTGGAGATGGGGGACACTATATTACAGATATGTTATTTAAACAGTCCCAACCCCGCTACTTGCTCTAACAAGAAAGATATCAAAACATTTTTAAAAAGTCAGTTAGAGAGCTTAGAAGAAACACATTAATTTTACAGAGTACCTGCACTTAAAACAGTTGCTTTCAAGCATAAATTCATACATTATTCCTTGACCTTCTTTGAAAACCTGCTGCCTTGATCTGCATGCTGTAGTTTGGCTAATGGTGGTACTGTATACAGGAATAAAGGGCTGGTTTGTTCATTCAGGGGGTGAAGATGCCAAGCTTGCAGAAGTGTTTTGCAGTTCAAATTGCCTTTCTTGCCAGATCTGTAAGCAGACTTTTCAAGGCACAGATGAGAACGAATCCCTTTCCTGTGTGGTTTAGCATTCAGGTTGCAAATATCCAGTTTATGGTGTTTTGTTTGCAAGTAGCTGCAGCTGAGGTTTGATGGAGAGCCTGCTGCACATCTGTGTTCATAGTCATTTCCTCCTTGTTTTACCCTCATTATCCTCTTACTTTGCTGGCTCTTAGAATGAGTCTGTTTGACGCCCATGAAGCTTACAGCACAACCTTTCTTTAGATAACCAATCGGGACAACCCTGGGCTAGAAGCTCTTCACACTTTAGCCAGTCTGCAGCCTGCATGTTGGCATGAGTTTCTTCTACAGATGAGAGGAGGCTGACACCAGAGACTTGCAACACTTTGCAATCAATATGACTATGCAAAGGAAATGCCCTTATAAAGGCTTCACATAGTAAAAGCCAAGCAAAGTGTAGTGAAAACACTGTATGTAAGCATTGTAAAGAATATGGTTAAGCTGTTAATAAAGATGGCAAACCAGGGTAAACTATGCTAAATGCATTCTGTAACCATTGTACGCTAAACATACAATTCTCCAAAAATGAGTTTGACTGGAATAAATGTACACTTCAGAAAGTTAACAATTGAAGGGGAGGGCATTTAATTCAAAGCTATCTATATGACATGATTTTCATCTGAAATTGAACGTTGACTTCTTGTGAACTGAGTTTTGCCAGTGTTTTTATAGAGCTTACAGGATGGGTACTGTAATGGGTTACTCTTTTATTCGTTGTTGGATCAGGGGCAAGCACAGTGAGGCTGTGCCCCTTTTAACATGTCTGGGAGTATTTCACTGGACAGGTCTTCTGGGTCTGCTTTAAGCAGTTTCTAACCTTTTGTCAGATGGCACTAACCTTGTGTTAGTCTTTCTGTTGCCGACAAGGAGCCTGCTGATTTGTGAGCCCTGCGCTCTGTAACCAGGCACTTTGATTTGCGAGCCCTGCGCTCTGTAACCAGGCACTTTGATTTGCGAGCCCTGGGCGCCTGTAACCAGGCACTTTGATTTGCGAGCCCTGCGCCTGTAACTAGGCACTTTGATTTGTGAGCCCCTGCTCTGTAACCAGGCACTTTGATTTGCGAGCCCTGTGGATTTGAGAGGCACTGAGTCTGCACTTTGAACTGTGATTGGTGAGCTGGCTAATGCCATTGGGCTGGCTAATGCCTTTGTTTTAAGCAGCTGAGCTGAAAAAAAGTATTTACCTCTGGGGATCTCAAAGAATGCAAGTGTGGCATCAAACAACAAAGACCAAGGGGATCTGTGAGTCATCCTGTTGTGGATTAGGAGTGAGGTAATGCTCTGGTGGGTGATGTCATCATGCCTCTACATGTACCATCATAATGCTCAGCACTACCACCCCTCAGTCTCCTCTACATGCCTTCATAATGCTCAGCTACCCCCCACCCCCTCAGTCTCCTCATGCCATCATTGTCATGCTCAGCACTAGCCCCACGCCCTCAGTCTCATCTATGCCTTCCTAATGCTCCAGCAGTCCTTGACCCCCTCAGTCTGCTCAGCATGCCTTCCTGTGCTCTAGCCTCACCCCGCCCCTCCACGTCGCTGTCAATCCTATAGTCCTATTCATCCCCCCTCCCCAGTCTCCTCTACATGCCATCATGCCATCAGCAGCTGGCCCCTCACCCCCATCAGTCTCATCTACATGCCTTCTAGTCCTGGCACTACCCCCACCCCGTCTTCCTCTCCTCAGCCTTCATAATGCTCAGCACTGCCCCTCAGGGTCTCCTCTACATCCCTTCATAATTGTCCATCTACTCTTGCTGTTGCAGAGTCTATGGAGTGCTTGCAGGTGTGCGAGACGGGCTTGCAGCGTGTGAGGAGATGGGAGCTAGTGTGTGAGGAGTCAGACGCGGCTAGTGTGAGATCTTGAAGCGTGTGTGTGAGTCTGGAGCTTTAGCGTGTGTGAGAGTCGAGCTCGGAGTGTGTGAGGAGTGCGGAGCTTGCAGCGTGTGAGTGAGTGCTTAGCTCGGATGTGTGAGGAGTGGAGCTGGAGTGTGTGAGGATGGGCTTCGAGCGATGTGAGAGAGCTTGCAGCGTGTGTGAGTGAGTGCGGAGCTCGGAGTGTGAGGAGTGCGGAGCTCGCAGTAGCGTGTGTGAGGAGTGCGGAGCTCGGAGTGAGTGAGGAGTGCTCTGGCAGAGTGAGTGAGTCGGAGCTTCAGTGTGTGGAGGAGTGCTTGCAGCGTGTGTGAGGAGTCGGAGCTGGAGTGAGTGAGGAGCGGAGCTCGGGTTGTGAAGTGCTGAGCTGCAGTGTGTGAGGAGTCGGGCTGGAGTGTGAGGAGTGGGCCTGCAGCGAGGTGAGGAGGCGGAGCTCGGAGGTGTGAGGAGTGGAGCTTGCAGCGTGTGAGGAGTGCGGAGCTCGGAGTGAGTGAGGAGTGCGGAGCTCGGAGTGAGTGAGTTGCGGAGCTGGAGTGTGAGAGTGACGGAGCTGGCGAGTGAGGTGAGGGGTGCTTGCGAGTGTGTGAGGAGGTCACGGAGCTTGGAGCTGAGTGAGGCGGAGCTTGAGCGTGAGAGAGTCCGGAGCTCAGGGTGTGAGGAGTCGGAGCTGGAGTGAGTAGGAGTCTGAGCTTGAGTGAGGGAGTCGGAGCTTGCGCGTGTGAGGAGTGCGGCAGCCGAGGTGTGAGGAGTGCGGAGCTCGGAGTGTGTGAGGAGTTCAGGAGCTGTGGGTGAGTGAGGCTGGTGTGTGAGGAGTGCGGAGCTCGGTGAGTGAGGAGTCGAGGCTGGGTGATGAGGAGTCTGGAGCTGAGTGTGTGAGAGTGCTGCAGTGTGTGTGAGGAGTGCGAGCTCAGGTGATGAGGAGTCTGAGGCTGTGAGTGAGGCGAGCTCACAGGAGTGCTGAGGATGTGTGAGGAGTGCTTGCAGCGTGTGTGAGAGAGTCTTGGAGCTCGGAGGTGAGGAGGGAGCTGTGTGAGGAGTCGAGGAGCTCGAGGTGTGAGGAGTCGTGAGCTCGGGTGATGATGCAGAGAGTATGAGTACGGAGCTGAGTGTGTGAGGAGTGCGCAGCGGAGTGTGAGGAGTCGGAGCCTGGAGTGAGGGAGCCGGAGTGGAGTGATGTGGAGTGCTGGAGCTCGGAGGTGTGTGAGGAGGCTGGAGCTGCAGGTAGTGAGGAGTAGGAGCTTCAGTGTGTGAAGTGACGGAGCTGCAGTGAGAGTGAGCTGAGGCTCAGCATGTGAGTGAGGAGTGAGCTCAGAGCGTGTGTGAGAGTGCGGAGCTCAGGTGTGAGGAGTGGGAGCTTGCAGCGGTGAGGAGTCGGGAGCTGGAGTAGTGTGGAGGAGTGCGGAGCTCGGGTGAGCGAGTGAGTGGAGGGCGGAGCTGGAGTGAGTGAGGAGCGGAGCTCGGAGTGAGGTGGAGGAGCTGGGAGCTTATGTGAGGAGGCGGAGCTCGGGTGTGTGAGGAGTGCGGAGCTCGGAGTGAGTGAGGAGTGCGGAGCTCTGGTGTGTGAGGAGTGCTGGAGTGTGAGGAGGAGGCGAGGAGCTGGTGGAGTGAGGAGTGCGGAGCTCGAGAGTGTGAGGAGTCGGAGCTCGGAGGAAGTGAGGAGCGGAGCTCGGAGTGAGAGTGAAGTGCGGAGCTCGAGCTGAGAGTGAGTGCTGGAGCTGCGAGTGAGGAGTGCTGGAGCTCGGAGTGTGTGAGGAGGCGGAGCTGGAGTGTGTGAGGAGTCGGAGCTCGGAGTGAGGAGGAGTGCGGAGCTGGAGCTGAGGAGTGCGAGCTGTGTGAGTGAGTGCGGAGCTCCGGAGTGTAGTGAGGAGCGGAGCTGGAGTGTGTGAGAGTACGGAGCCTGAGTGTGTGAGGAGTGCGAGCTTGGAGCGTGAGTGAGGAGTCGGAGCCTGGAGGAGGAGTGCGGAGCTGAGTGTGTGAGGAGTGTGAGGCTGCAGGTGTGAGGAGAGTCGGAGCTCAGGAGGAGGACTGGAGTGAGTGAGGAGTGCCCAGGAGTGAGGAGGAGCGGAGCTCCGGAGTGAGTGAGGAGGAGCTCGAGGAGTGAGGAGGCTGGAGGCTCGGAGTGAGTGAGGTTCTCCCCTGCTTGCTTTTTGTTCCCTTTTACTTTTCATCCTTTTATTTCAGTATGTCTATAGTTTTGTAAAGAAACAGATTAATAGTTGGGTCTTTATAAATGAATGGCCGTGATGGCCAAAGTTGGGGTGGGGTCACTAGGATCAAGTCCCAGTTTTTTGAATTTATTATATAAAATAACATAAAATAACAATTTCTAATATTCCTCCTTTTCTGAAAAACAAACTTAGTGTGATAGCCTAGCTGTCATGGAAAAATAATGTCAAGCATTATAGTGATTCCTCAGGGTTGTAAATGTCAAGCATTACAGTGATTCCTCTGGGTTGTAAATCCTGAGTTAAAGCACATAGTTTTTTATATATGCTTCTGAACACCCGAATGGAGAGCTAAATGTAGCTTTCAGATTTCAGGTGGATGGTAGTGAATTTTTGCTTTTTCTGAAACAATGAACTTTTTAAAGAGCAAAAAAACACTCTTCCTGTCTGCTGGTGGCAGAGTAGTCCCGTTCCTTCCCATTCCTGGAAGCTTCAATCCCGTTCCTGCCCGGCCTGGGAGCTTTATTTTTTTTTTATTTCCCGGTCCTGCCTGTTCCCGTGAGCTTCACTCCTGTACCATCCCGTCCCGCAAAACTGAACACCATTTTTTTCCCATACCGCGGGAATCCTGTGGGTCTCGTGGGAGTCCCGTCTTCATGTCACTCTCTAAGCTTCACCCCAGGTCCGTTAAGGAGCTGGTTACTGTTTAAACGCGCATGATGTGGGGATGTGTGGAGACTAATGAATCCTGATGTTAAGCACTATACCTGGGCTAAGGGGAGCCATGGGACTTTGTTTAGGTCGACTAGATACATTTTATGTGTTTAAGCATCATTTTAAATTATTTTTCTAAATGTACTTTTCAGGTTGGTCAGTTTGAATATGATTATCCCTGCTGCACATGTTTGTTCTTCCTATTGGCATTTTAATACTAAACTTTTAAAAGAGTCATTCTTCAAAATGTTTTAAATACTTTTGGGAACGATGGAGGAGGCAGAACGGGGCTTTTTTTATCAAGAAGGCAATGGTGGGACGTGAGAAGTTCAGACTCGAAATGTTTTGTCAACAGTACACTAGGCTTTATCGGAGAGTAGCTTGGCCGATCTGTTGGACTGGCAGGTACAGGGAGCAATGGTACGTTCACGGTTTTTAACCACTTCAACTCCAGATGTAAAAATGAAACCCCTTCCCAGGTACAAAATTTTGAAAATAATAATAATAATGTTTTCAAACCTGTAATTGCTATAAAATGTTAACATATGATGAATAAAACACAAAGAAATGACTTAAACTGTGTTTTTCATTAACCCATTATGCTGCTGAATACTACATACCCATATTCAATATAGAGATAAAAACTTTTTTTTTTTAAACAATGAAAACAAAAACGCTGCTAATAACAATAATAACAATAATAATCAGTAAACGGTAATTATCAAATAAAAACATCAAAACGTGTGCCAGTATTGACTTGCTCTGTGCCATTTATTGAAATGTTCAATACAACAGAACCCGGGATTGCCTTCGCAACCACTGCACATATTTCTTTTGTCTTTTCTTTTGTTTTAATTTTCATAGCAGACCCTGTACCTTTTTTACGGTGTCTGCTTCGCTTGTGTTGGAGGGATAGTCACAAATGCTTGAACACAGCTACTTTGCGCAGGCATTGTGATGGATCTGGCTTCCGCATTGCCTGTACCCAGTGCTGTGTTTTGATAGTATTTCATCACAGCACTGCAATTTCAAACCAAACAGCTTCCCGTTTGCAGCTGGCTTACCTGTAAATTAGCTGCATGCTCTTCTGTTTGTACAGTTTGTTTTGTTCTTGGCTCCACATCCTCTTCATCATAATCACTGAGTGATAAGTCAGCATCACTGTCGCTGGTATCGAAATCCTCCAAACCAACTTCACTCTCGTTGCTCATTATAGAAAGACCACATATGTTGCCAAGTTTAGCTTTCGCTAAAACCTATATAAACTATAACTAAACGCTATATATATATATATATATATATATATATATATATATATATATATATATATATATATATATATATATATATATATATTTTAAATTTTATTTATATATATATATATATATATATATATATATATATATATATATATATATATATATATAAATATAAAAGCTGAATGGCTTCCTGCAATATCTCAGCCTTCTAAACACCCACAGTTAGATTGCAATCGCTACATGACACGCAATTGGATAAAAATGTCACCTGACCCTCCCCCAACTTTCATTGCACATTCCACAGTACTAGCACTGCTTTAGAGAAAGAAACCTGAAACGCTAGACTGAAAAACTGATCATAGAATAGAATGGGAAACTTGACGTACGCAGGTACGGCATGGTACTGTAAGTGGGTTTTCAATTGACGCACGTGCGTCCGTCATGGTGTTGAAGTAGTTAAACCTTTCTCAGATGGATGCTGCAACTCTGTTTTTTTTGCATTGGAAAAGAAAGTGGCTCAGAGTAAAGCAATACACTGCCTTAGAACAGCGAGTGGTCAGCTGGTGTGTGAGCCTGAGGCCATCAAGAGCATGCTGTGGGTTTCTTTTCAGAGCTGTGTACGGCTGAGGCTGTGGATGGGTTCTGAGGGAGCCCAGCAGTTCCTCTAGGGGCTAACGCAGGTTCCAGAAGAAGAGAAAGAGAGGCTGGAGAGTGTACTGATATTGCAAGAACTCTCCTAAAGCTCTGGAAGGGTTCAGCATGAGCAAAGCACCCAGAATCAAAGGACTACCTGTTAAGTCTTATAAAACTTTCTGGTTTGAGTTGAGAAGTGACGTGTTGGAAGTGATGGAGGAATGCATTGTGGAAACCCTAATGGTAAAATTGAGAAAGATATTGAATGGGTTGTCCATCCCTACTGTGACAATGGAGCCCTTTTAAGGTGGTGGCTTATGCTGATCTTGTTATTTTAATAACAAATAAGAAAGACATTCTGATAATAACAGAGGTTGAGGGTATTTGAGAGTATCCTCCGCTTGGGTAAACTGGGATAAAAGTAATGCTGTTTTAATTGGGGAGTGGGAGGGCAGCTGACCACCAGAATTACCATCAGGGCTTAAATGGAATGAGGAGGTATTCGGATATCTGGCAGTGTACTTGGAATTGGGAAGGAGTCCTGGATCAGGTGAAAGGCTGACTGGACCTCTGGCGGTGGCTTTTA
>CM060247.1:0-67786 GCA_030684275.1 Acipenser oxyrinchus oxyrinchus | reverse complement strand
AGTTAAACCTTTCTCAGATGGATGCTGCAACTCTGTTTTTTTGCATTGGAAAAGAAAGTGGCTCAGAGTAAAGCAATACACTGCCTTAGAACAGCGAGTGGTCAGCTGGTGTGTGAGCCTGAGGCCATCAAGAGCATGCTGTGGGTTTCTTTTCAGAGCTGTGTACGGCTGAGGCTGTGGATGGGTTCTGAGGGAGCCCAGCAGTTCCTCTAGGGCTAACGCGAGGTTCCAGAAGAAGAGAAAGAGAGGCTGGAGAGTGTACTGATATTGCAAGAACTCTCCTAAAGCTCTGGAAGGGTTCAGCATGAGCAAAGCACCCAGAATCAAAGGACTACCTGTTAAGTCTTATAAAACTTTCTGGTTTGAGTTGAGAAGTGACGTGTTGGAAGTGATGGAGGAATGCATTGTGGAAACCCTAATGGTAAAATTGAGAAAGATATTGAATGGGTTGTCCATCCCTACTGTGACAATGGAGCCCTTTTAAGGTGGTGGCTTATGCTGATCTTGTTATTTTAATAACAAATAAGAAAGACATTCTGATAATAACAGAGGTTGAGGGTATTTGAGAGTATCCTCCGCTTGGGTAAACTGGGATAAAAGTAATGCTGTTTTAATTGGGGAGTGGGAGGGCAGCTGACCACCAGAATTACCATCAGGGCTTAAATGGAATGAGGAGGTATTCGGATATCTGGCAGTGTACTTGGAATTGGGAAGGAGTCCTGGATCAGGTGAAAGGCTGACTGGACCTCTGGCGGTGGCTTTTAATTAAGCTTTCCTACAGAGGATGAGTTTTAATTAATAACCTGGTTATGTCCATGCTGTGGCATAGATTAACGTGTGGGGATCCCCCTCCATCTCCTGTTGGAAATTCAGAGTTTCTTTTGGGACGGTTTGCATTGGATGAAGCAGGGGGTGTTATACTTGCCTGTAGAAGGAGGGCAGGGACTGAGGGACATGAGCAGAATAACAGCTTTTAGACTCCAGTCTTGAATTTCCAGAGGATTAGTGAAGGTTGGTAATTAATTAATTTTGATAACAAAGCCTGGAAAGTGAGCTGGGTGTGAAGTCAGTGCGTATGATGGAAGGATTTTTAGTGCAGCTCAAAGCGGTTTTGTCTGCAGAGGTGCTACAGAAGCTGAGTCAGTTTTTCTGACTCAGACGGAACCGCCAGAGTTGGACCAGCAACAGGGCAGACTAGTGACACCCCGGGGCAGATCCTACAGTTTGGGGAAGAGGGTACAAGGTTCAGTTTGGGGGGATGACTAAAAAAGATATGTATCGGATGTGTGTGAAAGTGTTGCATTTTCAAAATGTAAAAAACTTGCCTGATACACATTGGCAAGAGAGGCTGCAGGTAGAGGACTTCATCACACCTGCATGGAGGAACCTGTATAGATCGCCAGTGCCAACGAGTGGGGGATCTACAGTGGAGAGTGTTGCACACCATTGTGGCCACCAACTCCTTTCTCTCCATCATTCAGCCTGGGAGAGAGGCTACATGTCGATTTTGCTTGACAAGGGAACATTTCTTTCATTGTTTTTTGTTTTGTCCTCGGTTAAAGCCTTTGTTTGAGTTATTAAATGAATTGTTTAGTGAATTGGGTCTGAGTTTTACTCAAACTTTGTATTTATGGGGTGAAGAATGCTAAAGGAAATAAACCTTTGTCAATTGGTACATTTTCTGCTGGGCCAGGCAAAAATGGCAATTTTGAAAGTAGAAAACCTAAAATGAATGCAGTTTGAACTGATGCAGTCGTGTATTTAAAGTATTGGTGACCACAAGAATTAGATTATTTTACTTTTTATTAAATTGATTTATTGAAATAAAAGGATATTAAAAAAAAGTGTGCATTGCAGGATGAGCTCGATTAGCCTGGAGGTCGCCGGTTCGAGTCCAGGCTGTTCCACTGCCGACTGGACGGGAGCTCCCAGGGGGTGGCGCACAATTGGCCGAGCACCGACCGAGTGGGAGGGCTTAGATCGGCCAAGCTGTCCTCGGTTCACCACTCACCAGCGACCCCTGTAGACTGGCCGGGTGCCCCGGGCCTGCCTGTAAGCTGCCCAGAGCTGCTAGTCCTCTGACGCTGTAGCTCTGAGGTGACTGCATGGCGGGCCTGCAGAGTGAAAAGAAGCGGACGGCTGACGGCACACGTTTTGGACGACGCGTGTGTCCGTCTTCGTCTCTCTCGAGTCAGCGCGGGGATGGCAGCGGTGAGCCGGGTTGAAATAAACAATAACTGGGCTTACCAAATTGTGGAGAAAACAAGAAATAATTGGCAATTCCAAATTTAAAAAAAAAAAAAAGGTATTAGTGGATTAGAAAAAATCGTGTCGTGTAATTTCTGACACTTCATGGTCAATGTACTTGTTGGGATGTTTAAAAAAACACCCCAAAACGTAAAGTTTACACCTTTACAACTTTCCCTGGCAAAGAATCAAATCTTTTTCTTTTTGTTGTGTTTTCCCCTAACCTACTTTGCTATTTTACCATATTTAATTTTTTTTTTAGGTTTAAACGCAAAATTAAAACAATTTACTAGATTTGAACAGAACCGATTATTAGTTATTTATTGGACATGCACAATCCATTGATTTGTCTTCATCTAGACAATGTGGGGAAGCTATAAAAAAGGCCAACAAGATGCTCAGATATATTGTGAGAAGTGTTGAATTTAAATCAAGGGAAGTAATGTTAAAACTTTACAATGCATTAGTAAGACCTCACCTAGAATATTGTGTTCAGTTCTGGTCACCTCGTTACAAAAAGGATATTGCTGCTCTAGAAAGAGTGCAAAGAAGAGCAACCAGAATTATCCTGGGTTTAAAAGGCATGTCATATGCAGACAGGCTAAAAGAATTGAATCTATTCAGTTTTGAACAAAGAAGACTACGTGGCGATCTGATTCAAACATTCAAAATCCTAAAAGGTATAGACAATGTTGACCCAGGGGACTTTTTCGACGTGAAAAAAGAAACAAGGACCAGGGGTCACAAATGGAGATTAGATAAAGGGGCATGCAGAACAGAAAATAGGAGGCACTTTTTTGAACAGAGAATTGTGAGGGTCTGGAACTAACTCCGCAGTAATATTGTTGAAGCTGACACACTGGGATCCTTCAAGAAGCTGCTTGATGAGATTCTTGGATCAATAAGCTACTAACAACCAAACGAGCAAAATGGGCTGAATGGCCTCCTCTCGTTTGTAAACTTTCTTATGTCCTTATGAAACCTATTAAAAACAGAACAGTCAGCGTTCATATGTGCAACCAATCACAGAGACTGCAGGCAGGTTTATCCACTCTGTTGCTATATTAACTGGCAGTTATCCTCCTCTGAATCCTCACTCTCGCTGCCCGAAGAGGTCAGGCTAGCGCAGTCTAACAATAACGGCTCATACAGGTACCATTGTATTGTGTTGGAATTATTCTCTTCATCCATGTTATTTGTATATCTGCGTGCAAACGGCTTTGCTTCGTGTGTAGCTGTAGGTGACAATTGCAGAAATCAGCGTTGCCGTGTCGCATCACCGTGCCACGTTTACAACACAGCGCACTGAAGCTTGTCGTGGTTTGAACACTTTGTGCGTCAGTCAAGACTAAAAACGCACTTTTATAAAATGGCTTTCTTATCTTGGTTGGTTTTAATGTAACTTTTAAAATTGCTGCTGTGGCAGTTGTATGTGTGACATGCTGTACAAATGTAGTGTGGTTTGTTCTTTTTTTCTGCTATGGACTGCACAGTGCTTTGCAATACTTTTGTATAAAAAGTGCTATATAAATGCATTAAATAAAAATGCAGTAAATAAATAGCCGATCACAACAAAGGAGGGGCTATAAGTATTTGGAAACAGATTTTCTATTGAAAAGTCTATATTCACTTTCAATTCACCACAGGTACCCTTGAAGAAACGTATGCTCATGAAAAATACACAATCATTTATGAACTAGTTATTTTCACATTTTGTGAAATTCATATTGGAAAAATATTTTACACGTTTCGGAGCACTTTATTTCTTTAAGTATACATGTTTTTGTTTTTAGCAAATAATGAAATACAATAGTTTCAGGTCTCCAGGTACCAGTTTAATTCCCTAATTTTTTTTTTACATTGATAGCCGAGTACCGTATGATACAAATAGTTTAAAACAATTACACAAAAGAACCACGTCCTTGTTTCATTTTACCTTTCTTTAAAAAATTTGTAAATAAGCTTCCTTGGAGGCATCTCTCATTAATTTGGTGACCCCTTATTATTCCTGTGTTACATGTATATTTTATTCTGCAAAGTTTAAGAAGAAAATAGACAATGAATTACTCCTATTTTAAGATTAATGCTATGTGTTGCATAGGTGTGATAGCTCTATGAGGTATCTACTTTATCACAGCTTTTAGTTTTACTAGAAGAAAAACAACACATTGAGAAACATATGTTGTCCTTCAGCAAGAGGCAAATGTCAGGGCCCAAATTAAGTTTCTCCAAATAGTTTTATTTCCAAATTTCAAGCCGACAGGTATCACTTGAAACAGAAATTTCCTGCCTTGTCTATGCAGTTTTTCAGTACCAATCGATGATAATGACAAAGCGAGTAGGTAGGAAATTTCATCATACGATTAACACATTTTTAACAGGTTCCTTTCTGGTTCGACATTGTCTATACCTTTTAGAATTTTGAATGCTTGAATCAGATCACCACGTAGTCTTTGTTCAAGACTGAATAGATTCAATTCTTTGAGCCTGTCTGCATACGACATGCCTTTTAAACCCGGGATAATTCTGGTCGCTCTTCTTTGCACTCTTTTTCTAGAGCATCAATATCCTTTTTGTAACGAGGTGACCAGAACTGAACACAATATTCTCGGTCCTACTAATGCATTGTAAAGTTTTAACATTACTTCCCTTGATTTAAATTCAAGACTTATCCGAACATCTTGTTGGCCTTTTTTTTATAGCTTCCCCATATTGTCTAGATGAAGACATTTCTGAGTCAACAAACTCCTAGGTCTTTTTCATAGATTCCTTCTTCAATTTCAGTATCTCCCATATGATTTATAATGCACATTTTTATTGCCTGCATGCAGTACCTTACATTAACTTAAATGGTTTGCCTACGTGGATTACTATTTACCAGACTTAATAACGACTTCAGAAGGAAATTCCTGTTTCTGCAATCAGGGCAGCTTCTAAACAAAGCTGATTAGTGAGCTTCATTTATTTTCACAGTCAAAAGAGGATATTTAACACATTTTATTACCTTAGCAGAAAGTGGCTGATAAACATCCTAGTATTTGTTTAATCATGGCACACTAATGTTCCAAGCAGAAACTGCAACAGAAAAAATATATAGAACAAATACCATATCATTTTAAATGGTAAGAAATTCAGTATTTTGAAAAAAATTGATTCTATGAGGTAGCCATTTAATAAATTAGAAATACTGAGATATGTGTAATATTTTCATTCAGGAAGGGCCTGGTTTGCAGATTGGACACAGGAGGATAGCATGGAGATAGAGATAGAGCGAGATGGAAAGTGGAAATCAAAGAGAGAAGATGCAGTTTCTTTGGCTGAAAGGGACTAGATTTGCAGCAGTAATTAGCAATAAAATAGAATCTCGGAATTTGATATTACTGAATTGCTACTGTGTAATGTAATAACTATACCCGTTGTGTAGAAATGACATTACAAAGACAATAAGATCATTTATTCACAAAGTTTTTGAAAGTAAAAGATTCCACTCTGAATATCACTGCGAGTCTCTGCATTCACTTTCAATATGATATTAGATCAAACATTGCCCAAGTGATATTGGAAGTTATTCACAATATTTCCATGCTGTCCCAGTAGAAGAACTTAAAAATCTGATCACCTTAGTCATGGGACAAGATGTAAGATGAGGAAAAATAGCTGTGAAATGTTGTACACTGTTTTTTTTTTATTTTAATAGAAATAAACAAAATAACTATTTTGTCTTTGCAGAATTTGAAGGAGCCTTGTGATGGGGTACTCCTCGCCCCGTGCACGTTATGATTTGTATTTTGTTTTTGTTGTGTTTGGCAGGACGAGAGAGGTGCCGTCCGTCATTATTTATTATTATTTTTAAAATCCCTCGTGAGAACGCGTGACTGTCAGCTACTGATTATTTAATTAGATTAAACCCGTGCAGAATGTGACCGAGGGGTTAACAAGATAATTGATAGCTAGTTAATCCCTCGGTCACCCTATAGGAACCTGCAGCTTTGGCTGCATGGGGTTGAGTGTTCGTGAGTGGATAAACGGGAATAGAGAGAGGAGGTAAAGCAATAATATAAAGAAAACAATTGCTACTCGTGCTGGAACAACTAGCACGATACTTGTTATTATTGTTATTATTATTGTTTGTTTGTTTTGGCCCAAGTGCCCTTTTGTTTTGTGAAGTCTTGTTTTGTTTAAATCTTTCTTTTTAATAAAAGAAAACGGCGCATTTGCGTCTCGCCCCTTAATTCTTGCTGTTGTGTGGTTTCATTTCCTGGCCTGATGTCACTACCAAAGCCATCCTACTCACAAGCGTGCTGTAAATATTGCTGGATTTTGGTAAAAAAAAAATAATAAATAACAGGAGAAAATGCAGAGAAACTTGACAGGATATACACAAGTCCTTTTTAAAAATCGGGTTCAGCAGTTAAAAAACTGAAAGAACATCAAGAAAAATTCTGAATTCCACAAAGCAGCAGTAATAGTTGCCAATGATTTCTTATCTGTGAGTTTAATTCAGCTTATAGAGAAAGTGAGGGGGGAAAAAACAGACAGAAGCTATTTTTATATTCTTATTATAGTTGTACTCCTTAGTACGTTACTTTAAATGTACCAGAAAATGTGTTCCAAACTGCACTGAAAGGAACATTTCCTGAAAGTATGTTATGCATTTGTTGAGGTGGGGTCACAGGGGACCTTTTGTGTATCTTGAATTTAGATTTTAGTTTTTAACCCTAACTCTGTATTCCCCTTGCAAGCAGTGGAAAGGGAAAGGCAACACAAGTAACCACAGACAGCCATCATCAGATAAGGTGAGCAACATACAACTCTGCAGATAACATCTGAGACGTCCATCATCATGGTCCACAAGGTGTATGACCTCTACGTGCTCCCTAGAGACCTGCTGGGTGGCTGCCGAGGTCGTCGGGGAAGGCGCACTGCATAAGGATGGATATTTACAGAACGCATGTGTCTGCTATCTGCCAACATAGTCCTAAAACACTGGAGAATACAGAATATACTGGTATTACAGCACAATGTATACAGTCCAACTGACGGTGAGGTCATCCCTCCCATTAAACTGTATTCTGTTGCTCATCTAGTATCACACTGAAAAATTCTTGGCTGATCCGTGTTGTTGGTGCTGCCTTCTCAAATTGACATGACAGCACATTCCACTCACCCATGTTCACACAGCTTCATAACGGTGGAATTCATAGAGGTACAGTGTGATGTTGGTGCCACTATTATGCATCTGTCTCCTACTAGACCTGCATAAGCAGTGCCCAGATATACACAACCCCCCAACACACAGGCATGGCAGTAGACCTCATACACCTAGTGGACCATGATGATGGATGTCTCTTGTGTTATCTGCAGAGTTGTATGTTGTTTGCCTTAATTGATGATGGCTGTCTGTGATTGCTTGTGTTGCCTTGCCCCTTCCACTGTTTGTAAGGGGGTGGGAGGGGATGCAGAGTTAGGGTTAAAAACCTGAACATTGCATTTCCCTACTTCTGTTGTTTTAATATCAACCATAACTGATGCATTAACTAAGTTTTTTGCAAAGAATTTCCTTCCTTTTTTGAGAATATAATTATAACTAGAAAGCCTGTGTATTCTATTATAGAGCACGAGAAGTGAAAGTGGCTATATTTGTAAGCTTGATTAAACACGTCACAGATGTATATCTGTTAAACACCTATTCACACAAAGTATTTAGCTTTTCAATACTTCAGTATGTTTAAATTATAATCACTATATACTTTAATTTGTGTTTAGAAAATAAATATAGACGTGTTTATCTGTTGCCAGTAGGCATTCCATTTTATGTTTAATTTTTTACAATGTAAGTAGTTCTCTAGATACAGTTTAATCACATGTATTTGGGGTATTCATAAGAGCAGGTAAAGACAGACACCCCCATATTCTGATACTCTCAATAAAGAATATTGTAACCAAGTTTCATCACAATAAGAGAAGTGGCTCTCTAGATACAGATCCCAATCCAGTTCTGTGGACACACTAACGATCCAGGTTTTTGATCCAGCTAGCACATAGTCATTTATTTTAAAATCTGCACTGCTTGACGTTCCATTTAAAACACTTGCATGTTCTGGGACCTAAATAGACTGGGAATTATGAATTGTGCTGCATGCACCACCAGTCTACTATCCTCCTTCCCTTCATATATAGACAGACAGACAGATAGAGAGATTCAACGACAAGAAAAGGTAGACAATCAGTGTTTTAATGTCGAATTTTAATTCACGAAATGTGAGACAGTGATCAAAAGAAATGTTTATTATCGATCCTCATTGAATAGAAGCGAAAGCGACACGCAGAACATTTTAAATTCACTGGGTGGCTCGCTCTCAGTTCTAGAGATACTGACTCCGTCCACTCATCACACATTAGCCCATCTGGATCGACTGTCGGTGAAGTTGCACACACACAACGAAACTGACAGGCAGGAGATTAGAGGGAGGGAGACGTCGGCAATAGCTGGTGAAACACACGCACTCGCACACAGCAGCACACAAACAGGTACACATTATGAATAACATACACGATCCCATCCTCTTCTCTAGTCCATAACACAGTCCATGTTCATTGCGTTTGCCCTGCCGCTACAGCAGCACAACCTAAAGAATTAATATTGGTATAAAAGTATAATAAATATTAAAAAAAAAAAAAAAAGTTTTCAACAGTTTTCAATCTAGTGATCGTTGGCATGCTGGGCAAAGTGCTAAGCACTGCACTACAGACTGCAGCTTCATTCCCACCCCTCCCCAACAGTGACGTAATCACCTCGCACACAGAACTGACTGACGCAGGGAGAATGAGCTGGTGTAGTGAGATATGGAGCAAGCAAAAACACACAAGCACAAGCACACACATTCGACAAAAAAAAATATATATATATATATATATATATACACCGTGTCATGAAAAAGTATTTGCCCCGTCTGATTTTCTGCATTTTCGCATATTTTTGACACTGAATGTTATCAGATCTTCAACCAAAACCTAATATTAGATAAAAGGGACCCTGAGTGAACAAATAACACAAAAATTTGATACATATTTCATTTATTTATTAAAGAAAGTTATGCAGCCTAATGCCCCCATGTGAAAAAGTAATGGCCCCCATAGACTCAATAACTGGTTACGCCACCTTTAGCAGCAATAACTGCAACCAAACGCTTCCTGTAGTTATTGATTTGTCTCTCACAGCGCCGTGGAGGAATTTTGGTCCACTCCTCCATGCAGAACTGCTTCAACTCAGTGACATTTGTGGGTTTTCGAACATGAACTGCTCGTTTCAGGTCCTGCCACAACATCTCAATGGGGTTTAGGTCTGGACTTTGACTATGGCCATTCCAAAACTTTAAATTTCTTGTTCTTCAACCATTCCGATGTAGACTTGCTTGTGTGTTTCGGATCATTGTCTTGCTGCATGACCCAGCTGCGCTTCAGCTTCAGCTCACGGACGGATGGCCTGACATTCTCCTGTAGAATTCTCTGATACAGAGCAGAATTCATGGTTCCTTCAATGATGGCAAAGCGTCCCCAAACCATGACACTACCACCACCATGCTTGACCGTTGGTATGAGGTTCTTACTGTGGAATGCAGCGTTTGGTTTTCGTCAGACATCGGGGCCCATGTCGGCCAAAAAGCTCCACTTTTGACTCATCTGTCCATAGAACATTGTTCCAGAACTCTTGAGGATCATCCAGGTGCGTTTTGGCAAACTTGCGAAGAGCATTCATGTTCTTCTTAGTGAGCAATGGTTTCCGGCCTTGGTACTCTGCTATGAATCCCATTTTTGCCCAGTGTCTTTCTGATGGTGGAGTCATGAACTCTGACCTTAGCCGAGGCGAGAGAGGCCTGCAGATCCCTGGCTGTTGTTCTAGGGTTCTTTGTGACTTCCTGGACGATTTTACGCCTTGCTCTTGGAGAGATTTTGGCAGGACGGCCACTCCTGGGAAGATTCACTACTGTCCCAAACTTTCTCCATTTGGACAATATGGCTCTGACTGTGGTTCGGTGGAGCCCCAGAGCTTTAGAAATGGCTTTGTAACCCTTTCCAGACTGATAGGCATCAAAACCTTTTTTTTTTCTGGAGGTCTTCAGGAATTTCTTTTGTTCGTGGCATGATGTGCCTTTAGAATCTGTGCATGCACATGGATTAGGGAGTGGTTAACATGTAGAAAACAGAAAGTACTGATAAGAGGAGAAACCTCAAAATGGAGCGAGGTAACCAGTGGTGTACCACAGGGATCAGTATTACTTGTTAAATTTGTAGACGACACAAAAATAGGAGTGGCAAACACTGTTGCAGCAGTAAAGGTCATTCAAAATGATCTAGACAGCATTCAAAACTGGGCAGACACATGGCAAATGACATAAGAACATAAAGTTTACAAACGAGAGGAGGCCATTCGGCCCATCTTGCTCGTTTGGTTGTTAGTAGCTTATTGATCCCACAATCTCATCAAGCAGCTTCTTGAAGGATCCCAGGGTCTCAGCTTCAACAACATTACTGGGGAGTTGGTTCCAGACCCTCACAATTCTCTGTGTAAAAAAGGGCCTCCTATTTTCTGTTCTGAATGCCCCTTTATCTAATCTCCATTTGTGACCCCTGGTCCTTGTTTCTTTTTTCAGGTTGAAAAAGTCCCCTGGGTCGACATTGTCAATACTTTTTAGGATTTTGAATGTTTGAATCAGATCGATGTGTAGTCTTCTTTGTTCAAGACTGAATAGATTCAATTCTTTTAGCCTGTCTGCATATGACATGCCTTTTAAATCCGGGATAATTCTGGTCGCTCTTCTTTGCACTCTTTCTAGATCAGCTATATGCTTTTTGTAACAAGGTGACCAGAACTGAAAACAATATCCTATCGGTCTCACTCGGCCATTGAAAGGTTTTCTCAGCTTTTTCCGGAGAAAAGACGACCAGAGACCCGTGCTTGACGTCTTTTTGATGATATCGGACCGGAAAAGAAAAATTGTAATGTCGGACCACAAAGGGTTCATTGAATTTGATTTCCTTCTTTGCTAAACGTCAAGGTTGCAGTTTCTTCAAATTCATATTCAATAATTTATTCAGCATATCCAGTCGATTCATGACTAATTTGACACAATATCTGCACAGAATTTTTAAATCGTAGGCATCCAATGTATTCATCAACACTAATGTTGCAATCCTGCTCAGTGGGTGGAGTTTGGTGCTTTCTGCTTAAATAGGTGCTTTGAGATTTTGCTGAATAATGAAAGCATTGGAATCCTGTCAAACGGGTTAGTTATTACCACCCTTTGATCACAGAACCCTGAAAAGGTACAACTGGCATGCAGTACTGATTTTAACTTGATCTGCGTAAAAGATTTTCTCATAATCGGAGTAAGCAGGATGATCAACTGACCTTGCATTTCAAGTTAAACCTTTAAACCAAATAACTGCTTTTTTTTTTCTTCTGAAAATGTAATTAAGTGAATTGTAGATTTGAACAGGTAACTTCTGTGTGCTGCAGGATAAGTCTGCATCTGAAATACCTGGTGACATGGTACCGATCAACTACAGTTCTTGTCTTTCAAGGATATTGAGACAATAAGTGATTTTGAGAGTAGAAAGCAAGCCTCCTTCACTGCCCTTTATGTGTGTCTGCCCTCCCATCCCTGCAGGTGTTTGGGAACAAGATGATCATCCCCTCACTGGACGGGGCCCTGTTTCAGTGGGATCGAGACCGGGAGAGCATGGAGGCCGTGCCCTTCACTGTGGAGTCACTCCTGGAGTCTTCCTACAGGCTGAGAGAAGACACTGTGCTGGTCGGAGGCAAATCTCTCACAACTTACGGACTCGGAGCCTACAGCGGCAAGGTAAGGACTAGACATCAGCAATGGTTTTCATATCCACTTATTGCAGATCCTTATCTTAATGTGGTGATACAAGTTATGATAAAGTAATTGTAACATTAATCCTTAATTCTCAAGACAAGTACACATGTATTTGGATACCTTCTCAAGACCCGTCTTTAGCTATGTATAAACAGTACCTTACTATACTCCTAGGGTTAACAGTACCTTACTATAATCCTAGGGTTAACAGTACTTTACTATAATCCTAGGGTTAACTGTACCTTACTATAATCCTAGGGTTAACTGTACCTTACTATAATCCTAGGGTTAACTGTACCTTACTATAATCCTAGGGTTAACAGTACCTTACTATAATCCTAGGGTTAACTGTACCTTACTATAATCCTAGGGTTAACAGTACCTTACTATAATCCTAGGGTTAACAGTACCTTACTATAATCCTAGGGTTAACTGTACCTTACTATAATCCTAGGGTTAACAGTACCTTACTATAATCCTAGGGTTAACAGTACCTTACTATAATCCTAGGGTTAACAGTACCTTACTATAATCCTAGGGTTAACAGTACCTTACTATAATCCTAGGGTTAACAGCACCTTACTATAATCCTAGGGTTAATAGTACCTTACTATAATCCTAGGGTTAATAGTACCTTACTATAATCCTAGGGTTTTACCACAATATCCAAATCAAAACCACATTCATATCCAAGTGCAATCAAAAGACTTAAACATATGAATATATATTTTTACAGTAATCATAGAATTCTGGCTATAAATATAATTGAGTCAATCGGCATATGATTTAAGATTTAGACAATATTCAACTTTGATTCAATTCAATGTTATCATATATCAGTGCTTGTTTCAACATACAAAAACAAAATGACAAATCTTGTTAAGTTACAAAAATAGATTGTAGAAGTAGATTGCATTAGATTGTAGTAATTTGTTTTCAATGTATAATCAAGTGTTCAAGACAAATTAACCATATATTCAGTTGTAATTAAGATTCTAATTATATTCAGCATTCAACAATGCATTTATATTCGATCATGTAATTCAACATAGAAAACATAGATTTTTATTTATGAACATCATACATAACTTTTTCAGAGCAGAAACACCATATTTACATTGAAAATTAAACTTTTTTTCTTATTTTTTTCAAAAAGAGCACATATACATAAACATGAAACTAATAAAATAAACTTTACGCAATAAACTTCTGTGTAAACAGGTTTAGAAAGCTGTATGCACATATAAAATTATAAAACATAAATAACTACTTATAAAAATAGCATAAAACAAAAATATAACAACTTATGCAATGTGAAAGCGCTTTGAGTGAAACAGAGTTCAAAGGCTGTCTGTCTGTTCAGAGTTCTATTACAGCTTTCTAAGTACAATCTACACAGAAAACAACAGGCGCAGACATCAAAAGTTCTGTCTTTACTGCATTTAGTAACCTGGCATTGTCTTTTATTCGGTGTGCCAGTGGGCGCAGCGCTGACTGAAGGTTGAGGGGCATTTGCCAGCCGGCTTTCGTGTCTCTTATAAAAATGTTTCTGCCGTAGCTCCAGGGCTAGTTGCAAAATGATGTCCCTCCAAGTGATTGTGTTGCCGGTGTACTCCTTGTACAAAACCAAAACGCTGAGGCTACCAGGTCCAAAACATTATAAAAAACAGCCACAGGCCACCTGTGAGTACTACCTTTGACAGAATACAGCCGTGCCATTTGATCCAGTATATCCACACTGTACTTCGTTGCGTTGTAAAATGCAACAGTCTCTGGCTTTCGTTTAGCATCAGTCCTGATGGTCACTGATCTGTGCAGAGCTTAGAATATGCACATTTTTTACATTTTTTTGCACCGTCACACTCAAGGTGGCACAGTCGTTCTGCCTGAGAAATGTAGTGTAAATAATAATAATATATGATGTGTAGAATGACTTTCATCACTCAACAGGACTATAATACATTATTTCACAATGACATTGATTTTATTACTAAGCCCAGACTAAATTGTCAGCTATATTGTGTTGATTTCAATATGCTGCATAAACTGCGGGTCTGGCGGTTGAAGAAGCGAGTGCTCATAACGTATTAATTTTTACGATTCTGCAGCTGAAACACCGTATGGGTATTTAATTCAAATATTTAGTAACACTTCAGAACGGACATGCTCGAGATATTCACACACACAGAGATATTTAAATTTGAATTGCTAAAGCCGTTCAAAAAGCGGCTATGGCGGTGCTAGTGTTAAAGAACAAACAAGACAGCTTATTCTTTAGGACTCCATTTCCCATGATGCAACAGAACCACACAGCAAGGGGTTTACTTTTCCTGTTACAGGCTACAGCAGCAGTGTTTTAGTTTTCATTCCTTGAAGTTAAATTGTTGCAGAGATGTTGGTAAGTTTTCAGCGATTCAGTCCAATTGTACACACTTAGATGTTTCTGTTTAGCTTTTCCAAGAGTCAACTAATTTTATTGGATCATAACTTCATCAAAAAGACACCTCCCCATTTTCATTTGAACAAAGAGTCGTAAATCACAGAAAATGCGTTCAGTTAAAAATACTTTTCCTTAGTTATTCATTTTTACTTAATAATTACATTTCTATTTTCCTGATGTGATTCCACACAATGATGTACCAAAATAAATCATGTAAGTCCAATAACTGTCATTCAAATGAATTAATTAGATTTTAATCAATTTCCTGAATGATAAATTAATTAACTTTAGTGGCTTTTAGTATACTACATTTTAAATATTTGTAAATTTACGAGTTCACAAGAATACTATTTTTATAAGTTAACATAAATCACCAGCGAAACCAATGTGTTTTAATTACAAACTGAACCACCTCCATCGTCCACTAGATGGCAGTATTACTCTATTTTTGACCAGATTTCTTATTGAATACCCATTTGGAGACACAATGTCTTGTAGAAAGGAATTTATTATCACAATTGTGAAACACTTTGTTTAAAGCTTGATACTTAGTTCTGATAACAATCTAAATGTGCTTAACAAAGTCAAGCCAAGCCGGGATTTAGCACAGCAGGGATTAACAAATTCTTTGTCCTAGATGAGTTTATCCATCTCTCATCAGATATGTCTTAGAAATTAAGATTCAATAGGTATATTCATTTAAGCAAATATTAAATTGTGCATTTTACATCACATTAATGTTTATTTTTACTAGCTGTAACTACCAAAGGGCAACCTGTCTGTGTTAGTGTGGCTTATCTGTGGGTGTTTGCATCCTGGACGTGGGCTGTAATGGACGTCGTGGTCCTGTATATTGGGTCTGAGGCAGGTGTTTGTAATGCTGTGGTTTATTCCCCTCCAGCTGCGATATATCTGCTCTGCGGTGGGATGCAGCCGCTGGGACGAGGAGGAGTCAGAGCCTGAGGATGTGCTGCTTCTCCAGAGAACACAGAAGACTGTCCGAGCAGTGGGACCTCGCAGTGGCAATGAGAAGTGAGCAAAACAAGTGGGGAGGAGTGGAGCCAATACATTTAGGGGAGGACACAGATTTTAACATTCCCCTTTGGCTAAAGAAAAAATAGTAGCCTCCTAACATCTATATTGGCCTTCATGCTTTTTGACAATGGTAATAAAAAGTTTGAGGGAAATTATAAGCGTTGAATGCTTGGTGATCACCAAACGATTTAAACCCTTTTAACACCACTGGTTTCTTGTTACTAGTTTTGTAACATTAGTTCAGAGGCATTTATGATAAAGCAGCATTACTGTTTATAATGAAAGCCTAGTTCAGCAGCACTGTTTATAATGAAAGCCTAGTTCAGCAGCAGAGCTGTTTATAATGAAAGCCTAGTTCAGCAGCAGAGCTGTTTATAATGAAAGCCTAGTTCAGCAGCAGAGCTGTTTATAATGAAAGCCTAGTTCAGCAGCAGAGCTGTTTATAATGAAAACCTAGTTCAGCAGCAGAGCTGTTTATAATGAAAGCCTAGTTCAGCAGCAGAGCTGTTTATAATGAGCGCCTCTGTGTCCATGTCCAGGTGGAACTTCAGTGTGGGACACTTTGAGCTGAAGTTCGTCCCTGAGGTGCAGCCCGGAGTGAACTTCCTGGAGGGAGACGGAGTGAAGAGGGACGACCCCACGGTGATTCGGGAGGAGCAGGAGGACTCAGTGGCCGAGACCAAGGATGCAGTTATCAAGGTGTCCGTGGCAGACTGGAAGGTCATGGCTTTGACCAAGCGTGGGGGGCACCTGGAGTGGGAGCACCAGGTAGGTGCTGGTACAGTCCCCCCAGTTTAGCACTGGCTGTATTTATTGCACAGCAAATCAAAGCACTGGCTTTTGATTGCTTACTGACTGCCAACTCCTAAAATACAATCCAGAGTATTGAATGGTTGGTAATTATATTATACAGCAGAACGGTTCAGGTTAATGCTATTCACAGGGCACTTCTCAGGCAGGACCGAACTTGAAATCGTTCTTATCCATTCATTGTACTTACTACTTGCTGCAATGGAATTTACTCTTTATAAGCAAATCTTTTTGCTCTCCGTTTAGCTGCTCTTAGTCGAAATTGCTCTCAAAAGTAATTACTTAATGTATTGTTTTTATTCTCTCATTTAAATTTGCTCTTATTTACCACTGACCTTGTATTTCATAACTGCTCTTATCTGTGAAGTTTTTGTAACAACTGTAAGTCATCCTGGATAAGGGCGTCTGCTAAGTAATTATTATTAATAATAATAATAATAATAATAATAATAATAATAATAATAATAATAACTCCTCCTATGGCTTCCCTAGTTCTGCACACCCATTGCATCTGCCTGGCTGGTGAGGGATGGCAAGGTGATCCCCATCAGCCTGTTTGATGACACCAGCTACACCACGCGCCCCGAGGTCCTGGAGGACGAGGAGGATATTATGGAGGCTGCCCGGGGGGCCACGGAGTCCAGTGTCTACCTTGGTAAGGAGGAATGTGGGTCCCGGGGGACTGCTAGTTTCCACATGGGGAATGAGAAGAGAATCTAGTCTGTCTGATAGTATCTGGGATCAATAAGCTACTAACAACCAAACGAGCAAAATGGGCTGAATGTTAAACTTCTTTATGTTCTTATGTTCTTATTCTACAGACCGTGTAATGCATGTTCTCTGTGTGCTCTTAGTGGAACGTCCACAGCAGTCCGAGTTGGAATTACAACATTTTATCTTTTTTTTATTTTATGTTTTTATCCTCGTTCAGGAATGTTCCGAGGGCAGCTTTACTTGCAGTCATCCGTCCGCATTTCAGAAAAATTCCCAACAAAGTCCAACGCCCTGGACACTGAGACTGGCATCATCTCCCTTCCCACAGTGAAGTGGAAACCATTGATACGTAAGAGTTTTTATACATGTTGCAGGTTACCTACTTATTTATGTTGCAGGTTATTTATTTATTTATTTATTTATGTTGCACTTGTGAACAACTCGCTTTTATCTTTGTAGACTCCCCGTCCAGGACTCCAGTGTTAGTGGGCTCAGATGAGTTTGACAAGTGTCTGAACAATGACAAGTTCTCCCACGAGGAGTACAGCAACGGAGCTCTCTCTGTCCTGCAGTATCCCTATGGTATGTACAGTGAAGACCTTGCAGTAACATTGCTTTTCAGTTTGGTCTCATGGTAACAGCTGATGAAATAGTTCTGTGCTTTTCAGTGTGGTCTCGTGGTAACGGCTGATGAAATGGTTCTGTACATGCTGATGCCTGGAGGTAGTGGGTGAAGTTTAGGAGAAGTTTAATACTGTAAGTGCTTACGGCTGAGGAATGGGAAGAAGCATGCCCTGATTTAAAGCTGAGCCCTTTTAATACATGTTGGTGGTTTGAGCGAAGACTTTGAGCTGTTTTCTGGTTTCCTATGAGATCTAGTGGTTAGAGTTTAGAACTGCATGCCACAATGTGAAACAGAAACACATGTGCAGTTATTAATGGTGCATGAAGAGAAATCTAGTGGTGGCAAAGGACTTGTAAGTGAAGCATGACCGACTGTCCTCTTTGTGGGGATGGCAGTAATGTGTTTCCTCTCTCTTGGCGCAGACAATGGGTACTACTTCCCGTACAGCAGGCGTTACCGAGGCCGACGGGACACGCAGGTGAGCTTGCTGGAGCGCCAGGAGCCCTCGCGGGCGTGAGCTGCGCAGGAAGGACCCCGTGCTGCTGCTGCCCTGGTGGAAGGAGATCCTGGGAACCATCATCTTCTGCATCGCCGCCACCACCTACATTGTGCGCAAGTTCTTCCACCCCCCCACCCTGCACATGAGCAGAGTGAGTTCTGTTCTCTTACCTGTGTGTGTTAAAGAAATCTGCAGCTGTTTCAAGTTGCTTTACGATTGCTATATCATCGGATCAGAATCGGCGCTAATAATAAACTACCATAATCTGTAATCTGTGTTTTCACTGTCTATTATTATTATTATTATTATTATTATTATTATTATTATTATTATTATTATTATTATTATTATTATTATTCATACTTTTTTACCGACACAGTAACAGTTTACACGTTAAATGTGTTTTTTAAAGCAACGAAAGGAGTCTGAAACCCAATGCCAGACTAACATTATGTTGAAGGAGGTCGGTGAAGAACTGAAGGACAGTAATGGGACAGAAGGGAGGGACAGCGAATACGTCTCCAGGTGAGCACTGCTGGACTCTTTGGAAAGGCTGCAAGCTAATACAATAAAGTAGTGTTGATGGACCGCTCAGACGTGCTGAGGGGTGCGTCTAAACCAAGGAGATATCATTAAGGGGTTAGGGTTAGTTATAATAGAAGGCGTTTCATTCACCCCCTTTGTGAAATCCTCAGAGGCACTCGTACTCTGCTCCAGAGAATGCGCTCATTCCTGGTTTCAATAACTCTGTGCCAGATACCTTGGCAGTATTTCTGCATCCTGTTTCAAAAGCATCGGGCAGCAATCCAGAACAAGTCAATGCTTCTGAGCATTGCTGGCTCAGTGTAGGGGAATTCAAGTGGCTTGTGTGGAGAATGCAGCCAAAGGCTTTCTTGGAAGAAGCCAGTTTTACAACCACAGTTCTATAATCGCACAATAAATCACTTTTCAAAGCAAACTATGCAAGTATGCATTTTCTTAAGAGGTCATTGCTTTGTTTTTTTTTCTGTTTTCTGTTTAATATGGGGTTAATATAAAATATGAACCTAACATAACAATTTGGACTCTCAAATGTATATAAATAAAAAAACTATTACTTTAAGTACCAATAGAGAAAGCTGTTTCCAGTGTACGTTCACAGTTAAACCAGGTGCAGCATGCGCTCAGTGGTCATTCAAAATTCTAAAAGGTATAGACAATGTCGACCTAGGGGACTTTTTCAACCTGAAAAAAGAAACAAGGACCAGGGGTCACAAATGGAGATTAGATAAAGGGGCATTCAGAACAGAAAATAGGAGGCACTTTTTTACACAGAGAATTGTGAGGGTCTGGAACCAACTCCCCAGCAATGTTGTTGAAGCTGACACCCTGGGATCATTCAAGAAGCTGCTTGATGAGATTCTGGGATCAATAAGCTACTAACAACCAAACGAGCAAGATGGGCCGAATGGCCTCCTCTCGTTTGTAAACTTTCTTATGTTCTGATATGCAACTGTCCCTTGTAGACAGCGAGTAAGGAGCCCTCTCACTAGACCCTGAGCAGCTTGCTTGGTGTCTGCAGTCTGTAATGGATTTCCATTGCAGTTGTGTCAGTGCCATTGAGATTTTAATGAATGTGCAGAAGATGCAGGGGTAGAGGTGGTCCTGTTCACAAACTCATAGAAACCTAATTACTGCCATCTGTGTCCTGGGTAATCCATACTGCATGCTTTGAATTTAGAGCTTGGGTTCTGCTTCATAAGAACTGGAAACTGCAACACCTAAATTTAATATGCAGGGATCTCTGTTTATATGTGTAAAAATTAGGGAAAAAAAGAAAGAAAGAAGCATTGAAAAAAGTAAAATATGAATACTTAACTGTGAATTTCCTTTGGTGGGATGTATATTGACACTTAAGAAATACTTTGGTTTGTCCTGCCAGGTACCTGACTGACTTTGAGCCTGTGCAGTGTCTGGGGCGAGGGGGCTTTGGCGTTGTCTTTGAGGCCAGGAACAAGGTAGACGACTGTAACTACGCCATTAAGAGGATACGTCTGCCGAACAGGTGATTCACTGGAGTGAGGGACAGGTTGTGGGTTTTCATTAACAATATCTCTCTATTATAAAGGATGGGTGGTGATGCAGTGCAAGGTTCTTCAGTACTGGTTCAGATTTGAGTCCCACTTTTCATCCCAGCACCTTGTAAAGGTGGACTGGCTGGTATGGGGCTAACCCAGACACACCGCACAATTCATAATGTAGTCCTACACTGCACACCACACATGCATGTGTGTCACATATGTATGTGGTCAGAAGTCTATTGGTTTTTAAAATTAAGTTAACTTTAAATGATTATAAAAAAATGATCATATTCCCATTGGAAAATTATATTTATTATGAATAAAAAAATATTTTTAACTCTCTGAGAAACACAGAAATCAGCTGCTGCAGCACCTCAGTAGAGGATTCTGTCTGTTTGTATGAGTCTGTATGAGTTTGTCTGTCTGTCTGTATGAGTTTGTTTGTCTGTCTGTGTGTATGAGCTTGTTTGTCTGTGTGTGTGAGTTTGTTTGTCTGTGTGTGTGAGTTTGTTTGTTTGTCTGTGTGTATGAGTTTGTTTGTCTGTGTGTATGAGTTTGTTTGTCTGTCTGTGTGTGTGTGAGTTTGTTTGTCTGTGTGTGTGAGTTTGTTTGTCTGTCTGTGTGTATGAGTTTGTTTGTTTGTCTGTGTGTGTGAGTTTGTTTGTCTGTGTGTATGAGTTTGTTTGTCTGTCTGTGTGTATGAGTTTGTTTGTTTGTCTGTGTGTGTGAGCTTGTTTGTTTGTCTGTGTGTGTGTGTTTGTTTGTGTGTGTGTGTGTGAGTTTGTTTGTCTGTCTGTATGAGTTTGTTTGTTTGTCTGTGTGTGTGAGTTTGTTTGTTTGTCTGTGTGTGTGAGTTTGTTTGTCTGTCTGTGTGTATGAGTTTGTTTGTCTGTATGAGTTTGTTTGTCTGTGTGTGTGAGTTTGTTTGTCTGTCTGTGTGTGTGAGTTTGTTTGTGTGTGTGTGTGTGAGTTTGTTTGTCTGTCTGTGTGTGTGAGTTTGTTTGTCTGTCTGTGTGTGTGAGTTTGTTTGTCTGTCTGTGTGTGTGAGTTTGTTTGTCTGTGTGTGTGTGTGAGTTTGTTTGTCTGTCTGTGTGTGTGAGTTTGTTTGTTTGTCTGTGTGTGTGAGTTTGTTTGTCTGTCTGTGTGTGTGAGTTTGTTTGTTTGTCTGTGTGTGTGAGTTTGTTTGTCTGTCTGTGTGTGTGAGTTTGTTTGTCTGTATGAGTTTGTTTGTCTGTGTGTGTGAGTTTGTTTGTCTGTCTGTGTGTGTGAGTTTGTTTGTGTGTGTGTGTGTGAGTTTGTTTGTCTGTCTGTGTGTGTGAGTTTGTTTGTCTGTGTGTATGAGTTTGTTTGTCTGTCTGTGTGTATGAGTTTGTTTGTCTGTCTGTGTGTGTGAGTTTGTTTGTCTGTGTGTGTGAGTTTGTTTGTCTGTCTGTGTGTATGAGTTTGTTTGTCTGTCTGTGTGTGTGAGTTTGTTTGTCTGTCTGAGTGAATGAGTTTGTTTGTTTGTCTGTGTGTGTGAGTTTGTTTGTCTGTCTGAGTGAATGAGTTTGTTTGTTTGTCTGTGTGTGTGAGTTTGTCTGTCTGTGTGTGTGAGTTTGTTTGTCTGTCTGTGTTTGTGAGTTTGTTTGTCTGTCTGTATGAGTTTGTTTGTCTGTCTGTGTGTGTGAGTTTGTTTGTCTGTCAGTGTGTGTGAGTTTGTTTGTCTGTCTGTGTGTATGAGTTTGTTTGTTTGTCTGTCTGTCTGTATGAGTTTGTTTGTCTGTCTGTGTGTGAATATGTCTGCCTGTGTGTATGAGTTTGTCTGTTTTGTATGAGTGTCTGTCTGTTTTGTATGAGTGTCTGTCTGTTTCTATGAATTTGTCTGTTTTATATGAGTGTTTTGTATGAGTGTCTTTTTGTATGAGTTTGTCTGTTTGATATGAGTGTTTTGTATGAGTGTCTATCTGTTTTGTATTTTATTTAATATTTTGTTTCAATATCTAACCTAAAAAAAAACTTTTTTGTTTACATACTTCTGATTCTGCCACTGCAAATCTCTTGTCTGGAATAAAATGTCATGTGCTTCATTTAAGGGGTAGAAAATGTTGATATCATACAATAGATTTAAATAGCAGCCAAATTCTCTTAAAAGCTGTGTTTTTATCATTGTGGTGCCCAACCTTTTTCAATGTAGGACCACCTTGGTGTTTGAATTCTTCCCACACACCGCTTGCCATGCATTTTTTCACATCAGCATTTTGAAACTAGTTTTTATGTGTATATGTATAACTACATGTAGAAAGTAAAGTATTTATATAACGTACCAAACTCAATGAGATTCCTGGGCTTGAATCTTCACTACCAGGTCAGCGAGGAATGCTGTCATTTTGCGCATTGAAAGCTGCTGATGGCAAAGTACCTATTTCTTTTGTTTTAAAATATATATATATATATATATATATATATATATATATATATATATATATATATATATATATATATATATATATATATATATATATATATACAGTACTGTGCAAAAGTTTTAGGCAGGTGTGAAAAAATGCTGTAAAGTAAGAATGCTTTCAAAAATAGACATGTTATTAGATTATATTTATCAATTAACTAAATGCAAAGTGAGTGAACAGAAGAAAAATCTAAATCAAATCCATATTTGGTGTGACCACCCTTTGCCTTCAAAACAGCATCAAGCATCAATTCTTCTAGGTACACTTGCACACAGTTTTTGAAGGAACTCGGCAGGTAGGTTGGCCCAAACATCTTGGAGAACTAACCACAGTTCTTCTGTGGATTTAGGCAGCCTCAGTTGCTTTTCTCTCTTCATGTAATCCCAGACAGACTCGATGATGTTGAGATCAGGGCTCTGTGGGGGCCATACCATCACTTCCAGGACTCCTTGTTCTTCTTTACGCTGAAGATAGTTCTTAATGACTTTCGCTGTATGTTTGGGGTCGTTGTCATGCTGCAGAATAAATTTGGGGCCAATCAGATGCCTCCCTGATGGTATTGCATGATGGATAAGTATCTGCCTGTACTTCTCAGCATTGAGGAGACCATTAATTCTGACCAAATCCCCAACTCCATTTGCAGAAATGCAGCCCCAAACTTGCAAGGATCCTCCACCATGCTTCACTGTTGCCTGCAGACACTCATTCGTGTACCGCTCTCAGCCCTTCGGCGAACAAACTGCCTTCTGCTACAGCCAAATATTTCAAATTTTGACTCCTCAGTCCAGAGCACCTGCTGCCATTTTTCTGCACCCCAGTTCCTGTGTTTTCGTGCATAGTTGAGTCACTTGGCCTTGTTTCCACGTTGGAGGTATGGCTTTTTGGCTGCAAGTCTTCCATGAAGGCCACTTCTGACCAGACTTCTCCGGACAGTAGATGGGTGTACCAGGGTCCCACTGTTTTCTGCCAGTTCTGAGCTGATGGCACTGCTGTACATCTTCCAATTGCGAAGGGAAGTAAGCATGATATGTCTTTCATCTGCTGCAGTAAGTTTCCTTGGCCGACCACTGCGTCTACGGTCCTCAACGTTGCCCGTTTCTTTGTGCTTCTTCAAAGAGCTTGGACAGCACATCTGGAAACCCCTGTCTGCCTTGAAATTTCTGCCTGGGAGAGACCTTGCTGATGCAGTATAACTACCTTGTGTCTTGTTACTGTGCTCAGTCTTGCCATGGTGTATGACTTTTGACAGTAAACTGTCTTCAGCAACCTCACCTTGTTAGCTGAGTTTGGCTGTTCCTCACCCAGTTTTATTCCTCCTACACAGCTGTTTCTGTTTCAGTTAATGATTGTGTTTCAACCTACATATTGAATTGATGATCATTAGCACCTGTTTGGTATAATTGTTTAATCATACACCTGACTATATGCCTACAAAATCCCTGACTTTGTGCAAGTGTACCTAGAAGAATTGATGCTGTTTTGAAGGCAAAGGGTGGTCACACCAAATATGGATTTGATTTAGATTTTTCTTCTGTTCACTCACTTTGCATTTAGTTAATTGATAAATATAATCTATTAACATGTCTATTTTTGAAAGCATTCTTACTTTACAGCATTTTTTGACACCTGCCTAAAACTTTTGCACAGTACTGTATATATATATATATATATATATATATATATATATATATATATATATATATATATATATATATATATATATATATATATATATTTTCACATTCTGAATGCTTTGTAGATAAATGGTGTCTCAGTTTTGCACGTTTTAAGAGTTTTGTTTGACAAAATCTCCTAACAAATTATGCACTGGTGCTTGGGTATCCAGTAAATGGAAATGCCAGTGCTGGCCCCTGCAACTGTTCCCTCGCGTAGCAAAGTAATCTGTCCAAAACATTTCTAACGCAATTTCTTATTCGCCAACTTCGCTCGATGTACATAAAGAAAAACAACGGAAAATGACGACGAGGTGAGTGGGAAGCAATTTGAAAAATGAAAAAGCGATTGGAGAGTGTACAGGATGTTACATCCACTACTGGTGGGCTGTGATGTGCAAATGAAACGGGTTTGGTGCCGCACAGTCAATAGGATTCCTAGCATGTTGGTTAAATGTGACGGAGTCAAGAACAGACTGTACACATTGTTTCCAGAAGTAGAGTGAAGAGAATTTCTTTTTGGCATATAGTCTTGTGAGAGATTAAACCTGGCTGAATAAACCCATATAATAACATGGGGCTGAAATTGATCATTCACACGGTACAGTTCACAAGTCAAGCTACAAATATAGCCTCTTTGTTTCACATTAACATCTACTACTATATGCAGCTAACCTCTCCAAAAACGTATGAAAATAATAGGTATATTATTCCTATATCCCTGGCAACAGTGTAACACACATTTTTAAATTGTTGAAAATATAAAGTACTAAACCTGTAGTTTAGTGTTGTTGTTGTTTTTTAATGTAATGTTTTTATTTAGTCATTCCAACCATCATTTTTTTTCTAAATAATGCTGGCTGTTTCCACTCAGCCACTTTGCCACAGTCCCACACAATTCAGATTGCACCTAACTGTGCAGACAGTCGCTTGCTTTACAGCACTGAATACTGGAGCTTGTTTAGAGAGGGAGTCTACAGTAGATAACTATGTCTGTCCTGCCTGTTGCTACAGGGAGCTGGCCAGAGAGAAAGTGATGAGGGAGGTGAAGGCGTTGGCAAAGCTGGAGCATCCCGGGATCATTCGCTACTTCAACGCCTGGCAGGAGACCCCTCCAGAGGGCTGGCAGGAAGAGATGGATAAAAGGTGGCTGAAGGATTCCAGGTAACCCTTTACTGGGATAAAGCAGGATGAAGAAACTTTACCCAGTGCCTTGGAAGCTGCTTCCAGAGCTGCATAGCACATTGAGTAACATTCCTGGATAAAGAGCATTTGCACACAAAACCTCCTTGTACTTAATTTACTTTGTTTATGGGACATGCATATGATGAATATCAAAGATTTCATTCAGAACTGGTTCAGTTTTACTTCCAATAGTCATTGTCCAGTAATCTTGATACTAGCCTTGTTGCTCTCTGTCCCTCTTTTGCAGTACCACTGATTGGCTGCTAAGTTCCCCGGAGCATTTGGAAGTGCTGTCAGTAAAGGTGCCTGTCCCAAAGCCCCTTGCCCTGGCCCTGTTCTCCCAGGGCCTGGACTCCACCACAAACACAGAGAGCAAGGAAGCCAGCGAGCTGAACTCCACCACAAACACAGAGAGCAAGGAAGCTAGTGAGGGCACTGCTGGCCATTTCCTCCATGGGCAGGACAGCTTTCTGACCAAGAATGACAGTCTGGGGGAGCAGGAGCACTCCTTTGAGTTCTGCCCCCTTCGGCTTAGCAACGAGAGGACCACCTCCTCCTTTGACATCGTCTTCAAGGATACGGGCTGTGACCACACCTCCAGGTCTGTGGAGCCAGTGGCCACAGCATCCTGACTGGCGCCCAGCACAGGCTCCTTGACCACCAGCAGCAGCCCCCCGGTACCCCTCTCCCACGCCCACTTGCCTCCCAGACGCACCAACCTCACCCTGGGCCCGGCCAGTGTACTGACTGAGCGCGACGCCAAGCTCCCCTCCCCCAAGGTGTTCCTGTACATCCAGATGCAGTTGTGTCGCAAGGACAACCTGAAGGACTGGATGAGCAAGAGGGGCTGCGTGGAGCAGAGGAGCCGCCTGGAGTGTCTGGGGATCTTCCTGCAGATCGCTGAGGCTGTGGAGTTCCTGCACAGCAAGGGGCTCATGCACCGGGACTTGAAGGTGAGAATCAATGAAATGTCTAGAGAATTCCTTCCTTCCTGAATCACTTCGCTGTTCCTGTGCAGTTTCTTTAACTGTATTCCTTCCCACTGTTTCCAGATCCTCAGTGTTTTCTGTTTTTAAGATTGTACTTGTAGTATTCTTATCACTTTTTTTGTTCTGTTTCTCTGCTTTTAAAATGTTTCTGAACTCAAATTGCTGGATTGCAATGGGTGAATCGGGTGTCGTCTTTGTGCATAACTAACATTCTCTTTGAAATACGTCCTGGTTGCTCTTTGCTCTCCACAGCCCTCAAATATCTTCTTCACGATGGATGATGTGGTGAAGGTGGGAGACTTTGGACTGGTGACTGCGATGGAGCAGGAGGAGGAAGAGGAGGAGGCTGCTGTGCTGACGCCCATGCCAGCCTATGCCAGGCACACTGGACAAGTGGGCACCAAGCTGTACATGAGCCCAGAGCAGGTGGGCAGGTGTAACTTTCTGCTGTATGACTGTGCATGGAGGCATGTCTTCCAATTGCTAAAGAAGACACTGCACTCTGCATCAAGTGCAAAGTCAAATTCCAGGCAGGACAATCTTTTGAACAATTAAAAACAGCTTTTCATTCTTACCTATATGTCTTTTAATTTCATTTCACTGCATTAAATAAATATACTCTCTCTTGTTGTAGCTTTCTGGAAACTCATACTCTCACAAAGTGGATATCTACTCCTTGGGCCTGATCCTGTTTGAATTGCTCTGTCCTTTCAGCACCCAGATGGAAAGAGTTCGGGTGAGAGCTCATGGAACTGAGAGTGGGAAACATTTAATTAGATGCAGTACTCTCTCATGCCACTAGGGGGAGACATGCTGTGCTGCTCTTCCCATTCCAGGATTAGCTTGAGGGAGGTTGCTTCTATCGGAAAACCTGGTGGTGGTGGGGGGGGGGATGAATACTAATATTTGTGTGTGGGTTTTTTTTCAGACTCTAACAGAAGTCAGGAACCTCAAATTTCCTCCGGTGTTCACCCAGAAAAACATGCAAGAGGTGAGTCCCTGGAGGTTGAGCTCAGCAGACAGAACGCATATCTGTTAAACATGCAAGAGATGAGTCCCTGGAGGTTGAGTTCAGCAGACAGAACGCATATCTGTTAAACATGCAAGAGGTGAGTCCCTGGAGGTTGAGTTCAGCAGACAGAACGCATATCCGTTAAACATGCAAGAGGCGAGTCCCTGGAGGTTGAGTTCAGCAGACAGAACGCATATCCGTTAAACATGCAAGAGGCGAGTCCCTGGAGGTTGAGTTCAGCAGACAGAACGCATATCCGTTAAACATGCAAGAGGTGAGTCCCTGGAGGTTGAGTTCAGCAGGCAGAGTGCATATCCGTTGTCCTGGGATCGACTGAAGGTGCCTGTGTTAATTACAAATCTACCACAAATTAAAAGCACTGTGGAGAAGCCGGTCATGTCACTACGATCATTTTATTTTTACATACATACTGATGGTTCTAAACAGTTTTGACAGTCATGCTAAGGCATGCATGTTACTAACGCACTGTTTTTAGTAGTAGATACTTGTACAAGTTACAGTTCATGTGTGTATCGTTTTAAACAAGGTTTCTATATCTTTTTCTCCCAGCATGAGATGGTGCAGTGTATGCTGTCGCTGTGCCCGAGTGAGCGCCCAGAGGCAGAGGAGATCACAGAGACCCCCCTCTTCCAGGAGTTTGAGGTCCCCAGCAGGCTGGTCCTGAGGCAGCGATCACGGACACACAGCTCGGGGAACAGAGACTGCAAGCAGCCGAGCACCTGAAAGGAGTGCCCAGCTTCACACACACCAGTGCCTGAGTGTGTCTCTCCTGAGGAGGGGCCAGCTTCACACACACCAGGGCCTGTGAGTGTCTCTCCTGAGAGGAGGGGCCAGCTTCACACACCAGGGCCTGTCAGTGTCTCTCCTGAGAGCAGGGGCCAGCTTCACACACACCAGGGCCTGTCAGTGTGTCTCTCCTGAGAGGAGGGGCCAGCTTCACACACACCAGGGTCTGTGAGTGTCTCTCCTGAGAGGAGGGGCCAGCTTCACACACACCAGGGCCTGTCAGTGTCTCTCCTGAGAGCAGAGGCCAGCTTCACACACACCAGGGCCTGTCAGTGTGTCTCTCCTGAGAGGAGAGGCCAGCTTCACACACACCAGGGCCTGAGTGTCTCTCCTGAGGAGTGCCCAGCTTCACACACACCAGGGCCTGTCAGTGTGTCTCTCCTGAGGAGAGACCAGCTTCACACACACCAGGGCCTGTCAGTGTGTCTCTCCTGTGAAGGGGCCAGCTTCACACACACCAGGGCCTGTCAGTGTGTCTCTCCTGAGAGGAGGGGCCTGCTTCACACACACCAGGGCCTGTCAGAGTGTCTCTCCTGAGAGGAGGGGCCAGCTTCACACACACCAGGGCCTGTCAGTGTGTCTCTCCTGAGGAGAGACCAGCTTCACACACACCAGGGCCTGTCAGTGTCTCTCCTGAGGAGGGGCCAGCTTCACACACACCAGGGCCTGTCAGTGTCTCTCCTGAGAGGAGGGGCCAGCTTCACACACACCAGGGCCTGTCAGTGTCTCTCCTGAGAGGAGGGGCCAGCTTCACACACACCAGGGCCTGTCAGTGTCTCTCCTGAGGAGGGGCCAGCTTCACACACACCAGGGCCTGTCAGTGTGTCTCTCCTGAGAGGAGGGGCCAGCTTCACACACACCAGGGCCTGTCAGTGTCTCTCCTGAGGAGGGGCCAGCTTCACACACACCAGGGCGTGTCAGTGTCTCTCTCCTGGCTTCACACTGCTGGCACTGCTCTTTAGAGGACAAAACCTCCACACAACCTCCTCTCACTCCTGGGTCTCTCCTGGGTGAAACGGGACCAAGTGGGAAAAAAAAACAAGCTACTGGATCAAATTGCATTTAATCCAATTTGAATATAATCCTTAGTCCAAACCCGTGTTACCATTTGTTTCTTTTGTGACTGCTTGATACAAAATCTGATCCCATGCAGCTAAAGAAGAGCCCATTCTGTCTGTGTTTTAAAAACATGAGTAAGACAGGTGCTGCTAGAACATAAAGCTTAACTGAAGTTATTCGACATTTTAAAATGAGAACAAAACAGTTAAATTGTAATTCCATGTTGAAATATAAACCGAGCTATTCACATGCTGCTTCAATCTCGCAGACCCTTGTGAAGGATTAGTCTGCTTTTCATTTGGTTCCAATGAATGCTCTGTGTCTAAGCCATGTCTGTTTCAAACACAGTGATCCAGCGTGTGGAGTGGAGAGGAGTTTTAAGTCAAAAGCAACATCTTCCTTTAATTGTTTAGTTTCCACCAGTTACAGACTCCTTAACATTTTTTTCATTTAGCTTATCCTTGTGTGTGTGTTTTTTTTGTTTGTTTTTTTTTTAAATAAATGAACACACATATACTGTACAATATTGTATTGGTAAAATGTACAAATACTTAGCTTGTATAAAACATCTTCTCAGGTAAACCTGTATAATTGCTGTGACACATCAGCCTTGAAGTTTCAAGCAGGTGAGCCGATTATCTCCATACAATCACAGTCTTGGTTATAATAATGTAGTAAAAAGGTGCTGCCGCTGGATAAACAATGGTGGCGTTTTCGTGTAGAACTGTCATTGATTTCAAGAGATCTGAATGTCTTTCATATTTAATATTCTGATTTCTGCAGCGTTTATGCATTCAGAAAATGCTGTAAAATATATACATTTTCAATATAGAAATCAAGCTCTCATTCTTAAGTTATGACATACAGCCATGAAAAACCACCCTAACATTTCAGAGAAATGTATGATAAAGGCATTAGCAGGTTAATAAAACAATTAGGAGCTTCTATTATTCACACAAACCTGCTGGACAGAGTGTAAAAGTGAGGAGACATAAAACTGTATTTTAAACGGGTAAGAGTTTCAAACAAACTAAGAAAGAAAACAAGATTGTGTGAACTGCATACAAATGGAATATTTGAACTGCGTGCTTCGGTTGAAGTTATTCATTCATTACATACTTTGGCCAGCAGAGGGAACTGTTGTCTCATCATTGCCTTGGCTTGAAAAAAAGGACTGATTTTGTTGCAGGTTCATCTTATATATTTTTTTTCATACTTGTAAATAATGATTGGCTACTTTTTATATCTTTATGAAATGACAACTTTTAAAAACACTGTACATACTGTTTGCTCCCAGTGTTGTATTTGACTGCAGATTTCTGATGTAATTGAAGATAAACCAGTGAAATGATACTGGGTCATAAAGAATTAAAATAATGAAGGATTTGATCCTATAGAGCTGCGTGGCATGTTCGGGAAGGCTTGGGAAGATTGTTGCTCTGTGTAGAGCTGGATGCACCTATGCCTCCTGTTCTTCAGCTTGTACATGTTATTTTATCAATTTGTATCGTACTCTGCTGCTCCTGGGATCTAGCGGTTCATTCCCAGATACCTGAATCGAGAGACAGCCCTCGCAACTCAAACTGAGGAAGGAATTTGCTGTTTTTCTTGGGCAGTTTTGTTCCCATGCATGTGACAAGAGATGATATCGATTCATTACAAAGAATCCCCAAAGTGTCCTTTCTGCATCCTTGCAAATTCCTTTTTTTTTTTTTTTTTTTTAAGCACAGTCTATGGTTTCTGCCTTTTTATGTTGGTATGTAACTGTACTGTATATGTTTGCTTTTATTTATGTTGATGCATAATCAATCCATTTCGATTGGTGGTATGAAATAATGCACTTACTGCAATAATTGACAAGTGCATTGAAATACTGTGCTTCTAAGTGAAGTCTAAATTTAATAAAACTATTCAATGACATTTTTAAAATTCTGTCTTGTTTTTTCTTTAGTAAATTATTGGAATGCACATATGCTTCTGTTCTAAATGATGCTGTGGGAGGGATGTGCTGGGAGCTGCGCTCTGTGAAGGACGCTGTGGGGGGGATGTGCTGGGAGCTGCACTCTGTGAAGGACGCTGTGGGAGGGATGTGCTGGGAGCTGCTCTCTGTGAAGGACGCTGTGGGAGGGATGTGCTGGGAGCTGCGCTCTGTGAAGGACGCTGTGGGAGGGATGTGCTGGGAGCTGCACTCTGTGAAGGACGCTGTGGGAGGGATGTGCTGGGAGCTGCGCTCTGTGAAGGACGTTAGGGGAGGGATGTGCTGGGAGCTGCGCTCTGTGAAGGACGCTGGGTGAGGGATGTGCTGGGAGCTGCGCTCTGTGAAGGACGCTGTGGGAGGGATGTGCTGGGAGCTGCACTCTGTGAAGGACGCTGTGGGAGGGATGTGCTGGGAGCTGCACTCTGTGAAGGACGCTGTGGGAGGGATGTGCTGGGAGCTGCACTCTGTGAAGGACGCTGTGTGAGGGATGTGCTGGGAGCTGCACTCTGTGAAGGATGCTGCAGGAGGGATGTGCTGGGAGCTGCATTCTGTGAAGGACACTGTGGGAGGGATGTGCTGGGAGCTGTGCTCTGTGAAGGACGCTGTGTGAGGGATTTGCTGGGAGCTGCACTCTGTGAAGGATGCTGTGTGAGGGATGTGCTGGGAGCTGCGCTCTGTGAAGGATGCTGTGGGAGGGATGTGCTGGGAGCTGCGCTCTGTGAAGGACGCTGGGTGAGGGATGTGCTGGGAGCTGCGCTCTGTGAAGGATGCTGTGGGAGGGATGTGCTGGGAGCTGCACTCTGTGAAGGACGCTGTGTGAGGGATGTGCTGGGAGCTGTGCTCTGTGATAGGGAGCTGGACTGCTGTGAAGGACGCTGGGTGAGGGATGTGCTGGGAGCTGCGCTCTGTGAAGGATGCTGTGGGAGGGATGTGCTGGGAGCTGCACTCTGTGAAGGACGCTGTGTGAGGGATGTGCTGGGAGCTGTGCTCTGTGAAGGACGCTGCAGGAGGGATGTGCTGGGAGCTGCACTCTGTGAAGGATGCTGCAGGAGGGATGTGCTGGGAGCTGCACTTTGTGAAGGATGCTGTGGGAGGGATGTGCTGGGAGCTGCGCTCTGTGAAGGACGCTGCGGGAGGGATGTGCTGGGAGCTGCGCTCTGTCCTGCTACATTTTTAATACACTGTATTGCAAGCCATGGTATAAGGATGGACTAGAGGCATCCTTTCTACGTTTTAACATATTCTTTCTGATTAAGACATATATAAATGTGTGTGGCAAAGTGGTTAACAGTGTGCAGGTGCAGGTAATGCAGCAGTGATTAATGAACGAACAGACAGCAATAATCCAGGTGCAATGATGTTTATTTTTACAATCCAATTGGTCTGATGACCCAAATACAGTGGTAAAGAATAAATAGTGTTCTGCATTTTCGGTTTTTATCTTTAAAAAAAAATTATGAGAGGTCATTTTTACATATATTAAAATAGGGATAAAATCAGTAATAAATAGTTTTTAATTGAAACATCAGTAAAATATGTGGAATATGATGCATAGCAGTTCTGGTTTCTGATTAATAATGTCCCTGGCATGTATGATGAAGCAGAATCTGTGCAAGTCAAAGCCACATCCCAAGTTAGCTGGTACTTTGCAAACGTTTGGCCAATCACTATGCTGATGGAAATAGGATCTACAGAAGGTATGAACATGACATCAGCACAAAGCAAGACAGGTTTAAGAACATAAGAACATAAGAAAGTTTACAAACGAGAGGAGGTTATTCAGCCCATCTTGCTCGTTTGGTTGTTAGTAGTTTATTGATCCAAGAATCTCATCAAGCAGCTTCTTGAAGGATCCCAGGGTGTCAGCTTCAACAACATTACTGGGGAGTTGGTTCCAGACCCTCACAATTCTCTGTGTAAAAAAGTGCGTCCTATTTTCTGCTCTGAATACCCCTTTATCTAATCTCCACTTGTGACCCCTGAATCTCCATTTGTGACCCCTGGTCCTTGTTTCTTTTTTCAGGTCAAAGAAGTCTCCTGGGTCGACATTGTCTATGCCTTTTAGGATTTTGAATGTTTGAATCAGATCGCCACGTAGTCTTCTTTGTTCAAGACTGAATAGATTCAATTCTTTTAGTCTGTCTGCATACGACATGCCTTTTAAACCTGGGATAATTCTGGTTGCTCTTCTTTGCACTCTTTCTGTAGCAGCAATATCCTTTTTGTAACAAGGTGACCAGAACTGAACACAATATTCTAGGTGAGGTCTTACTAATGCATTGTAAAGTTTTAACATTACTTCCCTTGATTTAAATTCAACACTTCTCACAATATATCCGAGCATCTTGTTGGCCTTTTTTATAGCTTCCCCACATTGTCTAGATGAAGACATTTCTGAGTCAACATAAACTCCTAGGTCTTTTTCATAATTCCCTTCTTCAATTTCAGTATCTCCCATATTATATTTATAATGCACATTTTTATTGCCTGCATGCAATACTTTACACTTTTCTCTATTAAATTTCATTTGCCATGTGTCTGCCCAGTTCAGAATGCTGTCTAGATCATTTAGAAGCCTTGAAATCATAAAAAAAGAAAATTGACAGAACTGGGTGGTGCAAGCCAGCAGAGACGCGTCAAAAATCACACTGGCCAGTTCCATCAATGCGTTCCATAAGTTTATCAACTAAAGCATCACCATTTTCTGTCACATATTTATGATTAAGATTGTCAGTATTATTCAGTGTTTTAGCTGATGGACAGACAGTACTGTTGCATGAAGTCACCAAAACATACCTCTCTGCAATAAACAGTGACTGTCCAACAAAGCACAGCGCTGTCACAATCTCATTATTATTTACAGTTGCTCTCAAAAGTATTCACCCCCCTTGGACTTTTCCACATTTTATTGTGTTACAACATGGAATCAAAATGGATTTAATTAGGAGTTTTTGCCACTGATCAACACAAAAAAGTCCATAATGTCAAAGTGAAAAATAAAATTTACAAATTGTTCTAAATTAATTACAAATATAAAACAGAAAATAATTGATTGCATAAGTATTCACCCCCTTTGCTATGACACACCTAAATAAGCTCTGGTGCAACCAATTGTCTTTAGAAGTCACATAATTAGTTGAATGGAGTCCATCTGTGTGCAATTAAGGTGTTTCACATGATTTCAGGTTAAATACACCTGTCACAGTTGGTTAGTACATTTCCTAACAAAAACTACATCATGAAGACTAAGGAACATTCAAAGCAAATCCGGAATAAGGTTCTTCAAAAGCACCAATCAGGGGTAGGATATATAACAACATTTCCAAGGCACTGAATATCCCTCGGAGCACAGTAAAGTACATTATTAAGAAATGGAGAGAATATGGCACAACTGTGAATCTGTCTAGAACAGGCCGTCCTCAAAAACTGAGTATCCGGGCGAGAAGGGCACTAGTCAGGGAGGCCACCAAGAGGCCTGTGGCAACTCTAAAGGAGTTACAGTCTTCCACGGCTGAGCTGGGAGACACTGTGCATACGGCAACAATAGCCCGGGTGCTTCACAAAACTGGCCTTTATGGGAGAGTGGCAAAAAGAAAGCCATTGTTGAAAAAAACTCATATCAAATCTCGACTAGAGTTTGCCAGAAGGCATGTGGGAGACTCTGAGACCAAGTGGAAGAAGATTCTATGGTCTGATGAGAGCAAAATATAGCTTATTTCTCCTCTGACGTCTAAACGTGTGCTGTATCCTAGGAAACGGTGTAGGGCTGCTTATTACAATGTCAGAGTCAAAATAAAACAGCATTTTAATCAAAGTATTGTGTATTTCCTAGAAAACAGTACCTGGAAAATATTGCATAATAGACAAAAATCGTGTATAAATCAATAAAAACCGACGTCCAGTTAAAAAACAAATCCTGTAATTTTTAGGTAAAATTCGGAATAAACCGGAAACACGGAGCACTAAGAGTAAGCAATGAAATTGAGATGCAATACAGTGGTGTGCCTTTGGCAACAGCTCCAGGTCGTGTTAGCCATCTAAATAACAAACAAAACACTCACAGGTCTCCTTTTGGTTTCGCTTTAACCATTTACAGAGGAACAGATCACGTCACTCCGTCCCCTTTTGTAACATTAATCATGACCCCTTGGTTAATGGAGTGCAACAGCTCCTCCAATCCACGGCTATCACATTGTTTCCCTTCCTGGTTGATGATTTAGTGTGCCGGAGCTCCGCCCTCTTCCTAGATGACCAACTTCCGCCCAAACCCTGTCATCCAGTCCAGGGCACTCTGTTCCCTTTACACAGCGCCCTCACTGGTCGGGAGGGAGAAGTATCACCAAGAATCACTTTGTCGCTGTCACAATGTGATAGTAGACTTCCTAATCGATATTTGTGGATCTTTTCATAAAAAAGCACACCAGGATTATTTCAGGGTTATTTAATTTGATTATTTTTTGGGTTGATTGTATGTGGGAGGATGTATTCCCTTTTATTACTTAGATATTCTTTTGTTTATATTTTGGTTTATAATTGTGTGTGGAATTATTCACTTTATGTTAAATTCATATTTTGATTATTTAGTTTGTCTGAATTCACTGTAAGTTAATACTGAGTGTTGCTGTGGTTCTGGGCTGTTTGTTTGTAAGGTTTTGTCTGAGTATTGCTTTAGACTTTAACAGTTTTCAGATCCTTATTCTGTAAAAATTAATTTTGCTTTTGAGAAATAAAGGGGTGATGCAAGTTAATAAAATCTGAGGGCTTCGAGTTCACAAAATGTCCCGGTATAGCTAAGAATATTGTTACAATGTTCAAATCAAAAGCATACCGTTCTGACAAGCCTGCAGCTCTGCAGCTGGTATCCGCCTCAGCCCCCTGTGGGTTCTGTTTATGAACCAGAGCAGTTCCTGTAGAGCTGAGGGAGGTTTTTGTACGGACATGTATCACTGTGTGAGAGGGGAGCTCCTACTCTGCTGACAGTAGTAATCTCCTGCATCTTCAGCCTGGACACCACTGATGGTCAAACTGTACTCTAGTCCAGATCCACTGCCACTGAAACGAGCTGGGATCCCAGATTGAAGGGTTCTCGCCAGATAGATCAGGAGTTTAGGAGCTTCTCCACGTGTCTGCAGGTACCAGGCTATGTTGTCACCATCGCTGTCAGTTACAGAGCTGCTGGCTTTACAGTTGATAGTGACTCTTTCTCCTGGGAGAGCAGAGAGCGCTGAAGGAGTCTGGGTCAAAGTGATCTGCCCACTAGAGACTGAGGAACAGAAAGAAAGAGTTACACAAAAAAAATCTACTCAAGTCATGCTATGTTTAAAAACTGTATGCGGTAAAGAATGCATTGCTGTGTGTTTAAAATCTCCACTTTCACTCTTACCCTGGGCAAAGATGATGAGAAGCGTCCCAACCAGGAGAAACAAGGACATCATTTTCTTGTGTGTTTCAGGAACTCTGAAAGGTCTGAACAGTGATTGCACAATAATGTGTGTCTTCAGTTAAAAGGGTTTGATCAATGAAGCATGCACAGGAATGCAAAGCACCTTCCTTCATGCAAATCCTGTTAGAAATAAATAGCTATATGAGAGCTGAACCGTGAACTCTGCTGTGAGTCCATATGATTGGGGGGTTAGTGCTGCCAGCACACTAGAGTGAGGTTCATTAATTACACATGAAGGACTGGTGAAGAACACAAGGAATGAGTTCAGGAGGCACATTAACACTGAAAACATTTCCAAGTGAATTCTTGGTGAATCCACTAAACCCCATGATTCCCATGAGAAGTGACACACTGTTTAACATCAGCATCAGAAACATGTCAAGAGTCCTGTATTGAGTTCAACAGATTCAACTCAAACACTTACAATGTTCTCTGATGCCTCCCTCTGCAAGCTTTTTAAAAGTCTACTTGAGGGCATCTGGAATGCTGTGGATTATAAGCATGTTCTGTAAGATAGCTTTCCATGGGTCTAATAGGTGATTCTTAACTGCACTCAGACTGTCTAACTGTGATAATCCAGTTGATGGTAAACAAGTGAAACAGTACTCTGTGATTAAATCAAGATGACTAATGATCAAAAGATTAGTGATTGTAAATGGGAAGTGCAACATTAAATCAGTCCGTTGTCTTAGTGTTTTAATACAATATAATGTGCTCCTTTATGACTGTCTCCTGCCACATTATTATTGATCCCACACTCTCTCCAGACTCCTCTGCCTCAATAGAAGAACCTGTGCAGGGAAAAGGTTTTAACACTAGAAGCACAAAGCGTTTTGGGTTTTAAAATGTAAATTACTCTGCATTCCGGAATGTAATGAAATGACTCTGCGTTCCAGAATGTAATGAAATGACTCTGCGTTCCGGAATGTAATGCGCATGCCCTTTCTTGACTTTTCCTAAATATATGTATTAGATATACTGATGCCGTTTGAGCCACATATTCGCAAGACATTGATAATTATAAGCATGTTTACCTAGAGGTGCCAAAACCGGTCATTTTAATTGGTTATATCAATACATATTTATTTATTAAATATAGCCTATAATCCTGCCTGTCCTTTTCAAAACAATCACCTGTCCTTTTCAATACAATCAGTCCCGTGATCAAGTGGCGTCTACCTGTCTACACTGAGTGCTTGAAAAACGCGCCTCTCTGAGTGATCGGTACCTCCCTGTGTATAGCACTGCAGGTTCATTCTCGGCTCTATGCACAAAACAGTGGTGATCGGAACCAATGGCAAAAAAAATCCTGAGACAGTGGAATATTACAATGCCACATGTTCAGTGTGGATGTGCTGGACCAGATGAAAGCCTGAGACAGTGGAATACTACAATGCCACATGTTCGCTGTGGATGTGCTGGACCAGATGAAAGCCTGAGACAGTGGAATACTACAATGCCACATGTTCGCTGTGGATGTGCTGGACCAGATGAAAGCCTGAGACAGTGGAATACTACAATGCCACATGTTCGCTGTGGATGTGCTGGACCAGATGAAAGCCTGAGACAGTGGAATACTACAATGCCACATGTTCGCTGTGGATGTGCTGGACCAGATGAAAGCCTGAGACAGTGAAATACTACAATGCCACATGTTCGATGTGGATGTGTTGGATCAGATGAAAGCCTGAGACAGTGGAATAGTACAATGCCACATGTTCGGTGTGGATGTGCTGGACCAGATGAAAACCAGAGACAGTGAAATACTACAATGCCACATGTTCGGTGTGGATGTGCTGGATCAGATGAAAACCAGAGACAGTGGAATACTACAATGCCACATGTTCGGTGTGGATGTGCTGGATCAGATGAAAGCCTGAGACAGTGAAATAGTACAATGCCACATGTTCGGTGTGGATGTGCTGGATCAGACGGCACGACAGCATTCAGTCAAAAGCGGATCTCATCAGTGGCCTGTGGCTGTATTTCATAACATTTTGGACCAGGCAGCCATCAATGCGTATGTTTTGTACAAAGAATGTACTGGGGAAAACTACAACAGGAGGGACTTCATTTTGCAGTTAGCCATGGAGCTTCGGCAAGCACAATGGATAAGTACAATGGCAGAGAAAGAAGTTTCTAAATCAAGATAGAAAATGTATTTTACAAAATAGCTTTTTTATCTTAATTTTCTAATCAAAACTGCATTTTCTTTCTTTTATAAATTCCAATTTTATTTAAATTTGGTAGTCTTTTAATTGTTCTATTTTTACCAATTCGCTTATTATGTTGATTTTTTTCTAATTTTACAATAAAAACAACGTTGTGTGTTTTTTATTTCGATTTTATTGCATTTTGTATTAGACTGTTTTTAATTGAATTGCTTGTTTAATTGCGATATTATTTGGGAAGCGCTTTGTGATGCTTGTGATGAAAGGTGTTATATAAATGAGAATTGTATTGTATTGTATTGTATTGTATTGTATTGCATTGTATTGTATGCGTCTCTTTGGTGACTTGTCTGTTGATAACTTGGGGTCGGTGTATTCTGGACGTGTTAAATGTATTCAGATTGTTTAACTGAGCCGCCCTGCCACACCCCGGCACTGTGAGAGTCCAGCGGAGCTGCAATCACTCCCAGGTATTTCAGAGTCGTGTTTAACTCTCACTCATATTGGAACAAAGGGTGTTTATTACTTATATGTTAATAATGGACTGGGGAGCAGGTTTAGCATGTATGGTATGTAATGGTGATTTTAAATATGTAAGCATCTAATTTAAAAATAAATATCCATGACTCTTACTGGGTGTCATGGTTTTATGAAGTTCTTTTTTCTGTTCCAGTCCTTGAGCAACTGTCACTGCCTTCCCCCTCAGCACCTGCAGTAGGTCCAGCTGCAGCAGTGCAGTCGCTGTGCAGTCAAGCTGAGGGAGGTTTTTGTACGGACATGTATCACTGTGTGACAGGGCCGCTGTAGTGCTTTTGACAGTAATAATCTCCTGCATCTTCAGCCTGGACACCGCTGATGGTCAGAGTGAAGTCAGTCCCAGATCCACTGCCACTGAAACGAGCTGGGATCCCAGATTGAAGGGTGCTTGCGTAATAGATCAGGAGTTTAGGAGCTTCTCCAGGTGTCTGCAGGTACCAGGCTAGCCAGTTGACAATGGAGCTGCTGGCTTTGCAGTTGATAGTGACAGTATCTCCAAGGAGAACAGATTTAGTTGATGGAGACTGAGTCAAAGTCTGTCCACTGGAATCTAAAAGAGCAATTAAAATAATACAATTCTGTAATTACACTTATTTCAAAATAGTCATTGCATAAAAAAGGAGGCTGTGTGGTCCAGTGGTTAAAGAAATGGGCTTGTAACCAGGAGGTCCCCAGTTCAAACCACCTTAGCCACTGACTCATTGTGTGATCCTGAGCAAGTCACTTAACCTCCTTGTGATTCGTCTTTCAGGTGAGACGTAATTGTAAGTGACTCTGCAGCTGATGCATAGTTCACACACCCTAGTCTCTGTAAGTCGCCTTGGATAAAGGCGTCTGCTAAATAAACTAATAATAATAATGAAAAGCATTTCAAAAGACATTACAAAAGTTATATTTTGCATTAAATACTCAAAGCCATGAAGTTGGTTGTTTACTATTTAGAGCTTCTTTGAGAATCCACATTAATTACCCCCTTTCTTTATAATGTAGCCCTTTTAGTAAATTATCTCTTACCGTGAGTGAAGATTATCAGCGAGCAGATGAAGTGAATTATAAAACTCATTGTTGTTTCAGATTGTGTTGACATGAAGGGCAGCTCTCAATCATGAAGTGTTAAACTCACGGGGCTATAAACACTCCCAGAGCACTGAAGCATGTGCTGCCAATGCAAAGTGTATTTTCTATGCAAATTGTCTTCCTTGGGACAGCGGGCACTCGCACACTCATACACACAAGATAAAGAATGCTGCTGTAATGGCTCCCTCTAGTGAGGAGGATAGGAATTGCACTGGGATCTCTTTCATTGTTCAGTTATATCCTCCTGAGAGCTCCTTGTAGAATCCCTGCCAGGTGCATCATTGTGAAGTCTGCCCTCATGTTGCAGTGTCATCTTCACTTCTCATGCTCAATGTAAAGGTCATTGTGTAGGGAGTGGAGTTCTGGAGTACTGACAGGTTAGGAAGCCAGCTATATCTGCAGGCCACACACAAACATATAATGGAATTACAGCAGGTAAGAAGTTTTTGTTCATAAAGCCATTTCCAGTGTAATAGCTCTTGAAAAACCCTTTTTAGTTTTTCTTGCTATTCTTCTTGTTTAAGAATTAAAGCAGCTGGTAACAGAATATCCAGTAAAGAATGACTCATATCCACCACTGGAAGCAGAACTACACAACATATTGTTTTTACTGTGCAGATTAAAGCAAGCCCATGTGCACAATACTGTACCGATCAGTCACTGAAGTGCTTTAAATGGCTGTAGTGATGTTGGGGCAGGAAGGTCCTTGTTTAAATGGCTGTAGTGATGTTGGGCAGGAAGGTCCTTGTTTAAATGTCTGTAGTGATGTTGGGGCAGGAAGATCCTTGTTTAAATGGCTGTATTGATGCTGGGGCAGGAAGGTCCTTGTTTAAATGGCTGTAGTGATGCTGGGGCAGGAAGGTCCTTGTTTTTTTGGACAGGTGTTTGGTTTTCTTTGCAGTAGCTGTGAGGTCCTTTCACTTCTTACTTTCTCTTTTATGTGTTAGAGTTGCCGGGGTTGCGCACAGCCGTTTTGATGTTCTCTGAACTGCCCTTCTTTTCAATTTGTTTGTGGAATTCTTACCCTTTTATTCTTCTGTAGATGTGCAATGAAAGGTAAACACATTGCTTCAGTTAAAGGTATTATATGCAAATAGAGGACACTTCTGGATCCTGTAGAAATGTTTGGTTCTGTCGCCCTCTGCTGGACGGATTCTCAATGCATTGTGTTGGAGCTGCTTTAATAACGCTGGGTTTGGAATGCTTCATCTTGTACTGAAGGTGGTGTCGATTTTCATAATTCAACCTCACATACCTCCCAATTATTCTGCACTTAGATCTTTACACTCTCTCACTCCAGTTCTGATGCACTTGGGTATACGATCATCATCTGCTTCTACAATGGACTCAATGATTGATCATGTAAATAAAAAAACTAATGAATTATCCAAACAGATTGCTATAGTCGGCTCTGAGATCTGGGCTTGAACTTCAACTGCTGCTGCCTGTTATTAGCTCTGTATGCCTTTGTATTCAGCACTGTTGAGGAAGTGGTGTAGTCAGGTCTGAGATCTTCTTTTATATCTGTTTCATCAAATTCTGTATGTTTTTAATTTAATGGAATTAAAGATATCATAGTGTCGGGCTCCTGAGTGGTGCATCCAGTAAAGGCGCTCCGCTTGGAGTGCAGGATGCGCCCTATAGCCTGGAGTTCAAATCCACGCTATGTCATTGCTGACCGTGACCAGAGATTCCTAGGGGGGAGTGCACAATTGGCTGAGCGCCACCCGGGTAGGGAGGAATTAGGTCGGCAGGGCAATCCACTGTTCACCACGCACCAGCGACCCCTGTGGCTGACAGGGCACCTGCGGGTTTGCAGTGGAGCCATTCAGATCTGTGTTGTCCTCCGGCACTATGGGTCTGGTGGCTTCGCTGTGGATCTGCAGTGCAAAAAATGACGGATTGGCAGGAACACGTTTAGGAGGACGCATGTTTCGGAGGACGCATGTTTCGGAGGACACGTGTTTCGGAGGATGCATGTTTCGGAGGACGCGTGTTTTGGAGGACGCGTGTTTTGGAGGACGCGTGGTTTGGAGGACGTGTGTTTCAGCCTCCATTTCCCGAGTTGCCGGGGGGTTGCAGTGGTGAACCGGGATAAAAATAATAATTGGGTATTCCAAATTAGGGAGAAAAACCACTAGCGACAGCTAAATTAAAAAAGTCGTTCATTAGAAAATTAATATTTTCCTGCAAATATTTTCTGGATAAGGATCCAGACTCTGTGAGCCCCCTCAGAACACTAACAGGGAGCTACTGAGACAACTTCAAATCCAGACCTTCACCATCGGCTTCGAATGAGCTTCTGGTAACACTGTGATTCCGGATACTGTGATTCTGCATTCTGCTGCTGTACACACCAACTGCAAACTGCACTGCAACCTCATCACAAGAGCACATCTTAATACAAGCTACCACAGCCATGAAGTATGCACCAACATACAGAACTTCCTAACAATATTAGATGATTTTGTCCTTTTCCTTTCTGAAAATAAATAAAACAAATTGCAAATGACGATTTGGAGTGCAGTTTTGGGAATCCAGCCCTATTCTAGACACATCTGGTGGGGAAGCAGCAGATCCTACACATGCCTGTAGTTTTTATCTATTAAAATCCAGACCTTGCCTTTCCTTCAATGGGCTGACTTGCCAATTCATTACAGTGGAGCCCTATGGGAAGAATCCTGGCCCCTGTGGTTGAAGCAGTGTAACAGGGCGAGGTGCCCTGTACGTTTTGTTTGTTTTCTTTTAGATCGGGTCTCCCCTCCGCCCTGTGCAGTGTATTTTGTATTTTTTGTTTATTGTATTGTATTTATATGACGGCGTAGCCATTTGTTTATTTTGTTATTATTTAGTAGCGTGGATGGGTAGCCCCATCCACAACACAATAATTAAACTTCAGAGAAGGTGGCCATCTCCTAATTAATGAAGTGATTAATTCTGTTGCTAATCGGGAGATGGTCACCTGAATATAAAAAGCCTGCAGCTCTCCATGTTCTGGGTGGGTGTTTGAGGAGCGGAGCGAGAGTGGAGAGCGGAGAGCGGAGAGCGGAGAGAACTGAGAGAGTGAAACAGTAAGACCGATAGGAACAGTGAAGGCGATAGCCCAGCCTGACCTATTGCGTGTGTGTATTTTTTTTGTGTTCGTGATTTTGTTTATGTTTAAACCTTTTATTTCGCTCTGGGAGCAAAGTGTTTTTTTTTGTTTAAATATTTTATTTATTTTTTGTTATTAATAAAAACGGCAGCCAGCCGATTCTTTACTTTACCTGCAGTACTCTCTGGTGTCAGTTTTCCTTCCGGCTTCTGCCTGACGTCAGACCAGTCAGTCACTCTGTCACAAGCAGGTAATTGAATGACTGTGTTCTTTGCATTATTCTAGCGATAGCATGTATGCTGGCTTGTGAGTCACATGATTCTCTAAAGTTGCTCTGAATCCTGGGGGATGACGAGTGGTCGTGGTTATGAACCCAACGTTGAAACTCTCTCCTGAACTAAGGTGCGCGCACACTTGTGATTCCTCTCAAGGAAGAGCTTTGATTAAGCTGGGGGAGATGAATCTTCTCCTAGCAGCTGATCGCTTATTATTATTATTATTAATTTATTTATTTTATTTATTTATTTATTTATTTATTTATTTATTAACAGACACCCTTATCCAGGGTGACTTACAATTGTTACAATCTCCTTGGTAAATTCTTCTCTGTGTATTCTTTGTAAAGTCCCAGGAGTTGATGCTGCTAGCTCCAATACATTGTAAAACACCTGAACAGACCACCGGTAGGAGCCAGCTTTCACGGAATACTTCCGTGCCATCTGATCCAAAACAGACTGTCAGTCATTCTCAGGCAGAGAGTAGAGACTAATCTGATTACAGCTGAACACATTGCGGACTGGTAAATAAAAATAAAGTAGAATATTGTTCTGTATAATCAAAATACAATTGTTTTCTGTGTGGCCGTCAATGTGACTGCTCCCGGGGCTTTTAGGTATAATGTAATATATCTCCTTTATTTCTGCACTCCCACATTTCATGCTTTGTGAGAATATTTAATACATTCGGACAGAAAGGTACACAAACGCACAACCCCATATGTGTTACACGACTGGAGAAAATTACATTTTAAAACCAAAAACCGCCTTGTAACTTCAAACGCAAGTCAAAAAGGAAGTTAGAAAGGCCAAGAGAGAGATAGAAATGAATATTGATAAGGGGGCTGTGGCAGGCTGGCTGAGCAGTGACGTCAGGCCAGATGCAGAAAGGAAACTGACACCAAGCAGTACTGCAGGGCAAAATAAATGACGCAACGCACCATTTTATTTTTAAATAACAAAAACAAATAAAAAATTTAAACAAAAAACACAGTGCTCAAAGAGTGAAAATGAAAGTTTAAACAAAACAAAATCACGAACACAAACACTATCAGGCTGGGCAATAGCCTTCACTGATCCTTTATTTTTTTTTCTTTTAAGTTTTGTTTTCTCTCCTCCAGTTCCTCCTCTGAGCATCCACCCTGAGGGTAGAGAGCTGCAGGTTAGGGTTAGGGCTTGGGCTAGGGTTAGGGCTAGGGCTAGGGTTAGGGCTAGGGTCACACTAGTTTCCGTGCTAAAGGAAACTAAACTTGGGTAGTATGAGATACCTGGTTCCACATACTTAGATTGCAGGGATACAAACATTAATAGGCCTTAGGGCTTAGCTCCTGGGACCCACAGGCAGCCAGTCTGGGTTTGGTCACATAATGCAAATGCTGTTTCTCTTATTTTAATTGCTAAAAATCAGATTTTTGCAGGAATCGTTCTAAAAAAACTGGAGTCAGTTACAGACTGTTAGTCTGATACAACAGCCCTTTAAATGGTGTTTCTACATGGTTGCATGGCTGAAAAACACTTAAAAATGTACTTTTTTAAGTGGCCCGCAATACACTTATGAGTGTCATTTAAGGACAGGGACAGCGTCGGAACGAAAAGGCCCAGCAACCTGTGCTTTTCAACCCATTATCTGCATGTCCTGGAGGTACTCTGTAGCAATTTTCAACCTCTTGCCACATTCGCGGATTTTTTGAGAGCCTGCCGAAATTGTTCCAAATTGTCTATAGGCTTAAAGCAGTGGTCGACTTATTTTAATTGCTAAAAATCTGATTTTTGCAGGAATCGTTCTAAAAACACTGGGGTCAGTTACAGACTGTTAGTCCGATACTACAGCCCTTTAAATGGTGTTTCTACATGGTTGCATGGCTGAAAAACACTTAAAAATGTACTTTTTTAAGTGGCCCTCAATACACTTATGAGTGTCATTTAAGGACAGGGACAGCGTCGGAAGGAAAAGGCCCAGCAACCTGTGCTTTTCAACCCATTATCTGCATGTCCTAGAGGTACTCTGTAGCAGTTTTCAACCTCCTACCACATTCGTTGATTTTTTGAGAGCCTGCTGAATTGTTCCAAATTGTCCATCGGCTTAAAGCAGTGGTCGACCTATTTTAATTGCTAAAAATCAGATTTTTGCAGGAATCGTTCTAAAAGCACTGGGGTCAGTTACAGACTGTTAGTCTGATACTACAGCCCTTTAAATGGTGTTTCTACATGGTTGCATGGCTGAAAAACCCTTAATGTACTTTTTTAAGTGGCCCGCAATACACTTATGAGTGTCATTTAAGGACAGGGACAGCGTCGGAACGAAAAGGCCCAGCAACCTGTGCTTTTCAACCCATTATCTGCATGTCCTGGAGGTACTCTGTAGCAATTTTCAACCTCTTACCACATTCGCGGATTTTTTGAGAGCCTGCCGAAATTGTTCCAAATTGTCCATAGGCTTAAAGCAGTGGTCGACTTATTTTAATTGCTAAAAATCAGATTTTTGCAGGAATCGTTCTAAAAACACTGGGGTCAGTTACAGACTTTTAGTCTGATACTACAGCCCTTTAAATGGTGTTTCTACATGGTTGCATGGCTGAAAAACACTTAAATGTACTTTTTCAACAATTTTAATGTTTGTCGACTACACTTCTTAGGGGCTGCTGCCATCTACTGGTGTAAAATAATTATGACATTGTGAAAATTATAATTTTTGTTTGCTGTGTATTTCAGCTATCTATTTTGATATACAATACAGTGGGACCTTTTTATAATGTCTCCTTTTTGGACAGGGCATTTAAGGACAGGGGGGGCCTCCGCAGCTCTAAGCAGGTGTTCACCCTGAGCTCGTGGAACTCCCGCCCGGCCTCATAATACCCGTGCACCCGGGGGAACAGGGGACGTGCATTTAATCGATGTTCCCTCGGCAGACGGGACCCCGGCTAAGCCCTGTGCAGCTCCCCGGGGGGACGAGCAGGTGTTCACCCCGAGCTCGTGGAACTCCCGCCCGGCCTCATAACACCCGTGCACCCGGGGAACAGGGACGTGCATTTAATCGATGTTCCCTCGGGTGCACGGGACCCCGGCTAACCCCTGTGCAGCTCTGCAGGGGGGACGAGCAGCTGTTCACCCCAAGCTCGTGGAACTCCAGCCCAGCCTCATAACACCCGTGCACCCGGGGGAACAGGGGACGTGCAGGTATTTTCTTTCCCCAGCAGACGGGTCCCTGCCTTACACTCGGGCAGGCCTGGGGAATGTTAGAGGTCGTCGTCCCCCCAGCTGCTGAGGCGTTAAAGTATCCGACTGCCTGGAACGCTAAACCGGCTTGGATCGGTCAGTACCTCCTACCGACCGAGATCCCCGCAGCCTTCCGCAGCTTCAAGATGGACGAGACTCTGGTCATGTGACAAAACACATGACCAGAGTTGCGTCCAACGTGACGTTGCGGAAATCTGCCGAAGCCTCAGAGGGGAGGAGCTGAATTCTCGGCTATTTCCAACTTCTAGTTAAGCAAGCACTGGAAGTGGTCGCGTCCAATTAACAGTGGACCTGTCCATCAGGATATAAAGCCGGATCATCAGACAGTGGTGTACTCTTTTATCAGGCTTTAAAACTCGAGCGTGAGACAGTGATGGACGTGGAAAAAACCGGCTCTGTTGCACACCATACCACGGATAAGTAAGCGTGTTAATGTATTGTAACTTTCTTTCTGTTTGTTAAATACTTTTTACGTTTATTTCTTATTTTATTTTTTAAAGTTAGATTTTGTGTTTTAATTGAGTGTTTTTTTTCTTTTTATAGAACACCCATAAGGTTAAATTGTCCATTGGAGGGCTGCCCTGCCAGAAATATTGCCCGACTGGATTGACACTTGCACAGGATGCACGATATTCAGATAGTTAACCCAGAGTATGCTGCACTCATGTCCAAGGCTAAAGCCACAGTTGACCGAAGGTCCACAAGCAACGTCACTAATAATTGGATGCAAGAGGAGCAGGAGGAAAGACATAAGTCGAACGAGAAAACGCATACTCTCAGCCCAGACACGGGTGTTCACCAAGAGTCGGCTCCACTGACTTTAATGCCCTCGGGAATGGAGCCAGCATGCATGTATAAAAACGCTGCCGACTGTCACAGGACTGCGACGACAGCTACTAGCCACAGAGGACACCTCGGCAGTTACTGAGACTGGCTCGGTACGCCCAGAGAGTAGCACATCTTGTAGCGGCACATACCTGTCGCCGTCCTCGGCATCCGATGTCTCTCCTCCTCCTCCTCCTCCTCCTATACAGAGCATGGACCTTCAAGCTCCGAGCCAAGAAGCCACCGTGACCATGAGTTCAGACTCTATTTGTGTGTTTCTGTTTTAACGTATCCCCCGTGTGTGTGTGGAAGCGACATCGTGGGAAAAGTACAGTCGTCGACAAGTACAGCGCAGTTAGAAGCAGTTTGAAAGCAGGTTGACAGCTGCAGAAGCTAAACTAAATTTAAAAAAAAAAAATGGTCTTCAAGCCAGTAATCTGTGACAACTACATGATGTGGGAAATCCGAGAAAACCCAACAGAGCTCAACCAAGTGTGTGTAAAGTGCTGCACGAGCCAGGAGTTGCTCCAGCTATTAAGCCTGCTAGAAAAGGAGCTGGAGGAAATGAGACAGCAACAGGAGCTTGAGGAGCTGACACACCCACAATTCATGGAAGTCTGCACCCCTAGCAGACTGAAAGCCACCACGGAGATGGAAGAAAGTCGAAACAGCTGGGTTCAGATAGGCAGAAGCAGGGAAAAAAAGAAACTTCGTCAAACACAACCACCAGAAATCCAAACATCCAACAAATTTGAGCCACTTCAACATTTAGATGATCTAAACCAACATCAAGAGAATGAAAGGAACAACATTCAGGACCCCATAAACCGTGCTGGCCAGGCAGCAAAAAGAAGGGAGGTCATGGTCGTTGGGGACTCCATATTGAGAAACACAGCAAGTTCAGTTCGCAGTTTGGACCCCTTACTACAACAGTGTGCTGCCTTCCAGGAGCCTCAGTCAAGCACATCACTGAGAATGTGGACAGGCTCCTAGAACGAACAGGAGACGACCCGGTAGTAGTCGTCCACATCGGTACAAACAACATTGGAAGAGACAGGCCAAGATCCCTGCAAAACAAATTCAGAGAGCTAGGAAGAAAATTAAAAGGCAAGACCAAAACTGTGGTATTTTCTGGGATACTGCCGGTGCCCTGCAAAGGACCATATGGACAGCTGGAAATACAAAATCAAAATGCTTGGCTGAAATCGTGGTGCACCCAGGAAGGCTTCACCTTTCTTGATCATTGGAGCACATTCTACAACAAGGACTATCTATACAGGTGGGACGGACTGCACTTAAACAGAAAGGGAGCCAATCTACTCAGAGAAAGGATCCTTGAGGAGGTCCAGAAGCATTTAAACTAGAAAGGAAGGGGGGAGAAAACAAAAAAACAGAAGGGAGACCACATCAAAACAAGGACAACAACTCAGGTAAGACAGCTATTAAATGTATCTATCTAAGTAGAAGTCTCAGAAACAAAATGTTAGAACTTGAAGCTACTGCACTAACAAGTAACTACGATGTGATAGGTGTTACAGAAACTTGGTTGTCTGAGAGTGATGGAGACGAATATAATATTAGTGGGTACACACTATATAGGAAAGACAGGCAGGACAGAAGAGGCAGAGGGGTAGCGCTATACATAAGAAATAGTCTTGAAGCCCAGGTGTTAAATCAGGACAAAGAAAACAATGCAGAATCAATATGGGTCAGAATAATGGACACAAATTCAAAGGGTATAATAATAGGAGCATGCTATAGACTGCCAAACTCAGACGCTGAGCAAAATAATCTGTTGTACAATGACATTAGAAATGAGTGTAGAAAAGGAGAAGCCATACTAATGGGGGATTTCAACTTCCCCCGTATAAAATGGGAGAACCCGGTGGGGGGCACGACAGATGAAACTGAAATGGTAGAAATGACAAATGACTGCTTCCTAACGCAATTTGTCAAGGCACCGACTAGACGGGAGGCATAACTTGATTTAATCTTTTCAAATAATGAAGACAGAATAACTAAAACAGAGGTCAGAGAGCCATTGGCAAACTCAGACCACAACATGGTCTCATTTGAAATTTTTTTTAAAACCCCAAAAGTAATGACTAAAGCTAAGGTTTACAATTTTAGAAAAGCAAACTATGAAGGTATGAAACAGAGACTAACAGAAGTAGATTGGAGTAAAATAGAGAAAACATCCACAGAAAAAGGATGGCTGTTTTTTAAAAATGTAGTACTAGAGGCACAAAACAATTACATCCCAAAAGTAGACAAATCTAAATCTAAAACAAAATGGACAACATGGTTTAATAGATCAATTAAAAAAAAATATTCAGCGAAAAAAGGCACTTTACAGAGCGTTTAAAAGGGACCAAAAACAAAGTACGCAGAAAGAGTACTTGGAACTGCAAACACAAGTCAAAAAGGAAGTTAGAAAGGCCAAGAGAGTGATATAAATCAATATTGCTAAGGGGGCTAAAACCAATTCCAAAATATTTTTCCAATATTATAACAGCAAGAGAACATTCAAAGAGGAGGTCAAATGTCTAAGACCCAAATGGCAAAATCATAGATGAAGAAAAAAAAATAGCAAATATATTAAATGATTACTTTTCACAGGTTTTTACAAAGGAGGACACGGACAACATGCCCCACATGTCGACCTGTTCCTATCCAATTTTAAATAACTTTAGCATAACAGAGGCAGAAGTGTTAAAGGGACTAGGAGCTCTTAAAATAAACAAATCCCCTGGGCCGGAAGAGATCCTCCCAATAGTACTCAAAGAAATGAAAGAAGCTATTTACAAACCGCTAACCAAGATCATGCAACAGTCTCTTGACACAGGGGTTGTACCGACAGACTGGAAAATAGCAAACGTAATACCGATCCACAAAAAGGGAGACAAAACCGAACCAGGTAACTACAGACCAATAAGCCTGACTTCTATTATATGTAAACTTATGGAAACTATAATAAGATCCAAAATCGAAAATGACCTATATGGTAACAATATCCTGGGAGACAGCCAGCATGGTTTTAGGAAAGGGAGATCGTGTCTAACTAACCTACTTGACTTTTTTGAGGATGCAACATTGACAATGGATAACTGCAAAGCATACGACATGGTTTATTTAGATTTCCAGAAAGCTTTTGACAAAGTCCCGCATAAAAGATTAATTCTCAAACTGAACGCAGTAGGGATTCAAGGAAATGCATGCACATGGATTAGGGAGTGGTTAACAGGTAGAAAACAGAAAGTACTGATTAGAGGAGAAACCTCAAAATGGAGTGAGGTAACCAGTGGTGTACCACAGGGATCAGTATTAGGTCCTCTGCTATTCCTAATCTACATTAATGATTTAGATTCTGGTATAGTAAGCAAACTTGTTAAATTTGCATACGACACAAAAATAGGAGGATTGGCAAACACTGTTGCAGCAGCAAAGGTCATTCAAAATGATCTAGACGGCATTCAGAATTGGGCAGACACATGGCAAATGAAATTTAATAGAGAAAAGTGTAAAGTATTGCATGCGGGCAATAAAAATGTGCATTATAAATATCACATGGGAGATAGTGAAATTGAAGAAGGGAATTATGAAAAAGACCTAGGAGTTTATGTTGACTCAGAAATGTCTTCATCTAGACAATGTGGGAAAGCTATAAAAAAGGCTAACAAGATGCTTGGATATATTGTGAGAAGTGTTGAATTTAAATCAAGGGAAGTAATGTTAAAACTCTACAATGCATTATTATTATTATTTATTTCTTAGCAGACGCCCTTATCCAGGGCGACTTACAATTGTAAGCAAATACATTTCCAGTGTTACAGTACAGGTAATACAATAAGAGCAAGATAAATACAATGACAAGTTCAAGCAAGTACAAGTGTGACAAAATACAGCAGATAAGTGACAGTGATAGTTACATCAAGATTAGTAAGACCTTACCTAGAATATTGTGTTCAGTTCTGGTCACCTCGTTACAAAAAGGATATTGCTGCTCTAGAAAGAGTGCAAAGAAGAGCAACCAGAATTATCCCGGGTTTAAAAGGCATGTCGTATGCAGACAGGCTAAAAGAATTGAATCTATTCAGTCTTGAACAAAATCCTAAAAGGTATAGACAATGTCAACCCAGGGACTTCTTTGACCTGAAAAAAGAAACAAGGACCAGGGGTCACAAATGGAGATCAGATAAAGGGGCATTCAGAACAGAAAATAGGAGGCACTTTTTTACACAAAGAATTGTGAGGGTCTGGAACCAACTCTCCAGTAATGTTGTTGAAGCTGACACCCTGCGATCCTTCAAGAAGCTGGTTGATGAGATTCTGGGATCAATAAGCTGCTAACAACCAAACGAGCAAGATGGGCCGAATGGCCTCCTCTCGTTTGTAAACTTTCTTATGTAACCCGTTTCTATTTTCCTGTGCCTTTCAGCCAAAGCGCTTCAGCTGTACCGAGCGTTTTTGTCAGGACCGCTACCCACTGCAAAGGGCCGGGACAATACGAAACAGGCGGTTCAGCATATCCGACTATTCTTGCAACACATGGCCAGGTTAGCAGAGGGGCCAGTCAGGAACGACTTGCGGTTCTTGCGCCACGCCTCACGGAGCCAGTCGTGAGTAATACTCGCAAAGTACAAGCTCCATCGACCCCGCCTGTTTAGACAAACCACTGAACGTCCCATGTCATTCTTTCATTACAGGTGGTTCGATGAGTTGATGAGATCAGGATTGAAACCTACCACGGTCCACAGTTACCTGCAGGACGTACTTTCTTTCCTGTGGCACCTGCATGAGGCTGACTTCAGCCACGTAAAACTTTCAGACCGGAACATACGCTCGTTAATTTTCCTCCTCAAATCGTTCAGAAAGCAGGGGAAAAGGCGACTCTCGCTGCACCGTCAATTAGTACAAGACCATGGGCAAGGTATTTTTGTGGTATTCTTGTTTTTCGTCTTTTTGTGTATTTATAGTATCGGCTCATGTGTGCATTCATGTCTGTTTCGCAGAGCGGCTCATCCCTAAAAACAAGCTCCAGTGCTTTAACCAGCAATGCGAGACGGCGATACCTGAACTACTTGGTAAGCCTTGCAATGTACACGTGCTCACCGGTCGTCTGGGCGCTCACAGCTGACTGCCTGCTCCCCTTGTCTTTACAGATCTCTGCGAGTCGGCACCTTCCAACAACTGCACCCTGGTCGGCCTTCTGTGCGGGAGGCTGTTGTTGCACAATGGTCATCGTAGGGGGGTTGTAATGAATATGAGTCTGCTTGACTTTGACAGTGCCAAAGCCTACCGCATCCATGGCTGGTGAAAAGGATGGAGCATCCCAAAGCCAAGCATCCATCTGGGATGCAAGTGCAGTCCCACACCGAAGCCATTTTTCGACTCTCCGTTGCAGGCACGCAGCTCCAGCTATGGCCCATCAAAAGTGTGACTCTTGTTTAGGGTAAGGGTCAGGGTTAGGGTTAGGGTTTAGGGCTAGGGTCACACTAGTTTCTGTGCTAAAGGAAGCTAAACTTGGGTAGTATGAGATACCTGGTTCCACATACTTAGATTGCAGGGATAAAAACATTAATAGGCCTTGGGGTGGAGCTCCTGGGACCCACAGGCAGCCAGTCTGGGTTTGTGCACATAATGCACACTTATGAGCCCCATTTAAGGACAGGGACAGTGTCGGAACGAAAAGGCCCAGCAACCTGTGCTTTTCAACCCATTATCTGCATGTCCTAGAGGTACTCTGTAGCAATTTTCAACCTCCTACCACATTCGCTGATTTTTTGAGAGCCTGCCGAAATTGTTCCAAATTGTCCATCGGCTTAAAGCAGTGGTCGACTTATTTTAATTGCTAAAAATCAGATTTTTGCAGGAATCGTTCTAAAAACACTGGGGTCAGTTATAGACTGTTAGTCTGATACTACAGCCCTTTAAATGGTGTTTCTACATGGTTGCATGGCTGAAAAACCCTTAAAAATGTACTTTTTTAAGTGGCCCGCAATACACTTATGAGTGTCATTTAAGGACAGGGACAGCGTCGGAAGGAAAAGGCCCAGCAACCTGTGCTTTTCAACCCATTATCTCCATGTCCTAGAGGTACTCTGTCGCAATTTTCAACCTCCTACCACATTCGCTGATTTTTTGAGAGCCTGCCGAAATTGTTCCAAATTGTCCATCGGCTTAAAGCAGTGGTCGACTTATTTTAATTGCTAAAAATCAGATTTTTGCAGGAATCGTTCTAAAAACACTGGGGTCAGTTACAGACTGTTAGTCCGATACTACAGCCCTTTAAATGGTGTTTCTACATGGTTGCATGGCTGAAAAACCCTTAAAAATGTACTTTTTTAAGTGGCCCGCAATACACTTATGAGTGTCATTTAAGGACAGGGACAGCGTCGGAAGGAAAAGGCCCAGCAACCTGTGCTTTTCAACCCATTATCTGCATGTCCTAGAGGTACTCTGTAGCAATTTTCAACCTCCTACCACATTCGCTGATTCTTTGAGAGCCTGCCGAAATTGTTCCAAATTGTCCATCGGCTTAAAGCAGTGGTCGACTTATTTTAATTGCTAAAAATCAGATTTTTGCAGGAATCGTTCTAAAAACACTGGGTTAGGGTTAGGGTTAGGGTGAGGTAGGAACTTTGTTTCCCTGAGAACTCCACACTTGGTTGATTTTTTAGGGAAAGAAAGATGCACTGGCCATCTGGCTCTTTTTGGATTAATTTCTTTATTTGTTTTGTTTTGGATCTCCTTTTCTAGTGTAGGTCTATCGTGGAGTTTCTAATGTTCAGGCCTAGCGGGAAAGTTGTTTGTAGTTTGTTGATCCAGTCTTTTTCTCTCCATTTCCTTTCTCCGATTGTCCAGTTCTGGTTCCTCTCCAGCCCTGTAATTTTCAGAGATTCCAAGTTGTGTTGTAGAAAGTGTGCTACTAGAGGTGTTTGTGATTCTTTTTGTGTTTGATATTATAGATGTGTTGTGTTAGTCTTACACGGATAGTGTTGCCTGTTTCACCAATGTAAATGATTTTGCATGTATCGCATTGTATTGCGTAGATGCAGTTCCTGCTGTTTTGTGTAAAGGTTTGTGGAATGTTGTATGTGATGCCTGTGGATTGGCTCCGGAGTGCGGAAAGTTGCTTGAAGTGTTGTGATGCTTTTGTTGGTTTTGCGATTAAGTGAAGGCAGTTTACTGGACACTAAATAGTTGGTCAAGTTTTTGTTTTTCTGTAGGCTGAGATTATCTTGTGTCCTGTAAGCAGGTTGGTGTCTTGTAATTTGTTGGTTAGGTTTTGTTTTATCTGTGAATTAGCTGCCACACTAAAATGTGAGTAGGTAGTTATAAGTGGAATAATCTTTTTGTTGTCTCTAGGCTTTTGTTCTAAGAAGGTTTTCCTTATTCCTCTGAGGAAGGAACAGGAGTACCCCTTTGTTTGAGTGCTGTGAATAAGACTTTGGTAGCTGCCTGGAAGTCAGTATGTTGTGTGCAAATTCTGTGGAATCTGAGTAGCTGTGATTTTATTAAACCTCTAAATGTGTGTTTAGGGTGATAGCTGGTTTTGTGTAGTAGAGTGTGTGTGTCAGTTTCTTTAAAATATACTTTGGTGTCTAGTTGGTGTGTTTGTGAAAAATGTGGTCCTTTGTAAGTGGTGGTGTCTAAAAAGTTTACTTAGCTGTTATGTGTGGTGTATTTTACCTTTATGGACTGGTGGTGTGTGTTAAGTAACGAGATGAAATTTGTAAATTCCTCCATGCTATGTGTCCAAGTGCCCCAAATGTCATCTAGGTACCTGAAATAGTGAGTTGGTCTGTGTGGGCATCTGTGGAGGATTGTCTCTTCCCAATCGGCCATGTAGATGTTAGCATATGATGGCATAAGCGTTTCCCCATCGCTGTTCCTTTGGTTTGGAGGTAGAATTGGTTGTCGAATTCAAAGTCGTTTTTCGTTAAGCTGATTTCCAGGAGTTTGATCAGTTCCTCGTCTGGTCTGGTTGGATCCGGATTTAGATTTAGACATTTCCTGATAGCTGCAATGCCTGCGTTGGTCTCTATGTTTGTGTACAAGCTGTCTATATCTATTGTGAAGAGAAAAGCTGTTTCTGGTAGTTTGAGTGTTTTAATTTTTTCTATGAAGTCATATGTGTCTTTAAGGTAGCTAGTGTGTTTGGTGGATAGGGGTTTAAAAAGTGGTCTATGTATTCTGCAATTCTATATGATTCACTGTTGCAATCCGATACTATCGGTCTGCCTGGTGGTATGGTGTGTGGGATAGTCCATGTGTCTGGTGATTTGTGTATTTTTGGTAGCATGTAAAAATGCGTGCTCTGGGTGTGTCTGCCCCTTGAGATAGTGTGCTTGTTTTCTAGTAATTATTTTTTGGTCTGTTAGTGTTTGTATTATTCTATTAATTTCCTGAGCGGAATCAAGATAAATTGGTGCGTCTAATTTCCTGTAGTGTTCCAGATTATTTAGTTGTCTGTTGGCTTCAAAGATGTAGTCTTCTCTATCCATTATTACTATTGAACTGCCCTTGTCTGCTGGTTTGAAAATGATGTCGGTATGTTTTGTAATTCCTTAAGTGCTATCCTTTCTGGTGCTGTTAGGTTGTCTTCTGTTTTGTAGTTACCTGGGTTAAGGCTGTGTATTGTTTTAGATCTTCAAGAATAATCTCTGTGATTTCCTGTGGAACTTGGTTGTTATTTGGTTCCCAGTTGGATTTGGGTAGGAAGGGTATGTGATTTGAGTCTTCTTCCTCTTCAAAGAAGGTTGCGATCTTTAGCCTCCTATGGTAATCTTGTGTTTCTGCTCGCAGTGTCTGCTTCTGTTTTGCTTTAGTTTGCGGTGTGGGTATGAAGGAGAGGCCTTTGCTCAAAAGGCTGTTTTGACTCTCTGTTGGTTTGAAGTTTTTACATAGATTGACTATGTTGGATGCCCCCTCCCTGGAGATGTTTGGGCTTGTGGGGTCTCCTAGTTTAAATGCTGGCACCAGTGCTGGAGCATATCTTTGGCTGTGTTGGTTGTCCAGTGGATGTTGTCTCCGCCTACTTGGAATTTCTCAGTTGGTAATAGCGGTATGTGTGGTAGGTTGGCTGAGATGAATCCATTTAGTTCTTCCAAGTTTCGTTGGGCCTGCATGTCTAGTGCTCGTGAGAAGTTCACCAGTGGCACTTTGATTTCTGCAGTTGGGAAGGTTGTCTTTGCTGACCTGTACATCCTTTGTAGGTTTTGATAGCTGTCTCTTTGACTTTCTGGTCCTTGTTGTTGATTCGAATGATAGGATCACTTTGGTCACTCCTCTATCTGTTTTGGCTTTGTCCAGAAGGTTGGCTGCATGTAGGAATTTTGCTCGGGGTAGCTTTCAATCTGTATTTGGCTCTGGGTGTGGTCCGGGATTCTGTGGAGGTTGGAGTCCCCAATGATGAGAATGTTCTTGTTAGTTTGCAGGCTCCAGTCTATGTTCTTTTGTCCGTGTTGATGTGTCTGTGAACCTGGTAGGTTCTCCTGGGCAGTGTTGCTGGACTGTTGCTGAGTCGTCGGTTCTCTGGTGGTGTCTGGGTAGGGGTGCGGTGTGGGTTAGGGTTAGAGGTGGGGGTGCAGCGGGGTATGGGTTGGGGATAGGCGTGCGGTTAGGGTTGCGGTTAGGTTTGGGTTTGGGGTTGGGGTTAGGGTTAGGGTTAGGGTTAGGGTTAGGGTTAGGGTTTAGGGTTAGGGTTAGGGTTAGGGTTAGGGTTAGGGTTAGGGTTAGGGTTAGGGTTAGGGTTAGGTTAGGGTTAGGGTTAGGGTTAGGGTTAGGGTTAGGGTTAGGGTTAGGGTTAGGTTAGGGTTAGGGTTAGGGTTAGGGTTAGGGTTAGGGTTAGGGTTAGGGTTAGGGTTAGGGTTAGGGTTAGGGTTAGGGTTAGGGTTAGGGTTAGGGTTAGGGTTAGGGTTAGGGTTAGGGTTAGGGTTAGGTTAGGGTTAGGGTTAGGGTTAGGGTTAGGGTTAGGGTTAGGGTTAGGGTTAGGGTTAGGGTTAGGGTTAGGGGTTAGGGTTAGGGTTAGGGTTAGGGTTAGGGTTAGGGTTAGGGTTAGGGTTAGGGTTAGGGTTAGGGTTAGGGTTAGGGTTAGGGTTAGGGTTAGGGTTAGGGTTAGGGTTAGGGTTAGGTTAGGTTAGGGTTAGGGTTAGGGTTAGGGTTAGGGTTAGGGTTAGGGGTTAGGGTTAGGGTGAGGTAGGAACTTTGTTTCCCTGAGAACTCCACACTTGGTTGATTTTTCAGGGAAAGAAAGATGCACTGGCCATCTGGCTCTTTTGGATTAATTTCTTTGTTTGTTTTGTTTTGGATCTCCTTTTCTAGTGTAGGTCTATCGTGGAGTTTCTAATGTTCAGGCCTAGCGGGAAAGTTGTTTGTAGTTTGTTGATCCAGTCTTTTCTCTCCATTTCCTTTCTCCGATTGTCCAGTTCTGGTTCCTCTCCAGCCCTGTAATTTTCAGAGATTCCAAGTTGTGTTGTAGAAAGTGTGCTACTAGAGGTGTTTGTGATTCTTTTTGTGTTTGATATTATAGATGTGTTGTGTTAGTCTTACACGGATAGTGTTGCCTGTTTCACCAATGTAAATGATTTTGCATGTATCGCATTGTATTGCGTAGATGCAGTTCCTGCTGTTTTGTGTAAAGGTTTGTGGAATGTTGTATGTGATGCCTGTGGATTGGCTCCGAGTGCGGAAAGTTGCTTGAAGTGTTGTGATGCTTTTGTTGGTTTGCGATTAAGTGAAGGCAGTTTACTGGACACTAAATAGTTGGTCAAGTTTTTGTTTTTCTGTAGGCTGAGATTATCTTGTGTCCTGTAAGCAGGTTGGTGTCTTGTAATTTGTTGGTTAGGTTTTGTTTTATCTGTGAATTAGCTGCCACACTAAAATGTGAGTAGGTAGTTATAAGTGGAATAATCTTTTGTTGTCTCTAGGCTTTTGTTCTAAGAAGGTTTTCCTTATTCCTCTGAGGAAGGAACGGGAGTACCCCTTTGTTTGAGTGCTGTGAATAAGACTTTGGTAGCTGCCTGGAAGTCAGTATGTTGTGTGCAAATTCTGTGGAATCTGAGTAGCTGTGATTTTATTAAACCTCTAAATGTGTGTTTAGGGTGATAGCTGGTTTTGTGTAGTAGAGTGTGTGTGTCAGTTTCTTTAAAATATACTTTGGTGTCTAGTTGGTGTGTTTGTGAAAAATGTGGTCCTTTGTAAGTGGTGGTGTCTAAAAAGTTTACTTCGCTGTTATGTGTGGTGTATTTTACCTTTATGGACTGGTGGTGTGTGTTAAGTAACGAGATGAAATTTGTAAATTCCTCCATGCTATGTGTCCAAGTGCCCCAAATGTCATCTAGGTACCTGAAATAGTGAGTTGGTCTGTGTGGGCATCTGTGGAGGATTGTCTCTTCCCAATCGGCCATGTAGATGTTAGCATATGATGGCGCAAAGCGCTTCCCCATCGCTGTTCCTTTGGTTTGGAGGTAGAATTGGTTGTCGAATTCAAAGTCGTTTTTCGTTAAGCTGATTTCCAGGAGTTTGATCAGTTCCTCGTCTGGTCTGGTTGGATCCGGATTTAGATTTAGACATTTCCTGATAGCTGCAATGCCTGCGTTGGTCTCTATGTTTGTGTACAAGCTGTCTATATCTATTGTGAAGAGAAAAGCTGTTTCTGGTAGTTTGAGTGTTTTAATTTTTTCTATGAAGTCATATGTGTCTTTAAGGTAGCTAGTGTGTTTGGTGGATAGGGGTTTAAAAAGTGGTCTATGTATTCTGCAATTCTATATGATTCACTGTTGCAATCCGATACTATCGGTCTGCCTGGTGGTATGGTGTGTGGGATAGTCCATGTGTCTGGTGATTTGTGTATTTTTGGTAGCATGTAAAAATGCGTGCTCTGGGTGTGTCTGCCCCTTGAGATAGTGTGCTTGTTTTCTAGTAATTATTTTTGGTCTGTTAGTGTTTGTATTATTCTATTAATTTCCTGAGCGGAATCAAGATAAATTGGTGCGCCTAATTTCCTGTAGTGTTCCAGATTATTTAGTTGTCTGTTGGCTTCAAAGATGTAGTCTTCTCTATCCATTATTACTATTGAACTGCCCTTGTCTGCTGGTTTGAAAATGATGTCGGTATGTTTTTGTAATTCCTTAAGTGCTATCCTTTCTGGTGCTGTTAGGTTGTCTTCTGTTTTGTAGTTACCTGGGTTAAGGCTGTGTATTGTTTTTAGATCTTCAAGAATAATCTCTGTGATTTCCTGTGGAACTTGGTTGTTATTTGGTTCCCAGTTGGATTTGGGTAGGAAGGGTATGTGATTTGAGTCTTCTTCCTCTTCAAAGAAGGTTGCGATCTTTAGCCTCCTATGGTAATCTTGTGTTTCTGCTCGCAGTGTCTGCTTCTGTTTTGCTTTAGTTTGCGGTGTGGGTATGAAGGAGAGGCCTTTGCTCAAAAGGCTGTTTTGACTCTCTGTTGGTTTGAAGTTTTTACATAGATTGACTATGTTGGATGCCCCTCCCTGGAGATGTTTGGGCTTGTGGGGTCTCCTAGTTTAAATGCTGGCACCAGTGCTGGAGCATATCTTTGGCTGTGTTGGTTGTCCAGTGGATGTTGTCTCCGCCTACTTGGAATTTCTCAGTTGGTAATAGCGGTATGTGTGGTAGGTTGGCTGAGATGAATCCATTTAGTTCTTCCAAGTTTCGTTGGGCCTGCATGTCTAGTGCTCGTGAGAAGTTCACCAGTGGCACTTTGATTTCTGCAGTTGGGAAGGTTGTCTTTGCTGACCTGTACATCCTTTGTAGGTTTTTGATAGCTGTCTCTTTGACTTTCTGGTCCTTGTTGTTGATTCCGAATGATAGGATCACTTTGGTCACTCCTCTATCTGTTTTGGCTTTGTCCAGAAGGTTGGCTGCATGTAGGAATTTTGCTCGGGGTAGCTTTCAATCTGTATTTGGCTCTGGGTGTGGTCCGGGATTCTGTGGAGGTTGGAGTCCCCAATGATGAGAATGTTCTTGTTAGTTTGCAGGCTCCAGTCTATGTTCTTTTGTCCGTGTTGATGTGTCTGTGAACCTGGTAGGTTCTCCTGGGCAGTGTTGCTGGACTGTTGCTGAGTCGTCGGTTCTCTGGTGGTGTCTGGGTAGGGGTGCGGTGTGGGTTAGGGTTAGAGGTGGGGGTGCAGCGGGGTATGGGTTGGGGATAGGCGTGCGGTTAGGGTTGCGGTTAGGTTTGGGTTTGGGGTTGGGGTTAGGTTTAGGGTTAGGGTTAGGGTTAGGGTTAGGGTTAGGGTTAGGGTTAGGGTTAGGGTTAGGGTTAGGGTTAGGGATTAGGGTTGGGTTTAGGGTCGGGGTTAGGTTTAGGGTTAGGGTTAGGGTTAGGGTCCGGGATAGGGTGGTGGTTGGGTGTAGGAGTCTGGTTGGAGTCGGAGGTGGGTTCAGAGGTTCCAGTAGGTGTGTTGAGCTGGCCAGCATATGTAAGGGCTTTGATGTACAGCCAGTCTTCATTTGTTTCTGTTGGTTGGTCTAAGGGGCTCCTCTGTCTGGTGTTGTTGTTTGGTTGCGATTGGTTGGTTGAGATCCTGGTTATCTCTTCTGAAATGTAGGTGGCCACATTGCTGGTGTGTGGTTTGTTGGGCCTCTGGGGTAGAGGTCTCTGGGGCAGAGGTTCATTGTCTGCCAGCACTGCGAAGGAGTTGTTGTTAAGGCTCGGCTGGGGTTGCTGGGTTGCTGGCAGTGGCTCCAGATTTTCTTGTGCTATTTGAAAAGCTGTCTCGAAGGTTGTCTGCTTGATCTTCTTTCTAAAATTCCTGTAGGCCCATGTTTTCGCCTTCTGAAATGGTTCCTGCCAGTTCCTGGTTGGTATTTTGTGCAGGTCTGTTTGTATTCTGGAGAGTGTATCTTCATAATGTATTTGCAGGATTTGAAGATTTGTGTGCATCCAATTTTTAGCATTGGCTGCTAAGAGTTCTGCCGTGGCTGGAGTTGGCAGGGCTGGTTTGATGTAGAATTGTAAGTGGTGGGTTTGTTTCAGCATTCCTGGTGGTACTCTGTTGTTAATGATAGCTTCATTAACGTTGTCCAAATGGTGGATTGTTTGGATCATTCTGTAGAAAGTCTTTACTGGGTGTATGGAGGATTCCATCATGCTGAAAGGAAAGAGTGGTTAGGGTGATGTGTTGTAGTGTTCCTGGAGTGTATGTGGTTGTGAGAAATGAGAGAATTATTGATTTGTAGCTTCTGTTGGCACCGTTAGGTTTCCACTACAAAAACAATATATACTTACCTTTCCGAAGTGCTGTGTAGGTGGGGTGGGAGGTGGGTGAATGATTGGTTTGTAGCTTATGTTGGCACCGTTAGGTTTCCACTACAAACACAATCAATACTTACCTTTCCGGAGTGCTGTGTTGGTGCAGCAGTATTTAAGTGCTGGGAAAGGAAGGGGTTAGTTTTTTGCAAGATATCCTAAAAAGAGAGAAATGTTTTTCTGGTTAGTTGCTGTAAAGGAAAAAAATAGGTTATTTCCTGAAAAAGAAAAAGAAAAATTAGTTGCTGTAAAGGAAAAAAATAGGTTATTTCCTGAAAAAGAAAAATGAGTTTAGCCCTAAGTTCTTATTTAATCTATGGTTGGGGTAGCCAGGAGATGGTAGAGAATCCTGTCCTGTTGGATCTCTTGCCTTGGTCTCTGCTGGTTTCCTCAATTTCTTATTCTTCTAGGTGTACACAACGTTTAGCCTCTTCATTAGGCTTCATCAGGTGTTCTGAAAATTGAATGAGCTGGTCGCAGTTTTATGCGTTTCCAGTCTGGGTGGCTCCACCCCTCCGGGCTGGGCTAGAGGCCCCTATTGTTCTGCCCTTAATGAGGGTGATTAGATTGCTGGAGGTGATTATGTTGCCCTGAATGGCTGCTAATGGCTGCTAATTACCCTTCTTGTTTTTAAGGTCACCTTCCAGAGTCCCTTTGTTCAGTGTGTGTCACTCTGGAGTTTGTGGTCTAGCTCTGTGGGAAGATAAAAATAAAAATAAAAACATTTAAAAAAAAAAAAAAAAAAACATTTTAAACTTACATTTGTTTCTCCTGAGTCAGAGGCTGGCGGTTAGGGTGAGGTAGGAACTTTGTTTCCCTGAGAACTCCACACTTGGTTGATTTTTCAGGGAAAGAAAGATGCACTGGCCATCTGGCTCTTTTGGATTAATTTCTTTGTTTGTTTTGTTTTGGATCTCCTTTTCTAGTGTAGGTCTATCGTGGAGTTTCTAATGTTCAGGCCTAGCGGGAAAGTTGTTTGTAGTTTGTTGATCCAGTCTTTTCTCTCCATTTCCTTTCTCCGATTGTCCAGTTCTGGTTCCTCTCCAGCCCTGTAATTTTCAGAGATTCCAAGTTGTGTTGTAGAAAGTGTGCTACTAGAGGTGTTTGTGATTCTTTTTGTGTTTGATATTATAGATGTGTTGTGTTAGTCTTACACGGATAGTGTTGCCTGTTTCACCAATGTAAATGATTTTGCATGTATCGCATTGTATTGCGTAGATGCAGTTCCTGCTGTTTTGTGTAAAGGTTTGTGGAATGTTGTATGTGATGCCTGTGGATTGGCTCCGAGTGCGGAAAGTTGCTTGAAGTGTTGTGATGCTTTTGTTGGTTTGCGATTAAGTGAAGGCAGTTTACTGGACACTAAATAGTTGGTCAAGTTTTTGTTTTTCTGTAGGCTGAGATTATCTTGTGTCCTGTAAGCAGGTTGGTGTCTTGTAATTTGTTGGTTAGGTTTTGTTTTATCTGTGAATTAGCTGCCACACTAAAATGTGAGTAGGTAGTTATAAGTGGAATAATCTTTTGTTGTCTCTAGGCTTTTGTTCTAAGAAGGTTTTCCTTATTCCTCTGAGGAAGGAACGGGAGTACCCCTTTGTTTGAGTGCTGTGAATAAGACTTTGGTAGCTGCCTGGAAGTCAGTATGTTGTGTGCAAATTCTGTGGAATCTGAGTAGCTGTGATTTTATTAAACCTCTAAATGTGTGTTTAGGGTGATAGCTGGTTTTGTGTAGTAGAGTGTGTGTGTCAGTTTCTTTAAAATATACTTTGGTGTCTAGTTGGTGTGTTTGTGAAAAATGTGGTCCTTTGTAAGTGGTGGTGTCTAAAAAGTTTACTTCGCTGTTATGTGTGGTGTATTTTACCTTTATGGACTGGTGGTGTGTGTTAAGTAACGAGATGAAATTTGTAAATTCCTCCATGCTATGTGTCCAAGTGCCCCAAATGTCATCTAGGTACCTGAAATAGTGAGTTGGTCTGTGTGGGCATCTGTGGAGGATTGTCTCTTCCCAATCGGCCATGTAGATGTTAGCATATGATGGCGCAAAGCGCTTCCCCATCGCTGTTCCTTTGGTTTGGAGGTAGAATTGGTTGTCGAATTCAAAGTCGTTTTTCGTTAAGCTGATTTCCAGGAGTTTGATCAGTTCCTCGTCTGGTCTGGTTGGATCCGGATTTAGATTTAGACATTTCCTGATAGCTGCAATGCCTGCGTTGGTCTCTATGTTTGTGTACAAGCTGTCTATATCTATTGTGAAGAGAAAAGCTGTTTCTGGTAGTTTGAGTGTTTTAATTTTTTCTATGAAGTCATATGTGTCTTTAAGGTAGCTAGTGTGTTTGGTGGATAGGGGTTTAAAAAGTGGTCTATGTATTCTGCAATTCTATATGATTCACTGTTGCAATCCGATACTATCGGTCTGCCTGGTGGTATGGTGTGTGGGATAGTCCATGTGTCTGGTGATTTGTGTATTTTGGTAGCATGTAAAAATGCGTGCTCTGGGTGTGTCTGCCCCTTGAGATAGTGTGCTTGTTTTCTAGTAATTATTTTTGGTCTGTTAGTGTTTGTATTATTCTATTAATTTCCTGAGCGGAATCAAGATAAATTGGTGCGCCTAATTTCCTGTAGTGTTCCAGATTATTTAGTTGTCTGTTGGCTTCAAAGATGTAGTCTCTCTATCCATTATTACTATTGAACTGCCCTTGTCTGCTGGTTTGAAAATGATGTCGGTATGTTTTTGTAATTCCTTAAGTGCTATCCTTTCTGGTGCTGTTAGGTTGTCTTCTGTTTTGTAGTTACCTGGGTTAAGGCTGTGTATTGTTTTTAGATCTTCAAGAATAATCTCTGTGATTTCCTGTGGAACTTGGTTGTTATTTGGTTCCCAGTTGGATTTGGGTAGGAAGGGTATGTGATTTGAGTCTTCTTCCTCTTCAAAGAAGGTTGCGATCTTTAGCCTCCTATGGTAATCTTGTGTTTCTGCTCGCAGTGTCTGCTTCTGTTTTGCTTTAGTTTGCGGTGTGGGTATGAAGGAGAGGCCTTTGCTCAAAAGGCTGTTTTGACTCTCTGTTGGTTTGAAGTTTTTACATAGATTGACTATGTTGGATGCCCCTCCCTGGAGATGTTTGGGCTTGTGGGGTCTCCTAGTTTAAATGCTGGCACCAGTGCTGGAGCATATCTTTGGCTGTGTTGGTTGTCCAGTGGATGTTGTCTCCGCCTACTTGGAATTTCTCAGTTGGTAATAGCGGTATGTGTGGTAGGTTGGCTGAGATGAATCCATTTAGTTCTTCCAAGTTTCGTTGGGCCTGCATGTCTAGTGCTCGTGAGAAGTTCACCAGTGGCACTTTGATTTCTGCAGTTGGGAAGGTTGTCTTTGCTGACCTGTACATCCTTTGTAGGTTTTGATAGCTGTCTCTTTGACTTTCTGGTCCTTGTTGTTGATTCCGAATGATAGGATCACTTTGGTCACTCCTCTATCTGTTTTGGCTTTGTCCAGAAGGTTGGCTGCATGTAGGAATTTTGCTCCGGGTAGCTTTCAATCTGTATTTGGCTCTGGGTGTGGTCCGGGATTCTGTGGAGGTTGGAGTCCCCAATGATGAGAATGTTCTTGTTAGTTTGCAGGCTCCAGTCTATGTTCTTTTGTCCGTGTTGATGTGTCTGTGAACCTGGTAGGTTCTCCTGGGCAGTGTTGCTGGACTGTTGCTGAGTCGTCGGTTCTCTGGTGGTGTCTGGGTAGGGGTGCGGTGTGGGTTAGGGTTAGAGGTGGGGGTGCAGCGGGGTATGGGTTGGGGATAGACGCGGTTAGGGTTGCGGTTAGGTTTGGGTTTGGGGTTGGGGTTAGGGTTAGGGTTAGGGTTAGGGTTAGGGTTAGGGTTAGGGTTAGGGTTAGGGTTAGGGTTAGGGTTAGGGTTAGGTTAGGGTTAGGTTAGGGTTAGGTTAGGGTTAGGGTTAGGGTTAGGGTCCGGGATAGGGTGGTGGTTGGGTGTAGGAGTCTGGTTGGAGTCGGAGGTGGGTTCAGAGGTTCCAGTAGGTGTGTTGAGCTGGCCAGCATATGTAAGGGCTTTGATGTACAGCCAGTCTTCATTTGTTTCTGTTGGTTGGTCTAAGGGGCTCCTCTGTCTGGTGTTGTTGTTTGGTTGCGATTGGTTGGTTGAGATCCTGGTTATCTCTTCTGAAATGTAGGTGGCCACATTGCTGGTGTGTGGTTTGTTGGGCCTCTGGGGTAGAGGTCTCTGGGGCAGAGGTTCATTGTCTGCCAGCACTGCGAAGGAGTTGTTGTTAAGGCTCGGCTGGGGTTGCTGGGTTGCTGGCAGTGGCTCCAGATTTTCTTGTGCTATTTGAAAAGCTGTCTCGAAGGTTGTCTGCTTGATCTTCTTTCTAAAATTCCTGTAGGCCCATGTTTTCGCCTTCTGAAATGGTTCCTGCCAGTTCCTGGTTGGTATTTTGTGCAGGTCTGTTTGTATTCTGGAGAGTGTATCTTCATAATGTATTTGCAGGATTTGAAGATTTGTGTGCATCCAATTTTTAGCATTGGCTGCTAAGAGTTCTGCCGTGGCTGGAGTTGGCAGGGCTGGTTTGATGTAGAATTGTAAGTGGTGGGTTTGTTTCAGCATTCCTGGTGGTACTCTGTTGTTAATGATAGCTTCATTAACGTTGTCCAAATGGTGGATTGTTTGGATCATTCTGTAGAAAGTCTTTACTGGGTGTATGGAGGATTCCATCATGCTGAAAGGAAAGAGTGGTTAGGGTGATGTGTTGTAGTGTTCCTGGAGTGTATGTGGTTGTGAGAAATGAGAGAATTATTGATTTGTAGCTTCTGTTGGCACCGTTAGGTTTCCACTACAAAAACAATATATACTTACCTTCCGAAGTGCTGTGTAGGTGGGGTGGGAGGTGGGTGAATGATTGGTTTGTAGCTTATGTTGGCACCGTTAGGTTTCCACTACAAACACAATCAATACTTACCTTCCGGAGTGCTGTGTTGGTGCAGCAGTATTTAAGTGCTGGGAAAGGAAGGGGTTAGTTTTTTGCAAGATATCCTAAAAAGAGAGAAATGTTTTTCTGGTTAGTTGCTGTAAAGGAAAAAATAGGTTATTTCCTGAAAAGAAAAAGAAAAATTAGTTGCTGTAAAGGAAAAAAAATAGGTTATTTCCTGAAAAAGAAAAATGAGTTTAGCCCTAAGTTCTTATTTAATCTATGGTTGGGGTAGCCAGGAGATGGTAGAGAATCCTGTCCTGTTGGATCTCTTGCCTTGAAAAAGAAAAATGAGTTTAGCCCTAAGTTCTTATTTAATCTTCATGGTTGGGTAGCCAGGAGATGGTAGAGAATCCTGTCCTGTTGGATCTGGGCTGCCTTGGTCTCTGCTGGTTTCAATTTCTTATTCTTCTAGGTGTACACAACG